>QLTV01002665.1:487204-498975 GCA_003457575.1 Thermophis baileyi
ACTATGGCCCGCGGAAGGCATTAATCCAGCCCGTGTGGGACCACGAGGGTGCCCCACCCACATCGCCCCACCCACCCTCCGGCCCCCACCCTTCGGCAGAGTGCAGGACTTACCTTTGCGAGGCTAGAACTGGAAGGTAAGGCCAATGTTTTTGGCTGGCAGAGTGCTTCTGGGGGAGGGGGAGGCCAAAAAAGGGGCAGGCGGAGGCCCTGGGAAGCGTCCGTGCGCCCTGTTTTTGGCCGGCAGAGTGCTTCTGGGGGAGGGGGAGGCAAAAAACAGGCTGCGCCTTTTGCCAGTCGAGGAAAGAACTTGAAGATTTGCCAGGGACTTCAGTCCACCGTTGCTCCGCTGGGGGGGGGAAACAGAAGGGTCCCAATGGGAGAGGCTGCGCCTGCCGCATAATTATGCATCGCTTCCAAGAGTCGCGCTTAGTGCCAGGTACCTGCGTGCTTTCCATTCATCCTGGGCGAAGCAGAGCAGAAGCAGAGAGGGGTGGGAGGCCCGAATGCATGCTGCCCTCCAGCGTGGCGCTATCCCATGCCGGCCGGACTAGTCCAGAAGCAGTGGATCCCCTGGTCATGGGCTGGATGCGGGGTGCGAGGCGGGGGGAGGGCGACCAGGCAGCCCTCAGTGGAGAGCGCCACCCTGGCACTAAGTGCAACTCTTGGAAGCGATGCTTAATTACGCAGCAGGCGCAGCCTCTCCCATTGGGACCCTTTGGCTTCCCCCCCGGCAGAGGGATGGTGGCAAATCTTTGAGCTCTTTCCTTGGCCGGCGAAAGGCGCAGCCCTTCACTCGTGAGGAGAGCTTGGCGGCCCGTGGAGAAGCGGGGCTGGCGAGACGCAAGTGAGCTAGGGAGCAGGCACTGCAACAGCTGCCCCGCCTCCTCCTCCTCCCCCCCCCCTGCCGCCACTTGCCTGCCCATCCTTCTCCTACTCGGCAGCTCCAGGGCGGTGGCCAGTGAGGCTGCCTGCCCCTGAAGGAGGGCGGCTGTCTCTGCCCCTGGAGAGGGAGGCAGGAAGGGCATCCAAGCGGTGGCGGAGGGGGAGAAGGGTGCTGTTGCAGCACCCGCTCCCTAGCTCATTCGCGTCTCAGCAGCCACTGAGCCCCTGCCTTGGGGCTTCCTTGAAATAGGAGAGAATGGAATGGGAATAGGAATGGGATGGGATGGAATAGCAACAGAAATAGGATGGAGTCGGAATGGGAATGGGAATAGGGTGGAATGGAATGGAAATAGGAGAAAATGTAATGGGAATAGGAATAGGATGGGATGGGATGGAATAGCAATAGCAATAGGATGCAGTGGGAATGGGATAGGATGGAATGGAATGGAAATAGGAGAGAACGGAATGGGAATATGATGGGATGGGATGGAATGGAATAGCAATAGCAATAGGATTAGCAATAGCAATAGCAATAGCAGTAGCAGTAGCAGTAGCAGTAGCAGTAGCAATAGCAATAGCAATAGCAATAAGCAATAAGCAATAAGCAATAAGCAATAGCACTTAGACTTATACAGGGGTGGGTTCTGGATCCTTTTGCTGCCGGTTTGCTCAGGGTTGCGCTGTGCATGTGCGTGCGTGCTTCGCGCACCCCCCCCCCCGCAGCAGAAGAATTGCTGCAAAACTGAGTATCCTGAAGTGGACCACTAAACAAAAAAACAATCTAGTAAAAAGAAAAGTCAACCAAAAGAGCAACATGCAAACATAAGCAAATAAAACATCCCCAGGAGCAAAACAAATGAAATTCTAATTTGTGTGTATTGTTTAATGGACTGCTAAATTGGCAAAATGGACTGCTAAATTGGCCACGCCCACCCAGTTACATGACCACCTAGCCACACTCACCTAGTCACATGCCACCTAGCCGCACCTACCCAGCCGGTCCGGACCCCCAAAAGTCTGAGGGACCGTGAATTGGCCCACTGTTTTAAAAGTTTGATGACCCTGGGTTAAGGCATCAAGCCAGAAACCCGAAGACAGTGAGATCAACAAAGCTTGGGCCAGTGACTTTCTCCCAGCCCTAGGAAGGAGGCAATGGCAAACCACTTCTGAAAAAAAGAAAAGTGCAGTGACTTGTCCAGGCACTCTTTGAAAATTGAACATGATTAAAAAAATTAAAAACATGAAGTTTTAATAAAGGAGAATATTTGTAGCTCAGGATTGAAATGATGGATCGTTGGTGCTCTCTGAACTTGCTTGTTTTCTTGCAGACATTTCATTACCCAAACTAGGTAACATCATCATGTTTATCATGATGATAAAGTTTCATAGTAAAAGTTGATTGTTTGTCTGAAATTGGAGTTAAGAGATAATTCATCCTCAACTTTTCTAAAAGCAAATTGGGTACATCATTGAATTCTAAACTATGAAATATCCAACTGAAGGAATAAAGTAACTGACCCAAGAATCACCTTTAAATGATGGACCATAACTGGAATGAATTAGCAATATTTTAACCATCTTTAGGGTAACAAAGAAAGTTTTAAAAAAAAAGGAGAAAATGGCAAAGGAAAAAATGGGTGAAAGACCGAAAGACTTCTAGATACATAATTAAATACAGAAAATGAAAAAAAAAATTTAAATGAATCCTGTGCGGTATATTGGGTTGAAGAAAATACAGGTAGTCCTCGACTTACAATCTCAATTGAGTCCAAAATTTCCAGTACTAAGCAAGACAGTTAAGTGTGTTTTGCTCCATTTTACGATCTATCTTGTCACAGTGCCAGAGTTGTTAACTGAATCACTGCAGTTAAGTTAGTAACATGGTTGTTAAGTGAATCTGGCTTCCCCATTGACTTTGCTTGCCAGAAGGTTGCAAAGGGTGACCACATGACCCCAGGACCACATCACAAATAAATGCCAGCAGTCAAGTGTCTGAATTTTGATCACATGACTATAGGGATGCTGCAACAGTTGTTAAGTGTGAAAAAATGTCATAAGTCACTTTTTTCAGTGCTGTTCTAACTTTGAATGGTCACTAAATGAATGGTTGTAATTCAAGCACTACCTGTAGTGTAGAAAGAATATTGTCCAATTAGTTGACCATCACCTACATTTTTTTCTTGTGACACAAATTTGACACTGAAGAGATTCAAAGTAATTCAGTAGTGCTAAGTGTAATTAGGTATGAAGTTTTTATATCATGACAAAGTTTTTTCTCAACTGAAATGGCATTATTAATAATTCACACAATTAAGTGTTTTTTATCAGGCCAACCTGGTCTACCCAAATATGGAACGGACCATACTGCTTCCCCTTTACCTACGGTAATATGTAAGCAGTCAGGGTTCAAATCCCAGAAGGGTATGGCTAGCTGATGAGAGCTAAATAGCTTGAAATAGATCTATACTAGTCTGCCTTTATTTCTTTGTAAATATAAATTTAATTCACACACATCTTTTATTTTTCCTTAAAATTTGCTCAGTCTTAATCTCTTCAGAAAAAAAAATCCATGTTAACTGTTTCAAAGGATGAACAGTACAACAAAGTACAAGAAGTCACTCTGCCTTAATATACATTAAGAATGGTTTTGAATATAATGCACATTATGAAAAAGAACTTGCAATTTATATTATTGCATTTTGCAATGAAAAATAAACTGAAAAATAATATACTTCTCTATACAGGGAAACTATCATGTATTTCTTTTGGAAGAGAAATTAATTTCTACTTCAGACATGAAGAAGACAATGAAGAATAGAAAATGAAACATTTGAATGGTAGCCAAATGTGATCAACATTCTCACATCTATAATAGAAGCAGCAAATTAAATACATATCTTCTGAACTGAAATTATCAAGAATTGGCATAACCTTGCATTAGTCCTATCATGGTTCTAAGGATTCTGAATTCTTGAACCCTAATTCTTGGCATTAAATTTTTATGTAATTATGTTCTGTAGTTAAGTCACTTGATACTCAGGAATTTGAGACTTCTGTTCTATAGGTTTTTAAATAAAAGCAAATAGGTTGGGTTTGCACAAAATTCAATGTCAGAATAAAAGAGTCACATTCTGGTATACTGTGTTATGTCAACCCAGATGTTCTTTCTATATAGAATGACAGAATAATAAATATACAAGCCTCTGGAAACTATACACTAACTAATAAATGCTGTTATTTAGTGTATTCTACCTGTCTGAAGAGCAATTCCTGCTCTGCTTGCCTTTGTCCTGGTTCCAATTCTTGTTGTTCTCCATCTTCATCATTTTCAGCAGGTTCTTGCTTCACACGGACCACTTGTGTCAATCCTTGAATTTCCTTTTGATTTGCTGTGCTGTCAATGTATTGGTCTTCCACAAATGTCTGATGTTCTCTTAATTCTTCTTCAGTCTCTTCTGGGTGGCTTTCATGCTGACGGGAAGCTTCATTTGATTTTGGCAACATCTGAATGAAACTCAAGAGTGTCAGAACATAGCTCCATTGAAAAGACTATGAAAAACTATGAATGAATGAAATCCTTTTTTTAAAATATAACAATTTAAATTTTATGGTTCGCTTGATTTAATTTGGAAGTTTAAAATTTCTAAGCCATACACATGATAGATTATTTTTAAAGACAGAAGCACAGCTAATATATTAATTTTGTATTAGATTAACAATGAGGCTGTATTTATGAAATAAAGCCAAGTTAACAAATGCTTAGTAAAAGTAAATACTTAATATGAAAAAATACTTGTTTAGTCATTATAATCTAAAATGTTTTTCACTTTTGATCATAACAAAAACTTGATGATCATTTTAAGTTTCAAAATAATTTTCAGTAGCCCTCAGAACAAAATTCCAACCAAATCTAAATACAGGAAATCCCCGGATTACGAGTGTTCCTTTAGCAAATGTTCGAAGTTACATAAGCGCCCCCTACTGTTTACAAACAAGTCCCAAAACTACGAATCATGCAGCACCATGGCAGTTGTTCGCCCTTATGAACAACTGCAGAGGCTCTGCAACATTCATCCTGCACTTTGCCGACCAAAACAGAGCATCGGAGCGGTGGCCTCCAGTGGGCATTGGAGGGGCGGGCCCGCCACTCTGAAGCTCCATTTTGGCTGGCAAAGTGCTGGGTGAGACCTGCGCAGACCTAAACGGAGTGTTGGGGAGAGCCCACACCAAAACTACATTTTGGCTTGCAAAATTCCGGGTGAGGCCTGCGCAGGCGAAAACGGAGCGTTAGAGGGATGGGCCTGCCCCTCCACCCTCCGCCCCTCTATTTTGGCATGCAAAGTGCTGGGCGAGGCATGCGCACACCAAAACGAAGCTATAGAGAGGTGCATGCAGCCGAGAGGCTGGAAGGGAGACAGCTTGCTAGATCTTTGCATGGTGACTCGGCGGGGCAGGTTGGGTGTGGGGGAAAGCTATTGTGGGGAGCATGAGGTATTTCAGTGGGTCGGAGAGACCTTGAGTGGTCTTAAGCAGGTAGCCTGTTCCATCACTATGTCCCCCCAAGACCTTTCCCAGTCTGAAATACTCATGTGCACTTAATGAACTGCGCATTCGATTAGCGAATACGTGGGCGAAAGGAGGGAGTGATCCCGTTCAAGGTATGAGATTCACTCCCACGAATCCTTGGGTTACGAATGGAATGGGCTGGTTCCATTACATTTGTAACTCGAAGACTACCTGTATTTTCCTAGATTTTGGCAGTAGCAATGTTTGTTATTTATTCACTTACTAGCTGATGACCCGGCGCTGCCTGGGTATTTTTTCATCCTAATCCCACCCGCCTCCCGCGCATGTGTGCACGACCCCCCCGGGGCCCGTTTTGGGCCTAGTAGGCCTCCCTGCAGCCTCCTGTGAGTCAAAACGGGCTGCGGGAGGGCCGCCCCTGCCCTGTGTTTGGCCTACTATGCCTCCCTGCAGCCAAATGTCCTGTTTTTGGCCTACTATGCCTCCCTGCAGCCAAAACAGGCCACGGGGGGCTCATGCTGCACCCCCCTGTGCTCTCCCTGCCACCCGCGCATGCGCAGCAGAGACCCGAATATCAGCTGGCTGGCGGGAGGCGCACACGCATGCACAGTGGAGCTGAGCTGGGCTCTGTGTGCCACCTGCGTGCCAGGACACACACACAAACACCCCGAGTGATGTTAGGGGTGTCTTACCCCTGCAGTATTTTTTTTCATAGAGTAAGTCATCTTGCCAATTGTCTGCACAAATGGGAAAGTGAAACTCTGCAAACTGGACCCTCCACCAAAATAACTTTTGATTCTCTAGACATCAGCAGATACATCAGAGTCAAAGCGATGGGAAAATGAGCTCCTGCACCCGGTGGAAACCTGAATTCATGGAATGTACCATGAAGGCTGGGTCTAACCTCAGAATCACCTTATCCTTATGGAAAACACATAACCTGGGGTTAACCAATAATGTCCCCAATTATGAAACCCTTCTAGCCAAAGTGATTGCAACCAAGAACAGGACTGTGAAGGAGAGCTCTCTCAAAGATACAATGGCCAAAGGCTCGAATGGTGCTTTCATGAGTGCCTTGAGGACCTTGTTCAAATCCCAGCTACGGAAGCTGTGGATAGCTGGGGGATTTAGAAGTGACCCCCTATCTCTGCCACCACCACCCGTTTTGCCATTTTCTTGAACTGGGTATGGGACTGGAACATAAATCCCTGAGCTGGGCCATGCTGCACCTCCTCCACCCCTGCTGAAATAGGATCGGTCTCCTCTGTGGCTTCCATATCTGTTTTGCCTTAGTTGGGGTGGTCCTGTCCTTCATGCGATGATTTGGGATGAAGGACAATCCTGGGAATACAGGCTGAAGCTGTGAGGTGGGGGCGGATGATCTGGTTAGGCCGTGGCATGCTCAATCAAAGGCCTCTGTACTGGCCTAATCAGGCTCCCTTCCCACTCCCATGACATCACGAACAAATGTCATTCTAGGACACCGCACTCGCTCTCCTTAAAGGCCCAGGCTTTTCAAAGTTATGCTGGAACACACACACACACACACACACACACACACACACCAGGGGTGGGTTCCAACTTACCTCGCTGCTGGTTGGCTCCCTCCCGCGCCGCGTGGGCGCGCTGCGTGGGCGCATGCGCGCTTCCCGCATGCGTGCATGTGCAGTAACAACAACAAAAAGCCGAAAAAAAGATGGCGACTGCATGCACAGTGCCGGAAGTCGGCTTCTGCGCATGCTCAGAAGGAAAAAAAAAAAGGAAAAAAAAGGCAAAAAAAAAAAAAAGAAGGCGGCCCCCACCCACACCCCCCCCCCACCCCGGGTCGGATGACGTCACTAGCAGGTCGCTACCGGGTCGGGCGAAACAGTCCGAACCGGTAGGAACCCACCCCTGATGTGCATGCTCCCTCTCTCAGAGTTTGCTTAGCATCCCTCCCTATTTTCACCACAATCTATAATCTTTTTTTCCCTGAAGTGTAGTATTTTTGCACATTTTATATATATATACATACATACATTCTTTTTTATATGTATAGATTTAAAACACACTACTTCCCTTAAAAACCTCAATGTCGCTGTGGTAGTCTAAAAGAGGACAGAGTAATTAATAAATTATCTTAAGCAAGGATTCTCAAACTTTTAAGAATTAATGACATCCTAAAATGCCTCTTTCCCTTTGTCTTAAGCATTAGGTCAGACAGAAAGAACTTTGCATGGAAGACTCATAATCTCCAGGTATGATTACTACTTTGAAAGATAAACACAAAATGGTCAAAAACCCAAGCTATTGTGTCTTCATGAAGGGCTATGGAATCTCAAGTTGCTTTGCATTCCGGTCCCAAAGGTGCTTTTTGAAGAGGTAACTGGACTTTCTAGTTTTTCTTCGAAGACATTTCACTTCTCATCCAAGAAGCTTCTTCAGCTCTGACTGGATGGTGGGAAATGGAAGGATGAAGAATGAAGAAGCTTCTTGGATGAGAAGCTAAACATCTTCAAAGAAAAAAAAGGAAGTCCAGTTGCCTCTTGAAAAAGCACCTCTGTCAACTCTGAAGAGAACCTGGCTGAAGCCATCTTGGACTTGCCTCATAGTTGCCACAAACTCTGAGATGTGGAAGGGAGGGGGAAAATAGATAGGCTTGCTAATAGTCAAAACAAAAAGTTTTCTTGTGGGAACCAAGGTCATCAGGTGGCAGTTGAGGGAGGAGAGGTGTGACCAAACACCCTGACAGCTATTCACATTGGACAATGTGACCAGTGACATCTGGAGAAGAAAATATTTACTCTTTTAACTAGGGGAAAAACCGTAGGAACTTTTAGAGTTGGTTTTCACTAGCTGTGCTGATATGATATATCCAATAAACATGTTCTTTGAGGAATCTGCAGGCCTCAGAGTTCTGATTTTAGCTGATGGGTTACTCAGAACGCTGACATTAAACCAACTCTGAAAACTTTCAGCTCCGTGTGGAACCGCTCTCCAGAGTCCTGAGCCCTGGCTGCCCGCCCGATCTGCTCGGGGAGGCAGAGAAGACTCAGGGGATATGGAGAAGATAGAAGGGCTAGCTGGGGCCACTGCCAACATGGCCCCGGCTGATGACCAGCCGGCCCGCGGGAACACCAGCCAGGGTAGCCCACTCAGCGGTGACCAGTCTGAAGGTCTGAAAGGAGATTCCAGTCATTGAGGACCTGTACCAGGCTGAGGAGGACCTCAGGTGTGACGGCCTCGGTCAGAGACTGGGTTGGAGTTCCCCTTGACATCCAGGCGTGACTCAGCTACCCCAACGCCACAGTGGAGGGCGAGGAGATTGATGGAGCTGGATGCGTACCGGACCACTCTTCCTGGCCAAATGGTAGAGCAGCTGAGGGAGAAGTTCGGCCGGATGAGCCTCGAGGGAATGGGGCAGGTACGTGGGTTCGAGCCGCCTGGAGGATTCCTGAGCCGAACCACCTAATCGCTTCCATCCCAGCGCAGTGAGATCCATCCCAGGGCTGCATTGGAGCCCTCCACATCACTGATGGATGGCAGGCCCACCCGGGTACCCTCGTGATATGCCCGGTTGGCAGGGCCCTCCACCCTGGCAGTACTTCCCTGGGGCTGGCTGGGCACTGGGGCAATGGGCACTGGCCTGGGCCCTGCCACTACCTCCTCCTCCTCAGCCGGTCGCTCCTCCCAGGATGAGGGCTACGTTCGATAGGGACCCAGAGAAACTTGCCTACTTCCTGAACTTGCCTACTTCCTGTGGGCCCATCTAGATGACCATGCCCCAACCTACCCCCATGACCGGGCGATGGTCCGTGCAGTGGCCGTGAAAATGGAGGGAGAAGCAGCAGAATGGGTGACCCAGCTCTACGATGAGGATGCCCCCCCAAGCTGGGGAATATCAACATTTTCCTACAGGAACTGAGGACCAGATTCAAAGATGAATCCCAGGCTCTGCAGGCAGAGATGGAAATCCGCGACCTGAAGCAAAAGGGCAAACTGGCCAAGGAATATGTCCAGGAGTTCCGGAGAGTAGCCAGCAAGCTGCGGCACTGGCCAGAGAGGCTGCTGGTGTACTTTTTCAAAGAAAGCTTAGACTGGGAGCTGCTTCATGCATGCGTCTAATGGGGAGTCCCCGACCAGATCCACGAGTGGTATCGGATGGAACAAGCAAGGTGATGTCGAAATACTAGTACACGAGGGCAAGTATGATATAGTTGCCATTACTGAAACTTGGTGGGATGAAACTCATGATCGGAATGTACTGATGGAAGGATAAAAACTATTCAAAAGAAACAGACCTAATAAAAGAGGAGGTGGAAATACATTATATGTAAGAGATCACTACATTTCTACAGAAATGCATAAAACCAAGAATGAAAGCCTCCTAGAATGCATATGGGTCAATATAAAAGGGAAAAAAAGAATGACATTGCTCATGAAATAAACCTCTGAATCTTAAAGTAAGAATTGTTATATTGTATTACTGTCTCTCGTTTCTTTATTGGGATATTTTTACGACACCATACTACAGGCCATCCAACCAAACAGAAGAAATAGATGAACTTTTGCTACCCAGTTAACAAATGTATGTAGGAAACACACTACAGTAGTAATGGGGAATTTTAACTACCCTAACATCAACTGGGAGACAAACTCTGTGTCAAAAGGGAGATCAAACAGGTTCTTGACCAACCTAGCTGACAACTTTGTCAGCCAAAAAGCAGATGAGGAACTAGAGGGACAGCTATACTGGACCTATTTCTTACTAACAGAGAAGAAATGATAGAGGGGGTTGAAGTTGCTAGAACTCTTGGAGGAGAGTGACCATGTTGTATTAGAATTTAATATAATGCAGAGACCAGCAATAGAACATAATTGTAGAAGAGGACCATGCTGAGCCTGAGGGAGGGGTCAAACATGTCAGGTCAGGAGTCCCTGTGCACCCATAAGAGATCAAAGTCCAGTCCAGCTTGAATAACTTTCTTAACTCCCGCGCATTCTCTTAATAGTCACTTGGACAGAGTCTTGTAGAGAACTAAGCTTGCAATAAATCTTCATACTCATTTGAACTGCCTGAATCTGCTGATTTCCCCGGGGCATGACATTAATCTGGCCAAATGCCTTCACCAAAAATTTTTTCAGACTCCAGAATTCTCTAGTCATGACCTCTGATCCCAGAGCTGCAGCAACAGCAGACGAGCCAGACTTCCACTCGATCAGCAGACACCAAGACGGCATTGAAATCAGAAATCTTGCAGTCAATTTTCAATAGATGATGCAGATCATGACTCAACAAGGACTTCCTATGCAATCTCAACTATTGGCCCAACCAGCCCAGGCACAATTACCGGTTCCTGCCACACTCATTCCAAAGTCTCCGTGCTGGCTACTGCTGAGATTCACTGTTAAGTCTGATAAGATGAGAACATTCCTAGCACAGTGTGGTGTTCATTAGCACCAGACCGGGGGGAGTTTCCAACAGAAAGATCAAGGGACTCCTTCATCCTCAGACTTTTAACTGACTCCGCTGCCAAATGGGCTCTTCCACTCATCAAAATCAATGACTCCATCTTGGATAGTTACCCAAATTTCCTCACTAGATTTAGAGAGCATTTTAGGGACCCTATTCGGATAGAAACTGCTGAACAAAGCATCTTCCTGTTAGAGAATTTTTCTTTCTCTGTTGTAGAAAAATAAATCAGAAGCTCTCACAGTTGACTACATTTTGCTGAATCAAATAACTTCTTTATAATCACATCAAATATTTACAATACCATACATTCTTTTTTACAGCAACATATCATAATGAAGTCTTCACACAGAGAGATACAGAGACAGACCAGAGACTGGAAAAAACATGTCCAGCTTCTTGCTTAATTCTTTTTGCACAGACTCAGTAGCACTTTACTCACATTGGCTGACTGAGTTACCACATGACTCTTCCTGCTCATGAATATTCCAACACTCCTCCCTTCCCGACACAACATATCATAATGAAGTCTTCACACAGAGAGATACAGAGACAGACCAGAGACTGGAAAAAACATGTCCAGCTTCTTGCTTAATTCTTTTTGCACAGACTCAGTAGCACTTTACTCACATTGGCTGACTGAGTTACCACATGACTCTTCCTGCTCATGAATATTCCAACACTCCTCCCTTCACGACAGAAAGAGACATCAGACCTATTTGCTTTATACAGTTCCCATGGTGGACACCACCCAATGGTTTGGTCATCATGTCTGCCAAATTCTTTAGTTGCGATTTCTTTCCTAATTTATCAGAAAATTCCTTGACTTGTGATGCATCCTTTGCGATGAAGCAAAGATCATCCACAAATGATAACAGTAGACAATTCCCTCCTTGTACCTCTCCTCTATA
>QLTV01002665.1:500198-515065 GCA_003457575.1 Thermophis baileyi
TGACCAGCAGCTACAAACACTTGTCGTGGATTTTCTACGATACACCACAGCTCTTTAGCTTTCAATAAACATTCCATTTTTGCAGCCCACACAATATAATTCTTCTGGCTCAAATGAGGCACAGAGCTTTCTTTAAATTCCATTGCAGCCATTCTGCTTATCCTGCCTTGTTTTTATACTTTCTAAACACAGGCAATTCCTTCCAGCTTTAAATTACAATGCAGTCCTTAGTGAGCTCTGGGCCCATAACCTGTTAGAGAATTTTTCTTTCTCTGTTGTAGAAAAATAAATCAGAAGCTCTCGCAGTTGACTGCATTTTGCTGAATCAAATAACTTCTTTATAATCATATCAAATATTTACAATACCATACATTCTTCTTTACAGCAACATATCATAATGAAGTCTTCACACAGAGAGTTACAGAGACAGACCAGAGACTGGAAAAAACATGTCCAGCTCCTTGCTTAATCATGTTAGAGAATATTTATTTCTCTGTAGTAGAAAAATAAATCAGAAGCTCTCGCAGTTGACTGCATTTTGCTGAATCAAATAACTTCTTTATAATCATATCAAATATTTACAATACCATACATTCTTCTTTACAGCAACATATCATAATGAAGTCTTCACACAGAGAGTTACAGAGACAGACCAGAGACTGGAAAAAACATGTCCAGCTCCTTGCTTAATTTCTTTTGCACAGACTCAGTAGCACTTTACTCACATTGGCTGACTGAGTTACCACATGACTCTTCCTGCTCATGAATATTCCAACACTTCCAGCTCCAGACAAGCCCTGGGAATGGAAGAATAGCAAAGGCGCAGACAACTAGCCCTGTGTTTCTATTGTGAAGAATCTGGCCACATGATCAAGAATTGTCCTACTAAACCTCCCCAAAAAGACAACAGACAGCCTGGCAGTGTTTCCACTAATCAACACTTGGACAACAAGCCCCAAGGCCAGGGAAATGAGAAATGCCCTCCATGAGCTCACGGGAGGGTGTGTGTCACCCAAGCACTGAACGGAGCTGAATTACTTCCATTTCAGGTAGTTTAATAAAATTTGATTCCACTCTGACACTTTCTAGTGGTCAGGAACTACTATCCCTTTTTTAAAAACAATTTTTATTAGTTTAGAATATAGCATATAAAGAAAATACAAAAGTAAATAGTAGGGAAGTTAGGGAAGGGGAAAGTGGGGGAAAGCAAGGGGGGAAAAAGGAAAAGGGGCATTGGTCTTACCTGATACGCCTCTTCTCCGAGTAGTGGATATAGCAGCCAGGAATGGGTTAAATCCATCTGCTCTCTGATTGGACTGAGTCTGTCAAAGCTGTTCAGGTCCCGCCCTTGTCACTATGTTTGACAGCTTGAAACGAAGACGCGAAGCGACAGACTCCGGTGTGTCAAATTCAATTAAGATCACTCTCCTGAAACCGAAGCCAACAGTAGGCGTTGACTACTCCTGGGCGGGGCTGGCTGCTATAACCACTACTCAGAGAAGAGTAGTCAGGTAAGACCAACGCCCCTTCTCCCTCAAGGTGGATATAGCAGCCAGGAATGGGACATATCAAAGCTGGCTGTCCACACGGGCAGGTGACCTAGGTAGCCCTACTGTTGCTGAGGCCTTAATCATGAACTACTTGTTGCAGTACTCTCCTCCCAAACGCGGCGTCAGCCGATGCATACACATCCACTTCATAGTGACACACAAAGGGGGATGGAGTAGACCATGTAGCAGCCCAGCAAACTTCTTCAAGCGACGCTTGTGTTGCCCATGCCGCCGACGTAGCTGCACTCCTAGTCGAGTGTGCCGTGATACGGTGTGGTATCGGTAACGAGTTCAGTTCGTACGCCCTCGCAATTGTAGAACGTATCCAACATCCAACCGTGGACGGAGTGACCTTACGGCCCATCGACGAAGGTTGGAAGGAGATAAATATTAAGATTTGCAATAACTCAGAGATCCGGTGGGCCGACGTAATTGCCACCAAAAATGCAACTTTACACGTAAGATGACGTAATGTCGCCTCCCGTAGCGGCTCATACGGTGACTCGGTCAGGGACCGCAAAACTTTCGGCAGATCCCACATCGGGTAGCGGTGAATCACTGGCGGCGCCAGGTTGGATGTGCCTCGCAAGAAACGGCGGATCTTAGGGTGCTGGTTCAAAGAGTCAGGTCGCTCACCCGACAAAACGGACGACAACGCTGCCACTTGTCACCGTAACGTGTTTGGGCTAAGACCTCTGTCTAAGCCGTCTTGTAGGAACTCAAGAACATCGTTCACCGACGCCGTTGATGGAACAATATCAGCTTTCTCACACCACCCGCAAAAGAATCGCCACGTAGCGTCATAGATGCAGGTGGTAGACGGTCGGCGAGACGCTTGCATCATGGCGATGACCCTGGATGAATGTTTGGCTTTGCTCAGAGCGAACTGCTCAAGTGCCATGCGGTCATTTTGAACCACTGGGGGTCCGGGTGGTTCAAGGCTCCCTGGCTGAGGGAGTCCGGTCGAGGAGGAACCCTCCAGGGCGGAGCGGTGGAGAGGCTCATCAAGTCCGCGAACCATGGCCTGCGAGGCCAGTAAGGGGCGACCAGAATCACTTCCGCCCCCTCCTCCAGAATCTTGCGCACAACCCTCGGGATCAGGGGAAGCGGTGGGAAAGCGTAGAGGAGGCCTTTGGGCCACACTATCCATAGGGCATTCGTACCTATCGCCCCTGGGGTCGCGAACCGAGTTACAAACTTGTCGAGATGGGCATTGGTCGGAGTAGTGAAGAGATCGACCTCCGAGAGGCCAAAGATGTTTGCCATCTCCCGGAACAGATCCGGGTGCAAGCGCCATTCGGCATGGTCCACCGAGGCTCGGCTGAGCCAATCCGCTTGGACATTTGCTACGCTGGATATGTGGTCCGCCCGAAGGGAAGGAAGATGTTGCTCTCCCCACAGAGCGATCTGACGTGCCTCGTTCATCAAAGACTTGGACCTGGTGCCGCCCTGGCGGTTGACGTGCGCCTTGGCAGCAATATTGTTGGTCATAATTAATACATGACGGCCGGATATTGCATGGGAAAAATGGCGGAGGGCAAGATGAATAGCCCGAAGTTCCAGCCAATTGATGCTTTTCTCGCGATCCCGCACGTTCCATTGACCTTGCACCATCTGAGTGTCCATGTGAGCTCCCCAGCCAGTCAGGCTCGCATCGGTCGTGATGACTAGGCGCTCGGGCTCCCGAAACGAGCTGCCCCTGGCAATCGCCGTGGAGTTCCACCATGCCAGAAACGAGATGACAGTCGTCGGCAGCTGAACCCTGACTGGGGAAGTGCCCCTGCCGGACTTCTGAAAAGGCAAGAGGAACCATTGGAGCTCGCGGGAATGGACACGGGCCCATGGAACTATTGCAAAGGTGGATACCATCTTCCCAAGCAAGCTAGCCAGTGTCGCTAAGGACGCCGACCTCTCTCTTGAGATGGTAACTACCAGGTCCTGTATGCTAGTCTGTCTGTCTGGAGACAGGTAGACCATACCTTGGGCTGAATCGATAATGGCCCCCAAATGTAGGATTCTAGTGGACGGTGTCAAATGGCTTTTCTCCCGGTTAATGGAGAACCCGTGGTGCTCCAGTGCCTGGATGGTGGTGTCCAAGTCCCCCTGGGCCTGAGGATAGGACAAAGATTGAATTAATATATTGTCCAAATAGCACTGTACACGCATGGGTAAAGCCATGAGAGAGGCCGCAAGGGCCGCCATTAATTTAGTAAACACCCTTGGGGCCGATGACAGGCCGAAGGGCATGGCCCAATATTGGAAATGAGACCCATTGAATTGGAATCTCAAATATTGCCTATGGTGCGGAATAATCGGCACATGTAAGTATGCCTCTATGAGGTCAATCGAAGTGAGGAAGTCGCCCTTCCTAATGCCCTCCAAAATGGTGGACAGTGAGTGCATTTTAAACCGTCTATAGATGACATAACGGTTAAGCCGTTTCAGATCCAGAACCGCTCTTCATCCCCCCGAGGACTTGGGAACCACGAACAATATCGAATAGAATCCTTGTCCGTGTTGATCCTCAGGGACGGCCTCGATGGCATGGATATCCAGCAAGTGCTGAATAGCTGTCTCCATGAGGATCCTCTTGGCCGACACCCGGGACACCGGACACCGGATACAAAACCTCGGGGGAATGGAGCGCAACTCTAGAGATAGACCGGATTGAATGGTCTGTCTAACCCAAGCGTCCGAAGTGGACTCTCCCCATCGGTCCGCAAAATAGGCCAGTCGGCCTCCGATGGGGTGCTCGGGAATGCACTCACTGGGGACGTCGGAATGAACGACTTCCTCCCCCTCGAAAGGGCCGTTTACCTCTGAAGGGGCGACCCCGATCCGCTCGGTCGGAGCGAGGCCTCTGTCGCTGACCCATATTGGCGTATGCCCCCTGGGCGAAATTACCCGTACCCGGGGATCGGTAAGATGGGCGATGGTAGTATGGCGACGGTCTCGAGTCCCCGCGTCTGGAGATTGAAGATAGAATCTTGCGACGATCTTTAGTCTCTGTCAACAGCGGCTCCAGGCAATTGCCAAATAAATGCTCCCCATCAAAGGTAGTCGTCGCCAACCGCCACTTATGGCGGGCGTCTGCCTGCCAAGATTTGAGCCACAGCATCCGCCGTGCTGCTATCGCCGCCCCAATTGACTTAGATGCAAACCAGGCCGCGTTCAGCGTGGCATCCGCAGTCAGTTGTGCCGCCGCAATCAGCTTGTTGATATCTTGCCGTAGGCGCACATCAGTGGAAGGTGTAGTCTCCAGAAGCTGACGAAGCCAAATTAAAGATGCTCGAGAAAAAAATGATGCCGTGGTAGATGAGCGAACAGCCCACGCTGCAGCTTGATGTGCCCATTGTAAGGACTGTTCTGACCTACGGTCCTCTGGCCGTAATGCTTCTGCCGGTTCACCGGGCATGGCCGAAGAGTTATATAGGGCCAGCACCGGTGCGTCGATAGGAGGAACCTGAAGAAACTTGGCCAAGTCAGGGGCCAAATTATACAGGCATCTCTCCGAGGCCGATGGATTGGGCCCCGCACCCGGAGCCGACCATTGACGAGTAATAAGATCGACAAAGAGTTTCG
This sequence comes from Thermophis baileyi, assembly GCA_003457575.1. Lineage (NCBI taxonomy): Eukaryota > Metazoa > Chordata > Lepidosauria > Squamata > Dipsadidae > Thermophis > Thermophis baileyi. The sequence continues at coordinate 505,331 of QLTV01002665.1, forward strand.
GAGATGGCACCACCTCCTCCTCAGAGGTTCGCTCCAGGAACAGGGGATCGGTGAGGTCCTGGGGCGATTGTTGCTCCGGTTCAGAGGATGCTGGAGCCAGGCCGGCCGCTATTTTCACCTTGTGCAGGAGCGACCGAAACAAGTGGAATGGGAACAGGCCCGTGACAGATGGTTGTTCCAGTGGCCTGCTATCATCCTCCGACAGCTCCAGTTCAGAATCCTCTGCAGCTTCGGAAACCTGAGATCTATCATCTCGGGAGGAGTGGTCCGAACCCTGCTCATAGTCAACCTGATGGTAAATTGGCGGAACCGATTAGTCATATTGTCGGTGACTGAGACGGCCAGCCCTGTCGCAATAATAGTCGTGCCGGGACTGTTGGAGGCCTTCGGCGATGCCTTGGTGAATCGCTTCTTGCACGATCGCCCGCATATCCTCCGGTAAGGTAGGGCGGCTTTCCTCCGCAGGCCTCAGGCCAGCGGCCGTAGGAGTGAAGGTTGCCTCCGGAGTGGGTCTATGTCTGGCCCCAGGAGCAGATGTACGCTCCGATAGGGGAAGAAATGCAGAGCCAGCCCTCCAAAGCTCCGTATTGGAACTAGGCACTACCGAATCCAGGCGAGAGGTGCCTACTCCAGGTGCTGCTGACACGGCACTAGCTGACGTAGAATGCTCTGCGCGTTTGAGTTCGCGCTGTGCCGCCTTGTCACATAGCTTATCAAGCTTGTTGTGGCGACGGCGCTCTGCGGAAGTTAGTGATTTGGAAGCACTACATGACGAGGATTCATCTCTTGCTGCCCGTGAAGAGCGAGTAGATTCCCCCGATTTGCAGCGGGTTCTCTGACCTTTGCCAGAGCCAGCTTTGTCAATAGAGGGCGCCTTGGACGGCATGTTGATGTATAACGGTCAGGTGGTGATTCAGACCTCCCACTAGGCAGTGTAGCGCTGGCCAGATGTTCTGAAGCCCAATAAGGCTAATTACAATTAAGCCACGCTCTGGTGGAGCGTGGCCACGTGACAGCATAGGCAGCTTAGATAGCCTAGTTACAGCCAAATCGCCCCTGTAATCTGGCCCATCAGCCATCCCCTGGTGAGGCTTGGCGATAATGATAAGCCATGCCCTTGTGGGACGTGGCGCAGCCTGTCCCCTTTGCCGTGCCTTTGTGGGGCGTGGCAAGCTGCCAACCGGTGAGCGCGATAGCTCGCCAGGCTGTGAAGGTTGGCAGCTATTTCCCTGGGGTGGCTATTCAGGAAGGCTGTCACACCCTTCCTAGAGACAGTTAATTCTCTTTATAACTTTTTATAACTGGAGAGAATATCTCCCCTTGCTGCCTGAGAGGATTTTCCACAGGGAGGGACTGCCACTCCCTTCTTCTTGTGCCCAAAACCAGAGGGGTGTAGAAGTTGAAAATACCCCTCCTGGGGTGGAGCACTCAGTGGAGCAGTTGCCAAGTGACTATTTCTCCATTGGATGATAAACGGCACAAGAAACGGCAAGAGAAACGGTTCAAAGAAAAATAGATGTCACTTTAAAATAAGCCTCGTCCTTCGTGCTGAAATAGGCGTGAAAATGGCCGCCAGCACTTCAAATGGCCGGCGCAACTGCCGATGCCTTCAGAGACGATAATTATGTCTTCTGACAGCCCGATTTATGAGGGCTGCCAAGGGCCGAAGCCCTCCAGCCCTTCTTCCAGGCTAAGCCGAAGATCAGATGCCCAATAAATCAAGCCGAAATTGTCAGCAGAAGCAGCGATCGTAACGTCTGCTTAGAGTCAAATTGACAGGCTGCCTGGAGCAGGCAGCGTGCTCACACCCCAAACGGGAACAGATAAACTCATAGTTTGAAGAATGTAACCATCCGAAGCAGTATGTAATCAGAATGACTATTACTAACTAACTGATTCAAGTCAGGGCTACCAAGGTGGAATAACAATCAGGAAAAGGTTAATGGTACAGGAGAAAGATTTGACACAGCCGTCCTCGCTGAGCGACTGAGTGAAAAAGCTGTCAAACATAGTGACAAGGGCGGGACCTGAACAGCTTTGACAGACTCAGTCCAATCAGAGAGCAGACGGATTTAACCCATTCCTGGCTGCTATATCCACCTTGAGGGAGAAAAAGGCATTGACTTCCGACTCCCTTTGGTGCAGTAAAATAAGGCATTAACATCAAACCTTTTACTTTTACATAAAAGTATAAACTAGCCATTTCGAAAACAAATGTATCTAATTGGTAAAACCCAAAATCAAAGCTTCATTTTTTTCCACCTCAAGCACAAAGCCCAGAAGTGAGGAAACCATTATCCCTGTTTTGATAGATTCTGGCTCAACCTCTAACTTCATAAGCCAGCCACGGTTCAGAAACTTAAGATACCTACAGTTCCCATGAAGTCCCCCTTGCCAGTGATAACTATTGATGGCTGAATTTTAAAACCAGGCCTCATTACGCATGCCACAGTGCCTTTGAGTGTAACAATAAATCAGCATTCTGAAAAGTTAACTCTCTTCATAGCTGGAGATATAGATCTTCCAATAGGGCTGGGAACCACTTGGTTACAACACCACGATCCCACTTTAAAGTGGAGGAACCACGCTATTGCTTTTGAAAATCCTGAATGCCTTTCACACAGTGATCAGCCCTCCAAAGCCCACCCCAGCTCCCCTCAAGGGTTCACATTAAGATTCCCAATCTGCCAAGTAAATAAGCAGTCTTCATGATGTTTTTGGGGAGGAGGAAGCCTCGGCCCTCCCTCCACACAGAGACTGCAGTTGCGCCATAGATCTGGTCCCTGGTGCCAAAATTCCCGCCAAGAGACAATACCAAATGTCTACTACAGAATTAGAAACTTTGAAAAAGTATTTGGATTCCAATTTGAAAAAGGGATTCATAAGACCCTCCCAGTCCCGTCTCGGCTCCCACCTTTTTCGTACCCAAGAAGCCAGACCCCAGTGGCCCTAATAACTGTGAAAAACATCCCCCCGCAAGTGGTCCATGATTTCAAGGCGTTGAACTCCATCACAGTAAGAGACTATTATCAATTGCCATTAATTCCAGATCAATTATATATTTTGGGCACCAGGGACCGATTCCATGGAGAGTGGTTTTTCTGCGGATCGGTGTGGTTTCATGTGCTGTCTGCATCCTGTGGATGGAGCTTCACTTGTTTGCACAGCCCGGTTTCTGGCATGCCACGGGCTGGTGTCGGTTCATGGACCGGGGGTTGGGGATCCCTGATATAGACTACAGAAAGCAAGCATTTTTACAAGACTAGACCTCTGCAATGCTTACAACCTTATTCAAATAAAAGGCCATGAATACTTAACCGCTTTTCAAAGTTCAAGTTCAAAGCCTTTATTGTCATTGTACATCATGCATACAACGAAATTGGTTTAGCCTCTACTGGTGCAGTCCATAAACAAGAATACAAGACAACATGAATAATATAAAGAATAATCCTTATACAAGTAGTTAGGGGAAAAAACCTAGTCATACGTTTTCATATGTACGTCATATTCTGTGCAACATGTATATTACTCTGGTGTATGATCTTATATCAAGGTATATACATATTACACACTACACTGGCACCAGTGAAATTCATCGTATTAATCTGTTTGTGGTGCTATATTGTGTTTAAGAGTCTGACAGCCCATGGGTAGAAGCTGTTTTTAAACCTGTTTTTGACACCAGATATGGCAAATTTGAATATACAGTACTGCCTTTTGGTCTGTGCAACGCCCCTGCCATATTTTCCAGATTCATGAACCAGATTTTTCAAGTTTTGATACATTTGTTGTTTTATATTTAGATATTTTAATCTACTCTGAGAATGAGACTCAGCAGATGGACCATGTGTGCACAGTCTTCAGTAAACTAAGAAAAAACCACCTCTTTGCCAAGCCAGAAAAATGTGTCTTGCTTTGCAACAGCTAAACTTATTTCTACGAGAGGCATCCAGATGGACTCCCAGAAGATCCAAGCTGTAGACTGGGCCCTTGCTCAGCCAAAGATATCCAACACTTCCTCGGCTTTGCTAACTTCTACAGGAAATTTATACCAGATTTTGCTCATAAGGCCAAACCATTGACCCAACTGACTAAGAAAGGAGTTAAATTTGTTTGGACTCCTACACACCAATCAGCTTTTTGCTTGCCAGCCCCTAGTTCAGCATCCAGACACATCCAAGAGATTTATTGTCCAGACAGACGCTTCAGATGTAGCCACTGGAGCTGATCTCTTACAAGAGAGAGGGGGAAACAATAGCCTTCTTCCATGCACCTTCTTTTCCAGAGCCCTGACGGCTCCAGAATGCAATTATGACATCTTTAATAAAGAACTCCTTGCTGTTAAATCAGCATTCCACCACTAGAGACACTTCCTAGAAGGTGCACGCTTTCCTATACACTGACAAGAAACTGCAAGTCAGATAGAACCAATTATTTTTATGTTTTGATTTTTACATTAAGTACGTCCCAGGCTCCAAGAACATAATGCCAGATGCACTATCTCGTAAACCAGAATATTCCCTTATTCAACAGATTCCAGCACCAACACCAGCTTCACCAGCCACTGAGAGGTTGGGAGCTACCCAACTGCACCAGGACTTAATCACCAAGGTAAAGAAACAGCAACAATGAGATCACTTATCACAGTCCAGGATAGATGACCTCAAGGAACAGCAGCCACTGTCACCCCATTTACGATGGAGGGAGGTGTCCTGAAACACAGAGGCAGAACAGTAGTCCCGTCCCCCCCCATGCAGGAAAGAGATACTGCAGCGTTACCATGATAACCAAATGGCAGGGCATGGTGATATGTTCAAAACCCTGCACAGAACCTTAAGAGACTTTTGGTGGCCTAGGATGGCTGCAGACGTCAGGAAATATGTGGCTTCTTGCTACATGTGCAGGAGTGCCAAACCACTCCATCAGAAGCCTGCAGGACTTTTGCAACCATTACCTATACCCCTCCTCCCGGAATATGGTCTCTCTGGATTTCATTACTGATTTACCCTCTGTCCAAGCCTTTACTACCATATTAATATTCACCAATATGGCCCATTTCTAACCCTGTAAGGGATTGCCCAATGCCAAAGACACCACCCAACTTTTTCTAGACTACATCGTTCACTACCATGGCATGGTCTCAGTGCTCATATCAGATAGAGGGGTGCAAATTACAATCTAGATTTTGGAAAGCACTTTTTTAAGTTACTGTCCCTGGAGTTACATTCTCCGGATGCAACTTCAGAGGAAGAGGGTGAGTTTGAGTCGGCAGAGGAAAGTACAGAGCCGAGTGTTAGTCAGGATCAGTGCTTGGAGAATGCTAGCCTGATGGAGCAGCCTCAGTTGGGTTGATCAGATGAGCAACAGTTGGAGGCTGAGGAGGCAAGTTGGCCAGGGGCTCCAGGTGAGGACCAGAAGCAGCTGTCACCTGTTAGCAATGAGGAGGAGGTGGAGTCCACACCTCCTCCTGATCCAAGGACACGTAGAACAGAAGAGACACGCACAACACTGGTCAGTTAAGACTACTCGTGAGGAGGCAATCTCATCTCTCATGAAGGGCTGCACTGGCATTACCTAATCCCGCCCTGAAGACTAGAGTGTTGCTGGAGCAATGTGCCCAGTTCTGTGCCTTGTGTGCTTGTGCCTTGTATCCTGACCTGTTCAACTTGTGGACTGTTTTCCCGGACTTTGTGTGTGCCTGCTGGACTCGGTTACCCAGTGACTTTTGTTGCGCTGAGCTCAGAATCCCGACCTGTGCAATGGGGGTGCTTTATGAGGACCTGTTTGGGGGGGGGGTTGAATAAACACCTATAGACTCTTGCTGTAAATCTGTGCGGGGGGGAGCGGGGCAGCAGAGTTACTAAATATCAATGTCAACCTCTCCTCAGCCTATCATTTGTCTACAAATGGGGGGGCTGAAAAGACAAACCAGCTCCTCCGACAGTATCTGAGGTGCTACTGTGTCCACAACTAAGACAATTAGCCATCATTACTGCCATTCGCAGAATTTTTTTATAATAACTTGCTGCACTCATTGACTTCAATGACACCATTTCAAGCCATGTATGGCACACATCCCTAAAGTATTGCCAGACCATCCTGCACTGGACTCCATGGTTCCAAGGGTGGTTGACTTCTTACAAGAGCAACTTGCTGCACAAGACCTGTTGAAACAGCAACTTGACCAAGCAAAATAGGCTTACAAAAAGGCAGCAGATGCACATCGGTAGGAGGGTCCACCCATAGCAGTAGGTGACAAGGTTTGGCTTTTTACTAGGTTCTTAGTCACTTGAAGACCTTCCAAGAAGTTAGATCAGAGGTGGGATTCAGCAGGTTCTGACCAGTTCTGACCGGTAGTGGAAATTTTGAGTAGTTTGGAGAACTGGTAAATATCACCTCTGACTGGCCCCGCCCCCATCTATTCTCTGCTTCCCGAGTCCCAGCTGATTGGGAGGAAATGGGGATTTTGCAGTAACCAACCCCTGGAGTGGGGGAGGGGAATGGAGATTTTACAGTATCCTTCCCCTGGAGTGGGGTGGGAAAGGAGATTTTACAGTATCCTTCCCCTGCCACACCCACCAAGCCAAGCCACGCCCACCAAGCCATGCCCACAGAACTGGTACTAAAAAAATTTGAATCCCACCACTGAGTTAGATGCTAAGTTTGTGGGCCTATCTGAAGTTCTCCGTCAAATCAGCCCTGTGGCCTTCCACCTACAATTGCCCTCTTCAATGAAGGTGCATCCAGTCTTTAACCGAGCATTACTTGCCAAAGATGCTGCCCCACCCAGCACAATAAGATCCCAGTGACACCCTCCACTACCAGTTATAGTAGTGGGAGAATACAAGGTGGAAGAAATTTTAGACTCTAGAAAAAGAGGCAAGGGCATCCAGTACTTGATTCATTGGAAGGGCTACCTGGTCTCGGATTGCTCCTAGAACGATGCCCACGATTTGGTTTGTCAGTTCCACAAGCACTTCCCTGACAAGCCAAGGCCGACCAAGCTACCACTACCCCACCAAGTTTTGCCTGAGGAACCTGTCAAGGTTTTTCACAGTTACAACCTTTGCAGCACCCCCATGATCATGTGGTCAAAATTCAGATATTGGCAACATTCATATTTACGACCATTGCTGTATCCCAAGGTCAGTGATCATCTTTTGCAACCTTCTGACAAGCAAAGTCAATGGGGAAGCCAGATTCACTTAACAGCTGGGTTACTAATTTATCAACTGCAGTTATTCACTTAACTGTGGCAAGAAAAGTCGCAAAATGGGGCAAAACTCACCTAACAAATGTCTCACTTAACAACAGAAATTTTGGGCTTAATTGTGGTCATAAGTCAAGGACTAGCTGTACAATCCTAGGCTGCAATAACAGAGGGATAGAATTAAAGATCACGTGAAGTATTAGTACCAGTTTATAAAGCCTTAGTAAGATCACACATAGACTACTGCATCCAATTTTGGTCACCACAATATAAAAAAGAAGTTGAGATTCTGGAAAGAGTGCAGAAAAGAGCAACAAACATGATTAGGGGGATGGAGACTAAAACATATGAAGAATGGTTGAAGGAATTGGGTATGTCTAGTCTAGGGAAAAGAAGGACTGACATGATAGCAGTGTTTCAATATTTGAGGGACTTCCACAAAGAAAAGGGGGTCAATGCATTTTCCAAAGTACCAAAAGGCAAGACAAGAAACAATGGATGGAAACTAATCAAGGAGCATAGCAACCTAGAACTAAGGAGAAATTTCCTAACAGTGGCAAAAAGTAACAAGTGAAACAGCTTGCCTTTAGAAGTTGTGGGTGCTTTATCACTGGAGGCTTTTAAGAAGAGACTAGACTGCCACTTGCTGGAATGGTATTAGGTCTCTTACTTGAGCAGGGGGTTGGACTAGAAGACCTCCGAGGTCCCTTCCAACTCTGTTTATTATTCTATATCCAACTCTTCCAGTGAATACAGATTTTGCTACTGCTTCCCAGTGAAATCCCAGTAATGGTGTGCAACTTTGGCCAGGATAATATTTTAGCAAACAGGACTAATAATATGAGCTGGGTTGCTGGATAGTAAAGAACAAGATCTGAAGTCCAAAAGATGTCCTTATGATATTTTCAGAATTGGGGGACAGTGGAATATTTGTTACAGTACCAGATGGAAATAATTGATACCAATTATAGTAGTAACAGGCAAGTGATCTGAATATCAACCCAAAGGAGTGAAGACCAGAAAAGCATTATGGACTTCTGCCAGTATACTTATTTAAAAATAGTGGTTATATAAATCTACCATAGATCTGTTTTTTAAAAATGACTCTAGACAAAGAAGTCCTGACAATGACCATCTCAAAATCACAAACTTTGGTATGAGAATGGGTGAATCAAGTAGAGAAATTAAAAGAACCAATTCTAGCAGCAAAACTGTTGAAGACAGTATATTTAAATTTTGGATTAGTGATAAAAATGAAGGTCAAGCTGCTTGAGTCGTAAAGGGAAAAGTTGCTCTTTGGGCATATTGCTATGCTATCCCCACAGGCAGATACCAAAGATAATCCTATTATCTAAGTAATAAGTGAGAAGAAGGAAATGCACTGCCTGCTCCTATAAAACAACTTTCCTTGAAGGATTAGACTTTAGATTCTATACCCTTCGCAGAGGCTTCTTTGAGGGTTTTCTTGATTGGAGGTATTTGTCTCTGACATTAAAGTCTTTTGGTTTGGATCGTTTCTTATTGGCTTGGTTTTTTTTATGTTTCAAGCATTTCATCTAGTGCTTTGCGGACCACTGGCCAGGTTCTCTGCAGTTTATCGACACCAGTCTGTTAATGATGTGTTTGGGCAATTCTGGTATAGCAATAGCAATAGCACTTAGACTTATATACCGCTTTACAGTGCTTTACAGCACTCTCTAAGCGGTTCACAGAGTCAGCATATTGCCCCCAACAATCTGGGTCCTCATTTTACCCACCTCGGAAGGATGGAAGGCTGAGTCAACCTTGAGCCGGTGAGATTTGAACCGCTGAACTGCTGAACAGTCAGCTGAAGTAGCCTGCAGTACTGCACTCTAACCACTGCGCCACCTCGGCTCTTGGCCACGAAAGTCTTGACCCATGGCAACTCGGAACGGTAGAAAGCCAGAGCTGCTGTGGACTGCATTGTTGTACATGAACAGGAGGCGGTCAGCCCAATTGTCTTGTTGGTAAGTTAACATAGCATTGCAGGTATTGTTCCAGGACCCATTTGTGCATTCATACCCTACATTCTTTTGGGGATGATGGTGCCAGTCCTTGCGTGGTGCCCAGAATCTTTAGGAACTGTTGCCAAAATTGAGAGGTGAATTGAACTCTGCAGTCTCAGATGATCCGCTCAGGGGCACCATGGAATAACAGAATAACAGAGTTGGAGGGGACCTTGGAGGTCTTCTAGTCCAACCCCCTGCTTAGGCAGGAAACCCTTCAGACAAATGGTTATCCATTATCTTCTTAAAAACTTCCAGTGTTGGAGCATTCACAACTTCTGGAGGCAAGTTGTTCCACTGATTAATTGTTCTAACTATCAGGAAATTTCTCCTTAGTTCTAGGTTGCTTCTCTCCTTGATTAGTTTCCACCCATTGCTTCTTGTCCTACCCTCAGGTGCTTCGGAGAATAGCTTGACTCCCTCTTCTTTGTGGCAACCCCTGAGATAGTGGAACACTGCTATCATATCTCCCCTAGTCCTTCTTTTCATTAAACTAGC
>QLTV01002665.1:532099-547299 GCA_003457575.1 Thermophis baileyi
TGTATTATAACCATAAATGTTGTGTAATGTATTTTGTATTATGTTGTTATGTCTTGTCTAATTTTTTGTATATGTCTTTTTATGTCGCTTTTTAAAATGTAAATATTCAAATAAAAACTATTAAAAAAAAATATTGTCCAGGTAAACTAGGACCCATTTATATAAATCCATGATGGCAAACCTATGGCACGCATGCCAGAGGTGGCACACAGAGTCCTCTCTGTGGGCACGCGCGCCATCGCCAGCTGCTCTTCTGGGTTCCATCGCGTGCATGCGTGCCAGACAGCTGGTCCGGCACACATGCACGCAGCGGCCAGCTGCTCTCTTCTGGGTATCAGAATAGCAATAGCAATAGCAATAGCACTTAGATTTATATACCGCTTTACAGTGCTTTACAGCCCTCTCTAAGCGGTTTACAGAGTCAGCATATTGCCCCCAACAATCTGGGTCCTCATTTTACCCACCTCGGAAGGATGGAAGGCTGAGTCAACCTTGAGCCGGTGAGATTTGAACCGCCGAACTGCAGCTAGCAGTCAGCTGAAGTAGCCTGCAGTGCTGCACTCTAACCACTGCGCCACCTCGGCTCAGAACTGAGATGGTTTCATTACATTCCTATCAGTTAGAAAAACTGAGACCAATAAAGGCTTAGAAAGCATAATTTCAGAACAACCTGCTCAAACAAAGAGCACATATGCTTAAAAGTTTCTATTATGAGCCTTATCATCTGTGGAATAATGTCACAAAGTGAACAACAAGCAACAATACAAGAATACAAATTCTGTGACAAGGTGGTATAACAAAAATGTTAAGTAAGGATACCCAAAAGACTAGTTTAGTTTGTGCCTCAGTGGTAATTTATTCAAACTAAGGAACCAGCTAGGAGTAATAACTTTACCAGTCCAGGCAGAAACCTGATTTTTGTTCATGTTACACTGTTGACTATTAATAGTTGAAATATCCTCTAGCACAGGGGTCCCCAACCTTTTGGACCTCAGGGACCACCAAGGTCATAATTTTAAATCCCGCGGACCACCAAATTCATAATTTTACATCCCACAGACCCTAATTCATAATTTTAAGTCCCACAGACCCTAATTCATAATTTTAAGTCCCACAAACCACTAATATTTTTTGAAAAGATAAATACATTTGTAAAATAATGATCAGAGAACTTCCATTTTATTAATATAAAGTGCACATATTTAATAGAACAAAATTATGAATGCTTATTTATTTATAACAAAATCGTAAATGCTTATTTAATCATAACAAAATCTTTAAAGGTTGTTTTAATTGTAACAAAATTATTAAAGTTAGTGTAATTATTACAAAATAATTGAAGCTTATTTGACGGTGGCTTGCTGATGTTGGGAAAGTCAGCCCCATATTCCAGAGCTGTAGCTGTAGTCCCTTCCCACCCCTCTCCTCCCCTCCCTTCCCCCCTTTCCTTTCCTCTTCTTCCTTTCCTTTCCTCTCCTCTCCTCTCCTTTCCTCTCCTTTCCTCTCCTCTCCTCTCCTTCCTTTCCTTTCCTTCTTCTTTTCTTTCCTTCTTTCCTTTCCTTTCCTTTTCTCTTCTTTCCTTCTTTCCTCTCCTTTCCTCTCCTCTCCAAGAATTCTTCAGGGTCTCACTTGGCACCCCTCCCTCCTCTCCCCCAGACCCACCGAGCAGAGACCACCTCCCTCCCCATTTCATCAAGAGCTGTGGGAGCTGCAGAATTTTCCTGACGTCTCTCTTGCTGCCCCCTCAAAAACGGGGATTGCCCCCACTGCCGCCGCAGCCAGACCTCAATGCTAAAAATGCACACCGCTTCTGCCTGGGAAACGGCTTGGAGACAGCGAGCAGGCAGGCGAGAGGCTGATAGCGACACGACAAAGCCGATCCGTTTTCACAACCGGCGGACGATTCAAAGCTCCTGCAGGGCTCAGCCGGCTGTGGGCACGGGACACACAGGCACGCGCGCCCCATACTGACCCACACTCAAACAAAGCCTCTCCGGGCAGCTCAGCACAGCGCAGTCCTTTCCTTCTTTCCTTCCTTTCTTGTCTCTATCTCCCTTCCTCTTTTTTTCTTTCTCTTTCTCTCTTCTCGGTGGTAGGAGAAGGAAGAAAATGCTCTGGGAGGAGGGTGGGCGGCGCGCCGCCGCCGCTGCCCCTCTTGCCTTCGGCTCCGGGACCTTCAGGGGCTGGGCAGCATCGGGGCGCGCACCTACGGAGCTCCACCGGCCTCAGGCTCCGGGGCTGGCGGGGGCCTTGGCGGGGCAAGGAGACAGTGGCACTGCCTGGAGAGCTGGCTGATGGGCATGCCGGGCGCTCCCGCCCGCCCCTCGCTCCAGCCGTCTCCCGGGAAGTGGTGGCGGGCGGAACTAGGCAGGGCAGATCTGCCGGAACAGCGCCCGGCAAGGAAGGCTGGGCAGGGAGGCGCGGCCGATTGTCTCTTCACGCCGCCTGCTTCGCTCATGGGGCGGATGGCCTGGAAGCTGCCAGTGGTGCCCAGCTAAGAAGCGCGGTTGAGCGGGGCCAGGTCAGCGCAGCCTATTGCGTGGATGGGCCCTGTGTTGGTGGCCTTCGCTGCAAGCCAGCGTCCCTGCCCGACCCGGCTGCAGCCTTCGCGATGCCTGCTTGAGCAGCCATGAGCCCCCATGTCCTGGGCCAAGGGAAGCGCCAGCCGGTCTCCAACCTGCCCAGTCCCCTGCGAGGTTGGCGGCCAGTGAGTGGGCGGGCAACCCTTGGTGGAGACGCAGCTGCTGCTGCTCTGGGGCTGAGAAGGGGGGTGGCGACACCCTCAGACCCCCCTCGGAACCAAAGGAGCAGCCGCAGCAGCTGCCACCAGCCTCTCAGGGGCGGGACAGGGCAGGCTGGAGACCAGCTGGCACTTACCTTGGCCCCGGCCATGGGGGCTCATGGCTGCTCAAGCAGGGAAGAGCCGCACGCGGCTTCCACCGTCTGCTTTTCTCGGGAGGCTTTGAGTCCCAGCTGAGCGTTTAGGAAAAGGCGACTTATTTAAGGGGAACCGCCAGGACGGGTGTCACGAAGCCCGCGGCCGGGTCGGGCAGGGACGCCGGCTTGAGCCCACCACCACGAGGCCCCTGAGAAGCTGCTGGCAGCTGCTACGGCTGCTCCTCTGGTTCTGAGGGGGGTCTGAGAGTGCATGTGCAGCCCCGGGACATATGCTTGCCTTCCGGAGCGCTGCTGCTGCCCCCCTTCTCAGCCCCAGAGCAGCACTAGCGTCTCCAGCAAGAGCCGCCGACCTCGGAAGGCAAGTGTCCATTGCGTCTGCAATGGACAGCAAACTCCGGCTGCTCCCCGGACCGGATGCCATTTACCAAGATTTCTCCACAGACCATCAAAATTTTCTCGCGGACCACCAGTGGTCGGCGGACCACCGGTTGGTGACCTGTGCTCTAGCATATTAAATGTTTCCTTATTATCCCTCTGCCCCAATCCCCAATTTCTTAAAAGATCAATTAGTTGTCTACTTAAATTTTTCTACTAAATTTAAATTAACATTTGTTAATTACGGTTATCAGTTGTTAATTTGGGGTCTTGCTAAAACTCTATGTACTTAGCAAGTGCATATATCAAGTAAACCATTTAAAATATTCACTCATTTGATAAAATTGCAAGATTACTTATTGAATGATATCAATAGACTGAAACATTGTAAATTGGCCAATTAACATTGTAACTGATATAATGCATCAGAACTAAATTTAGTTTTTAAATTAAAAAGAAATAAAGATAATACACCTAAGCATTAAAACAACTCTGATTCTGAAAAGGTCAGAATCATATAAAAAACAGGTGCTCTAGAATAATTCAAATGTCAAAATAGTGGGCAAAAAAAGTTTTATTGAAAAGCATGGGCCAAATAAGGGACAAATACTGTATGTTTTTTCTTATATTTCAAAAAATGACAAATCAGAGCAATGTATTCTATGTAGTCTAGATGTAATTATGTTTAAGGATTGAATTAATCCCATATTGATACTATAATTATGATATATGATTTTTATATATTGTATTTGTATATGTGTGTGTGTGTGTGTGTGTGTGTGTGTGTGTGTGTGTGTGTGTGTGGTGTGCGTCTGTGCGTGTGTAGAGTAAATAATAGACATAATTGAGGGAAAATAGCAGGTTCAGAAATGGGCAGTGAAAGAGAGCATGATTCACAGGAAAGCTACATCATGAATCATCCATTAATCCAGAGCACTGTTTGCATCTTGCCTTCGCATTTCACGATTGTCTTAGAGCTTTGTATACATATATATATATACACACACACCGCTTCCCCCAAAATAAGACATCCGCTTATTTCAGGGTTCAAAAAAATATAAGACAGGGTCTTATTTTCGGGGAAACACGGTATATCCCTTTATGTTTATTTTATTTTAATCACTGTAAAATATTTAGATTTTTATATTGTATAATCATTAGTGTATTTTTGAGGAAGCAATTTTTTATTCTAACTTATCTATAAAAATGTACTAAAGAGGTGGGGGGATCCTGCATTTAACGATGAAGAAATATATTTAAAATTAAAACAGCACAAATGAACTGCAATATATTTTTACTTTCAAAACACTTGTGGTCCTGTCCTGGAAGCCAAGCATTTGAAGCATTTGGTAACTCTAATTTTAAATCCAGAAAATATGTTTGGAGAACAGTAAAATCTTCATGGAAAAGCAGATCTAAAACTAGTTTGCTAAGTTGAATGAAGTCCAGATCTAATACATGCATAACAATGGTGTATTTTCAGAAATAAAAAAATGATGTAAGTGACTTGTTCACTCTGTTCTATAAATAAAAAGTTCCTTCTTCAATTGTCTCTCTTTTTTCACTGGAAGAAGTATCAATGCCAGCAGCTAAAATTTTAAGGCAACACTGTATAACTTGCATTGTGATCATTGCTTTAATAAGAGAGTTAATAATATTCACAACACATTGATACAGCAGCACTTTTAAGCCTAAGTTTGATTATACCCTGTTTCCCCTCAAATAAGACATCCCCTAATAATAAGCCCAATCGGGCTTTTTAGTGCATGGCAATAAGGCCAAGCGCTTATTTCAGGGTTCAAAAAAATATAAGACAGGGTCTTATTTTCGGGAAAACACGGTAGCATTTTTCTATGAACTCTAAGAAGTCTGTTGTAAAGTATATAGAGAAGGATGAAGGATGAAGATGTGAACAAATGATATAATTTAACAGAAACATTCAAAAATTCTGTCAGTTTAAGCGTATCCTACATTTAAATAAAAACTGGATTACATTAGAACTTTTTGGTGATTAAAGTAACAATAAAAACATCCCTTGTAACACTATCACAGAATTCCATCTTAATTTTAGTAAAACTATTACATGTAATTTTGTAAAGCAAGAGTAAGTTAACATTTCAGTCATGAGGCTATTCTAGTTGGTAGGGTGCAGGTACCATGCAACACATACACGTTGACTATGCTCCCGTCTCCCAGTGAATCTGAACAAGATTGTAGTCACTGAGACGGAGCTGAAGATTTGGCAAGATTTGGTACCCTGCTTGAACAAGAATGAATGAAGGAAGGAAGGAAGGAAGGAAGGAAGGAAGGAAGGAAGGAAGGAAGGAAGGAAGGAAGGAAGGGAATCTATAGTTTCTTTCCAATGACGCACTGTAGATAGCTGGCTTCCTATACTCATTTTCACAAGGAAATAATTATACGGAAACAGCAGTTTCCAGTTAGTCAGTTGATCACGTTCTAGTTCCACAAGTTGCATTTTTAATAACCAAGGTCCACACTTGGACTACCATCTGATTGTCCCAATATAAGAACTAAACAAACTGATTTAGAACAAACATCTCATTATAATTTCAAACAATTTTCGTAAAGTCAGGTATTAATCATTTAATCCTTTGACATTGATACAGTTCATAAATATTAACAATATACAGAATAATTTGAGGAGGAGAGTCAGGAAAAATGAATAGCAAAATACAGGTAATCCCCGGGTTATGAGCATTCCCTTAGGGAACGTTCGAAGTTACGCGATAAGCACTCCCTAGCGTTTACGAACAAGTCCTGAAACTACCAATGTTGCAGCACCACAGCAGTTGTTCACTCTTACGAACGACTGCATTGACTCTGCAACATTTGCCCTGCCTATTCCCCCCCTCCCTCCTCCTGCGTCCGGTCTCCATAGGCACCAGGCCTGTGGATACTCATCTTGCAAAGATCTAGAGAGCCTTTGCTTTCTTGGCCTGTTTTGGTGCTTCAGGCCTTCTGTGTGTATGCAGAGAATGGAGGCCTAAAGTACCACAAGATCACACTAGATCAGTAGCACGAGAACTCACGCTATTGATCTCGTGTGATCTCACAGTACTTTAGGCCTCTGTTCTCTGCAAACGGAGGCCTGAATGAGAGCTGCAGCAAAAGGCTTTGCAAATGGAGGGAAGGCCTGAAACATCGAAGCTTTCCCTCTGTTTGCAAAGCCTTTGCGATCTTTGCAAAAAGCCTTTGCTGCCGAGAACGGAGCCCCTGGAGGGAGCACATTTCGCCTCAAGTGCCCCATTTCCATGCAGACTAAGTTTCCAGTCTCCGTTAGGGCTACAAGTGTTTGAGCGACCCTAGGGCAGTTGGAAATGGAGCAATCCTCTCCGTTTCCAACTGCCCCAAGGCCGCTCAAACACTTGTCGCCCTGACAGAGACTGGAAACTTCATCTGTATGGAAATGGGGTGGTTGGAAATGGAGTGAAAAGCTCTGTTTTCAAGCGCCCCATTTCCATGCAGATGAAGTTTGCAATCTCCGACAAGGCAACAAGGGTTTGAGCCCAGACAAAGACTGGAAACTTCTGGGATGCATGGTCTCGAGCGAGTTCAAGCATCCATCCGCTTTTGCACAGAATGGGTGCCAGACCTGGATCAGGGCACCCAGAAGGTTCCAGTCTCTGTGGGAAAAGTGGTTGCACACTAATGAGGGGCTCGGAGTTCGCTGCCCCAAAGCCTCACTTCGTGCAAACGCTTTTCCGCATGGAGCCTTGAAGCCTTTGGAGGAGACTCACTGAGGCTGCCCGCCGCTCCAGAAGTGGCAGGCAGGCTCGGTGATCAGAGAAGCTGATCAGGATGCGGTCATCCTGCTCTCCCTCTGCTCTCGCCGCTTGCCGCTTGCAAGCAAAGAAACAGAGAAACTGGAGAGGAGACAGATCTTCACAAGGCAAGTGACCTGGCGTGGCAGGTTGCAGGGGAAGAAGCAATTGTAGGGAGCATGAAGTATTTCAGTGGGTCAGGGGAGGTTTTGGGTGGTCTGAAGCAGGTGCCTGTTCCATCACTAGCCCCCCCCCCATGGCCTTCCCCACCCCGAGATACCTCATGTGCGCTTAACGAGCCTTGCATTGGATTAGCGAATGCCTGGGCGAAAGGAGGGAGTGATCGTGTTCAAGGTACGAGATTTACTCCCACGAATCCTCAGGTTACGAATAGAATGGGCAGGCTCCATTACATTTGTAACTCGAGGAGTACCTGTATTTTCAGAAATCTGCAAGCCTTTCATTTTTAAAAGAGAAGTCAACATTTTCAGGTGTCCATCCAATTATTCAATTCTAACAGAACTTCTGATAAATAATTAAGTAAACATAACTCCTCAGAGAGCCAATTTTCAGAGGAATCCTGATTTTTACCTACTCAAGTTTACAAGGTTGTATTTGGAACATACTTCCTATACACCAGGAGTTCCCAACCTCCTGGGCTGCGGCACACTACCGAGCCATGGCACGTTGGGAACCAAGTTATGCAAGCGGTAGACAAACGTGCGCTGCTTGTGCAAATGGAGTTGTGTGCCCATGGAACCATCCCCTCTCCCCACACGCCGGTCTGCCAAGGTTGGGAACCATTGTTATACACCACTTTCCAAGGCCCTCCTATGAACATTCTAATGAATGAATACATTGCATAATATATTTATATGTTAAGCATATTAAAGACACTTCCAAAACCAGTGCATTAAAATTGCATAAGCAAGAACCAGGAACTGAAATATGTACCTTGTTAATATGCAACTGCTGCTGTTGAAATTGTTGCTTGTGTTTTTCCAAGAACTGCTGATGTTGTTGTTGGACCACCAATTGCTGGAGGGCCTGTGCATTCTGGGGAAGTGGAGCAGACTGGGTGCGCCCCAGAGGACGGTGCTGCCGCAGTTTGTGTATTGAGGGAGACAGTCTATCAGCACCCACAAGAGATTGTGCATGGAGAGGGAGTGCCCCTAGTCCTGAAAGATGCCAGTTAGAAGGTAATATGTTGAAAACCAGTGGAGAAGAAAAAAGAACAGAAGAGGAAGGAGGATCTTGTAAGTAATTATTTCCATTATAGCAACATGATTTTTTTCATTTACTTGCTAACATTTGTATCCCAACCAGTTCCAGACTCCAAGTAGCTAATATACCGTATTTTTCGGAGTATAAGACGCACCGGAGTATAAGACGCACCTTAGTTTTTGGGGAGGAAAATAGGGGGGGAAATCTGCCTACCAGGTATTCATCTGGCTAGCGTTCTTAGTCTGGTCAGCTTCAGCACATTATTTTATCCCCTGGTTAGGGCTTAAAAAAACCTTCTTCGGAGGGAGTAGCAATGAAAAAAGCCTGCAAAGACTTAGGGCTGGAAAAAACCTTCGGAGGGAGTAGCAATGAAAAAACCAGGCAAAGGGAAGATCGCTTAGCTAGCAAAGCACGGAAGATCGCTTCATTGTTAGCACCTCGTTAGGGCTGGAAAAAAAGCTTCAAAAAAGCTACATTCGGAGTATAAGACGCACCCAAATTTTCAGCTTCTTTTAGGGGGGAAAAAGGTGCATCTTACACTCTGAAAAATACGGTAAGTTAAAACTTATAAAATAAATATGCAAATATAAATATAATTATCACAATAAAAAACAAGAAATGATGAAAATATACAAGTATTAAAAACAATCCACAATGCCATTCTTAATCTCTAACTGGCTCTTTAAAAATCAGATCTTGCGGTTGTAAAAATGAGGGAGGTTTAAGCTAGTCTCTGTGTTCTTTTTCTAATTTGCCAGTTTTTAAACAAAATTAACCTAAGATAAAGAATTCTATATATGTCTATATTCCAATGTGAGACCTACCCTATATAAAATAAAGAAAAACCCATGGGAAGAGTTACTGAATTTGATCATAAACCTTATTAAAATAATAATTTTTAAGTAACTTGACTGAGCAAATTTATTCCTCATTGGTGCCAAGTATAGTTACTGAATTCCTAGTAGAAAACTCAAAATTTTAGATATGTAAATCATTTCATAAAATGATTCGAGGAATGGAGTAATTAGAAACTGGAAAGAATAGCCATCCTTATAGCACTAGAGCACAGGTAGGCAGGAAGCTCAGACAATGCCAAGCTCTAACAAAACCACCAATGCTGTTTCTTACTTAGTATCAAATCAACTAGTTGTTGGAAGAAGCACCTTTACCTGAGACCAATGGATTTTGTGCAGTTGACTGTTCCAGTAAAACCATATGTTGAAGAAGAGGGCTGTGTGTTGATCCCCCTTCTCTATCCACTGCTGTACTGTTCAAATAAGGAGTGATATGGGTGCCAGGAAATATGGAGATTTGTTGTTGTAATGATGGAATAGTAAGTCTTTCAGAATCTTGCTGTCCTGATCCACCCTGCAAGCATATAGCATTACTGAATTTAAAAAGTGAT
Organism: Thermophis baileyi; assembly: GCA_003457575.1. Lineage (NCBI taxonomy): Eukaryota > Metazoa > Chordata > Lepidosauria > Squamata > Dipsadidae > Thermophis > Thermophis baileyi. Next base: position 541,784 of record QLTV01002665.1, read on the forward strand.
CTATGAATGAAGTTAAGGTAATGACTCAGTTTAAATTATACAATACCACTTACAGTACATGGGGCTGCTGCAGGTAGTCCTAAGGTTATATTAGGCAATGAGGGAGAAGTGTACAATGGAAGCTGTGTTATTGAACCTTCATGATTAACCAGTCTATGAGCCAAGGTGGTCTGAAAGAGAGCCAAAAATCCTGCCTCAGAATAATACCATTATATAAAAAACAAATACCTCATGTGTAATCATTATTTGGAGAAGCTTAAGGTATATTCTTTGGGAGAGGAGAGTCAAAAGAATTTAGAGGAGGTCTATCAACGGTATCAATTAATACAGTATACAGTATTAATCAAAGTTAAGAGTTTGTTGTATTCATCATCAAGTACTGAAGCAGATGTGAACTCTGCTCAATATAAATTGTAACAATAGGAAAATGGGAATGGAACATTTTCTTCCACTATGACAGGGCTGTCAAATTCCCGGCCCATAGGCCAGATGCGTCACGCGCTGCCCACGCCTGGGTTAGCAAAGGGGAAAATAGTCCCGATACGTCCCATGACACTGCCATGATGATGTGAGTTTGACACCCCTGCACTACTACAAGGTCTTAGTAACAACAAAGTTATATCAAGTAGGAGATTTTACTATAAATGGAGAGCATACCAGGCTGCTCTGCTATTATTTAAGAGCACAGATATTTATTTTATTATGGGATGAAACCAGTGGTGAAATCTAAAAATTTTCCTACCAGGCTTGGTGGTCATGTGACTGGGTGGGCGTGGCCAACTTGTAAAATGTGGTGAAACTCAATTAACAACGCTCTTGCTTAGCAACCAAAATTTTGGGCTCAATTGTGGGCATAAGTCTTTCTTTTNACAGCAAGCCAAAACCAAAAAAAAAAAAAAAAAAAAAGCTGCAGCCGCGGTCTCTTTAAATCTCTGGCTTGTTTTTTGGCGTTTGTGCTCACTTCCCCCCACCCCCCCTCCTTTCGTGGCTGATTTTCAGTCCCTGCGTGAGCAAATGGCTTCCTCTGCAGCGAAGGAAAGAAAATGCTTGTCGGCCGGAGGAAAGCAGCAGCTTCCCTGTGCAGCGCTCGGCGATCAGCGACTGGCAGGGACCTTCCAGTTGCAACAAGCTGATAGCGGCGATGGGGCAGGGAGACGGCAGCTGTTCGCGGCACTGAGCACCCGACGTTGGTGCCGCCCGGGCTAGCCAGTCGCCACGCTCTTTGCCCTCTTTTCAGGCTGAAAAGGTGCCGTACACTTTGGGGAGAGGGATCGCTGCTCTCTCCTGGCACAACTTGCCGAGCGGATTCTTCCCCGCCCCTTTCCGATCCAACCATGCCCCGACCTGAACTTTAGCTGCCCGGGGGCTCCGCGGAGGGAGCCACCCAAAGCTCGGAAGCCTCGAATATGATTTGAAAGCTCGGGTGCGAAAAGGGAGAGAGCGCGACTGCTGAGGTAGGGGGAGACTTCGGAAACGGGTGGCCCTTGGTGGAGACAGAAAGGGGTGGGGAAGAATCCGCTTGGCAAGTTGCGCCAGGAGAGAGAGCGCTTGGCAGCGATCCCTCTCCACAAAGTGTCCGGCACCTTTTCGGCCTGAAAAGAGGGCAAAGAGCGTGGCGACTGGCTAGCCCGAGCGGCACCAACGTCGGGCGCTCAGTGCCACCGCCGCCACCACCCCAGAGCAGCAGCGGGTGGCCCTTGGTGGAGACGGAAAGGGGCGGGGAAGAATCCGCTCGGCATGTTGCGCCAGGAGAGAGCGCGCTCGGCATTGATCCCTCTCCCCAAAGTGTCTGGCACCTTTTCGGCCTGAAAAGAGGGCAAAGAGCATGGCGACTGGCTAGCCCAGCCGCCGCCCCTCTCAGCCCCACAGCAGCAGCAGCTGCGTCTCCACCGAAGGCCACTCTCCCACCCACTGGCCGGGCCGGACGCTGACCTTGGAAGTCAAGCGGGCATGGGGGACCGCCGGGAAGGTTACTAGCTTCCTTCCCCGCGGCTGGCCGGCCGACCCCGACATGCTTGCCTGCCTTCCACGTGGCCTTCCGCTTGCCTGCCTTTGCAAGCTGGCCACGGGACACCGGGAAGGCCACGTGGAAAGCAGGGAAGCATGTCGAGGCCACGGGCCATGGAGAATGAACTAGGGAAGGCAGGCTGGGATGGTGGGGGGGGCAGGGGCAGCTAGGTAGTCCGCGACTTCGCAGGCTTACCTGGCAGGCAGATCAAGGGCGCAGCGCTTCAGGCAGGCAAGCTGCAGAACAGAGACTGGGCGGGGCAGGGCGAGCGAGCGGCGACTGGGGGACCGGTTCAGGGGCATGGCCAGCCAGCCGTCGCTCCCATTTCGGCGAACCAGGCCACATGTCCGCTAACTGTTCTCCCGAACCGGTCCGAACCAGTAGCATTTCACCCCTGGATGAAACTTATTAGTCTGACTACCTAACTGGAATGTTAAACCAATGGGGGAATAACAGAAACCTCCCACTTTTACAGAAGGACAAGGCTCAATAAAAGAAGGATACCGAAAATGTTAGCCTTATTCTATCAATGATCATCAATGTATAAAGGAAGTTAAAGGAAATGAACAATGGAAACAGCAAATGGAATTCCAGTTATCAAACTGCAGCATTATAATTTAATTTCACCATCTGAAAAAAATGTGAACATTTTCCTTCTACTGGAGAAATCAGCGTACAAAAATCCATTAAGTTCAATTGAACATGACTATATTTATATTTATATTCCATCTTCCTCCCAAAAACTAAGAGGGACTATGCAGAAAATCAAATCTAAAGAGGAAGCAGGAGTCCCCAAACCCCAGTCCATGGACTGGCACCAGTCCGCGGCATGCCAGCAACTGGTCCACGCAAACAAGCGAAGCACCATCTGCGGGATGCAGGCAGCATGCAAAACCATGTCCCCTCCAGTCTGCGGAAAAACCTCTCTGTGGAACTGGACCCTGGTCCCCCAAAAGGTTGGAGATCACTGCTTTGAAGCAAACATAGCACCAGCCCTCAATTCCTGAACCCAAATATGCTTTTTCCCAGAACTGAGCTGCAGTTGAAGAGAACAGCCACTTGGTCCTGGGAAAAGCCACAGCTGCTTCAAAGAGTTACCAATAGGTGGTTCACAGGCACATGTTCTGAAACACTTTTTCCCTTCAAATGTGACACCTGTGTGGTCTTAGTACAACAGCTCATCCCCAACACACAATAAGCCCATGAGATACAGTAATGTGAAGAGAGCATAATATTGTTGAAGAAAAAATCTTCAGAATCAAATTGTTCACTGAGAGGTTTGAAAAGAAGTGTTCACTGTTGATAGCCACACTGTTTAGGCTGCAGATGAATGCTGCTTATTGATTTAATCCCAGGATCTCAGTCAGAAATCAGAAAATAAGTAGCAGGCAGAATATAACAGCAGAATTGGAGCAATTATTTCATAGCTTGAAATTTTTCAAATCAGGATTTTACAAAGAATTATATGTGGTGCTACCACTGAAGATGTTTGCCAATTAAATGATACAAAGGAACACAATTCAAGGAACTGGTATAAGGCTTTAAACTATCTCTGAGTTTAAATTTGTACAGTATGTATATGAAAATCTTTCTCAGATACTCTTCTTTAAATATTACTATTTAAATGAGACAAGAGACTATGGGAAAGAGAATATTTAGAATGACATATTTTATTTATACAATTCTGACTCCAGAAAGGTTTAGTTGGTACATCCATTATTATTTTTTAAATGCAACAGAAATATTTTCTCAGGCTTTCAGGCTCTTATGAACCCCCTCCCACACACACACACACACACACACACACTTATTCAGATTATTTAGCTGATGTACTAAAAGTTGCTAAGTATTAGAATATTCATGACTGGGAGAGCCATGTTAACAAGGTTAGCCAATGAATAGGCATAGCAACTGATTCAGCCAATGGGAGCTAACCACATCTGAGTCTGTGCAGAGAATCGAAACTGAAAACTTAGCTTAAGGCTGGGTGTGGCTCAGTGTCCCACTCTGCTCTCTGCTCTGCTTGTCTGCTCTACTGAAATGAAACTAACTTCTGCTTGTGTTTACTTGAAGAAATAATCTACTTGTGGTATTGTATATATATTACTATGTTTATAAAGAAGTTAATGAATCCAGCTGAATCAGTCATCTGTGTGTGCTTCTGGTTTTGATTTTTATGCAACAAACTCTGATAGGTTATGGGCCCAGAGCACACTGAAGATTGCATTGCAATTTAAGCTGAAGAGACTGCCTGTGTTTGGAAAGAGAAACAAGGCAGAGATTGCAGGATGGCAGCTGTTGAATTTAAGGAGTGCTCTGTGCCTCGTTTGGGGCAGAAGAACTATATAATATGGGCTGCAAAGATGGAATGTTTCCTGAAGGCTAAGGAGCTGTGGGATTTGGTTATTAATCAACCACAGGGAGTTTTAGCAGCTGCAGAACAGAAAAAGCATGACAAAGCAATGGCTTATATCATCTTAAGTTTAGAAGATGAAGAGTTTATCAATGTAGCTGATTTAAAGACTGCAAATGAGGTCTGGCTGAAATTAAGAGCTGTGCATGTGAGTGTGTCTGCATGCAATATTGTGCAATTATCAAGGAAATTATACAGAGCCTGTCTGCAACCAGGTGAATCTGTGGAAAGACATTTATTGCAAATGCAAACTCTGTTTGTGGAGTTGGAACAGCGTGGAATGAATATTCCCGAGTCCCAGAAAGTGGTGTTGGTGTTAAACAGCCTTGATGAAACGTGGGATATTGTGTCTGCAGTGTTTGAATGCAAACCAGAGCAGGACTTGCGTTTGGAAGCTCTGAAAGCATGTTTGATTGCAGAAGAAAACAAATGCCATTATAGAAGAGTCACAAGGAGAAATTCCTGAGGTGGGGGCCCAAGGAGCAGATTGAAAACAGTGGAAATTTCCATAGACTGAAAGTCTGCAGAGAAGAAAAAAGCAACAGAAGGGATCAGATTACAGCCCAGCAACAGGGGCGGTGCTTTGTTTGTGGTGAAGCTTCACATTTAAAGAAGGACTGTTTGCAAAGAAAAAGCTGTTTGCAAAGAAGAAATTATTTGCAAGGAGGACAATCCACTGATGGGCAAATAATTGTTGCAAAAGTTGGTTATTGCAATAGCAGAGGCAAATGGTTAATAGACAGTGGAGCAAGTCAAACAATTGTTAACAATTCTAAATTGTTTTGCAGGTTGGTTCCAGCTGCTCAAGATGCAGTAGCCTTGGCAAATGGCCAGAAGGCTAAGGTCATTGGAAGAGGCAGTGTGCAAATTCCATATCCGGAAACGAGGTTTAATGATGTATTATGTGTGCCTGAAATGGAGCATAATTTGCTAAGTGTCTCTAGTTTAGACAAGCAAGGATTTGAGACCACATTTGTAAATGGGAGGTGTCTCATAAAGAGAAATGGGAATGTATGTACACAGGGCATAAAAGAGGATAATCAACAGAGCCGAGGTGGCGCAGAGGTTAGAGTGCAGTACTGCAGGCTACTTCAG
>QLTV01002665.1:548281-565603 GCA_003457575.1 Thermophis baileyi
TGCCAATGAATAGGCATAGCAACTGAGTCAGCCAATGGGAGCTAACCACATCTGAGTCTGTGCAGAGAATCGAAACTGAAAACTTAGCTTAAGGCTGGGCGTGGCTCAGTGTCCCACTCTGCTCTCTGCACTGCTTGTCTGCTCTACTGAAATGAAACTCCTGCTTGTGTTTACTTGAAGAAATAATCTACTTGTGGTATTGTATATATATTACTATGTTTATAAAGAAGTTAATGAATCCGCTGACTCAGTCATCTGTGTGTGCTTCTGGTTTTGATTTTTATGCAACAAACTCTTATACTAAGAAGCCTAGCAGATATGCAAGGAACACCCTCTCAGCATAACTCATCACTAATGGGCACAAACACTCTCTACCTGATAACCAGATTTAAAAGTCAAATGGAAATGAATCTAGATACTCCTCCACATCCAGAAATTCCTGCAATTGAAGTGCCAACACATATTCCAGTACCATGTCTAAGAATTCCACATATACTTTAATAAGTTGTGTCCACTACTACAGTCCATCCTGCATGATTTTAAAATGACAAGAGACAATTATATTTGTAGTGTGCCTCATTTCTTCAAGGATCTTTCCATATCATATCCCCAGACAGTACTCTCTCTCTCCCCCCTCCCTCCTTCCTTACACACACACACACACACACACACACACACACACAAATTTAAATGCCACCCATCTCGTCACAAGGTGACTCTAGGCGGCTTACAACCAAGTAAAAGCAACAAGTATTAAAATACTAACTGAATAAATATTAACATTAAATTGACATACAATTAACAAAGATGGCAAGGAAGGAAGCAAGATGCACATGAGATAGAGTCTTATCTCAGTCCATTAACAAACTCCAATATGACATGCCCCAATTAGAGCTGCATGCAATTGGCAGAGCCAGATTTTCAAGCCCTTTCAGAAGGCCAAAAGGGTGGGTCCAGATCACATCTTAGGTGACACAATCTTCCAGAGGGTAGGAGCCATGACAGAAAAGAGTCTTCTGCATCCCACCAACCAGAATTTCTTGGCTGATGGGATCTGCAGCATCCCCTTCTGCCAGAGCAGGTGGGCAAGCCATTGGGGTGAGATGATTCCTCAGGTAACCTGGACCCAATCAAGAATGTATCACTGACTGAACCTACCTGGCAATCACCATCCTAGAGACTTTCACCAGCCAGGAAAGACAGGGATCTAATTGGCAGGTAATTGTACTGACAGAATCGAGGACCCTGCCCACTTCATCAGGTCCAACACGATCAAACTGTTCCCAGCTTCCGGACTCCTCCCCAAGACGGCTGCTGTAGGATGAGATTTTTTCTTTCTCTTACCCATGATCTGCTGTCTTTGTTCCAGAGCTGGCTCTTTGGCAGCCCTGTCCCCTGGATTTGAATGGGGGCACTTAGGAATGACCCAAGATGACTTTTGGATGGCCGTGGATCCAACTTGGAGGGGGAATCTGGAAGATTACAACACCTTGTGGTAGTAGCTAGAAAGTCAAGGGACTTTTACATCTCTTCCTATGGGCAGAACGTTTTTTAATCAAGCCTGGGACTTTTAACTTCACTTTTTGAACTTTTGTTTTTGGTTTTTATCTCTAAATGTTAATTGGCTTGTTGATTTATTTCAACCCATTACTGGACTTTTCTTTCTGCTTTCTCTTTGATTTATTTGGTTGCTCTTACCAATTTCTGTATTTCCGTAGACAAACACAACACACGTTTCTGGATGGTGAAAATATTTATATTTGGACTATATTTTACTGAATATTCACTGTAGGGAATCTGTATTTTATTAACTTGGATCAAAACAGTCAGAAATAATCCTGCTGTTTTTTTATCCGCTGCTCTGCTTATCTGCTTCACTGAGTACAACATATTGGATTACAAAGAAAAGGAGGCTGACACTGGGGGTGGGGGGTGGGAAAAGACTGCTTAGCAACAGGCAATCTCTAGTCAAATTTATTTCTCAAAGGTTTGATGAACTCATAAAGTCCGTGGAAAACATTCTGAAGAAAGCAACTCTAAATATTTTAAACTCACAAAAGAAATCTGTTTTCAAAGTAGCAGATGAGTTGGAAAACAATATGTACCCAGAAACAACACAGATTGTGGAAAATCAAAGTCAAGAGGAATGTGACTTTCCAACAGTAAAGCGGCCGGGAAGAAACATGAATTTAGAAATAACAGAGACGACTTCATACGTCTTTCTGAAGTTCAATCTTGTGTTTTCATATAATAGTAGAAAACTCTCTGGGTGGATAAGTGGCTGTTGTTACTGAGACATGGTCCGATTTCTTGTGAGCCGATGGGTTATAATTTTGTTGCTGCGTAGTGGGGTGCCTGTTTGTTCATTTTAAACGCTACCTTCAGGATCGTGGTTGATGTCGTTCTTTTGTTCTCAGCGACTTATTGGTGGAAAACCAATAATGTTAATCCTTTTAAGACACTTTTTCTTTTTAATGTCTTGTTTGTTGTGTTTTTTCTTTGTTTTTTTTAAATATTTTGGAGTTTTGTATTTTAACTTTCCTTGAATAAACTAAATCTTATCACAAAAAGAGTACAGCTTCCCTGCAGAAGGGAGGGGCATAAGAGAATCTCAAGGATATCAGGGCATGAGCTAACCATGTCAGGGGGTATAACGATAGATCCCTCACCAGATCATGTTGCCGTAACTTCAACAAGAAAATCATATCTGGGACTTCCGGTTTGGCGTGGCTGCGGGACTGTCATAGGGAGTGGGGGTCCGCGAACCTAGGCTGAACTCTCCTCGTTGGGGGGCCCATAAAGGGCTAAAGTCACCTTGTAGGGGTGACAAAGAAAGGAGGGATGCCTTGCAGATCGCGGAGAGTGGCAACTCTCCTGCTTGATCCGAGGCTCACTTTCCTATCCAACGAGAAAGGAGAGGTGGCCATTATGGCTGTTGGGAAGCTGCAACAACCGAAGAAAGAAATGTGCTGGAGCGGTGTTTGAACAGTGGACTGGAGCTGGGTGAGATGATCTTCAACTTCTTTACTAGAGATTAAACCCCAAAGAAAGGAAAGTCCGAAAAGATAATTCTCCAAAATGTTAAAAGCGGCGAATAATTACTTAGAGAAAGATTACAGACTCGAAAGAAAATGAAACCTAAGAGAGGATATAATTTTTAAAATATAGAATGACTGGATTTGAATATCTTATTGGCAACATCTTGAAAAGGCATTTTAAAATGCAGGAAACATTGGGCTGATTATTGGGAAAAAGTGAAAGAAAATTATTTGAGGAAATCGGAATGCTGTTGGATTGGGTGTTGCGATGATGCCATCTATTGATGAAAGAAAGGAAATACACTACATTTTTACAAGGCTAGGAAGTCCTTGAAATAATCTCTAATACTGAGTGGAGGTAAACACATTTGGAAGACTGTGTTTTTTGCTGTATACTGTCTGATACCTATTTGTTTCATGACTAAGGAGGAAAAATTTCCGAGACTTCTGAAGATTGCTAAGTTCACAAACATTTGGAACTATTATTGAAATAAAAAAGCTGGTTAGGTGGCTGATGAAGACAAGGGAAAATCTGGAAGGAGTAAACTGACTGGTGGAGGACTATAAAGAACTATAAATATTGCGTACCTTGAGGAATAACTCTGGGACTGAGTGAATAGTTTTAATATTGGCTTTTTGATGTCACAGACAACTAAGAGTTTGGGATTTTGATAGATTTGTGAGTAATTTTGGACTTATTAAAATAAGATAAAATGCTTCAACAGGAAATAACAAGCATATTTCAAAAAGAAATATCATCGATGTTTCAAAGTATCTATGAAACTATAACAAAGAACCACAGGGAAAAAAGGATCTGATGTATGATATAGACGTGAGACTAAAAAATGTTCCGCAAATAACAATGAAAAATGAACAGGAAACCCAGGAAATAGAGGAGAGAATAGAAAAAACAGAGGAAGGGAAAGAGCAGATAAAACAACAAACGAACCCAAAAGATAAGGAGAAGGAAGAGATAATCAAAATGGATGAAATAGATCAAGCTGACTATATATTTAGAGACTTAAAAATAGAATTGGATAAGCAGAAAGACATTCTTGAAGTGAGGACAGAGACACTCACAGGCATAGTGAAGATCTGGCAGCGAGAGGCAGAGGTAGAAGAGGGAACACTTAGACCAAGAAAAAATGATACATGGAGACATAAAACTTCAAAGGAGGAGTATGAAAAGCATGCCAAAAAAATCAATAAGAATTGACATACTAAAACGAATGAGAGATGATAGGTAGAAACAGAATATCCACCAATATAAGAGATGTGCTATCAAGATTTAGAATAGAGGTAGGGATTAGAAAGAGGGAAAATATTGTTATGTATACTCCTATATAATGTTTTAAAATTAGTATGTAGAGGGAAGGACCAGAAGCTGAAAGATGATTGTATTATATACTTTTAAATAACATTATTAAGGTTACCATGGCTATTAGCATTGAGTAATATAATATTGAGTAACTAAATGATGAGGGATTATATACAAGGTGGAGCAAATATTACAATGTTAACAACTTTAATTGCATATTTATAATGTTACGATAATGATGTGAGTATGACTAATGTAATTAATACAATTAAAATGGATAAGAGATGGACTTCCGGAGGTGACGTCACGCTGCAGCGGCTGGAACGAGTGGAACTCCGCTTGTTTCAGCCGATTTTTCGTGTTATTGGAGGCCCCCACGGGCAAATTTGGATCCTGGAGGGAACGATAAAGAAGAGGGGTTCCCTCGGTGGCTTTGAGGGGAGAGACGCGGCTCCCGTTGAACCAGAGGAACTCTCAAATCCGACACGAGGAAAATCGGCTTGTATGGCTGATCTGGAGGCGTGAAGTCCTGAACGTTCTGAGATGGAAGAGAAGAGTGGTAAGCAGCTTGAGAAATCGGAAAAAAGAGATGCATAAGAGACAGATAGGAGAAGCTCTCTGAGATCGTGGACGGTTTTGTGATAGATTAGCAGTGAAGCAAGTCTCCTGTGAGGAGGTGAAAGCAGTGAGCCGGCGGTGGGAGCGGAGGACACAAGCTGTTAAAGATCGGAGATAAGGAACGCGTGAAAGGGGTGAGCTAAGAAAAAGTTTGGACGGCGAGTGAAAAGGGACTGCCTTTCTATAAATATCGGTGGTGAGAAAGAAAGAAAGAACGAACATTTGGCACCCGGGAGGAAGGAAGCTGCTTGGAGGACTTACGGTGACTGGGCAACTTTGAAAGGCGGGAACATCTTGGAGAAGGGGGGGGGAAAGCTGTATACCCAGGACGAAGGAGAAAGAAGTTAAAAACAGAATAGCTGAGATAAAGGGGGGGAGAGAAGAACCCTGAAACAGCGGATTTATAGCTGAACCTGATGGAAAACTCTTTTGGTTTAATGCCATAATAAGGACAAAGGAGACTGTCTTAAAAAAGAGGAGAAAATTGTGAACTGAGGCTGGACATTGTATTGTGCTGTAAAACGGTACTGGTGGAACACGTGATAAAATTACAGATATATTTATACTTATACAACTGTAAGATTTATATTTAAATTTATATTGATACTTCTATTTATAATATTTATATTATTTATACTACTTATAGTACTTGATATATATATCTTATATTTATATCATTTATACTTTATATTTATAGCTTATAGACAAGAGGTACTATTATTATTAGTGCATTAATAGAGGAATAAAATATACTGATTTAAGAAATATATATATATTAGTATATTTTTGTTAATACTGGATTATTTTTTTGACAATTAATTGAAACTAATTAAGAAATTAGGTAGATATCTTGTGTATTTTGAAATTAATTAGGTTGGAGATAAAATAAGTAGTACAGATATATATATTATTAAATATATACCTGATAAAGTCTTTTTTGGAAAGTATAGATCATTGAGAAATGTTATAAATGGAAAAGTGATAAATGTGTTAAAACATTAAGGTTGGGAGGATACAACTGATAGACGGGTAGACTGTCAAATACTGAGAGGTACTGGGGGGCGATAGAAGATAAGTTCTGGTTAGCAGTAGTTAGTGGAGAGATATAATATTTACCTGAGAAGGATTAGAGGGAAACGAAACTAGGGGTGAAAAGAAAGGAAGGAAGAGGAAAAGAGGGGAAGATATATGGTACTGTGGAAAAATTTCTTTAAAAACATCAAGATGACAAGTACAACAACCACAGTCACAAAAATAGGGGTGGGGAAGTAACTGCAACAATGGCTTCACCCTCAGGGCACCATGCTCAGTGGAAAGTTTATTTGGAGGAGAGAAATCTGGCACCGTGGCGAATTTACAGAGTATGCAAGTAACCCTGACATCTATTCAGGAGACTATGATGAAGATGCAGGAGGTGATGTCGAATAATCATGAAGATATTAAAAAGGAAATTAAGACTGATATAGAAGTGAAAGGAGAGATACGGAAACTGGATGAGAAAATGGGTGCAATGCAGGAAATGATAACAAAAAATGAGCAGAAAATAAAAGTAGTAGAAACCAAAACAGAACAAATGGGGAAAAAACTGGATACAATAGAAACGAGAATGTTGGCTGCAAATAGAGCTTTAGAAGAAACTATAATAAATCTTGAGATGGAAAAATCAATGCTCTATTTGCGCTTTCAAAATATAGTTGAAAGCAAAGAAGAAGATCTTTCAAAGCTAATGGTTGAATTCTTGGTGGAATTTCTGCAAAAAAGCAAACAAGAATTCGAAAATGAGATTGATGAAGTATACCGGATCCATATGAACTATGCCCATAGGTATAAGCTCCCCAGAGAGGTACATGTAAAATTTGTGAGAAAAAAAGTGAGGGACAAAGTATATGGTAAAACAAGAGACGATCCATTGGTATATAAAGGCAAAGATATTATTACGCTAAAACAGATCCCAAGAAGAATAAGAGAGCAAAGGAGAAATTATCAATTTTTGTCTACACAACTGCTAAAGCATAGGGTAATGTGCAGATGGCTCATTCCTGAGGGAACGTTAATTACATGGCAAGAAAAGAGATTCTGCATCGACTCATTGGATAAAGCTCAGGAGTTCTACAACCATTATATAAGTGAGGAAGATGAGCAAGATAGTAGAGAAGAGGTAGAAAGTAAATGTCAGGAGGAACGGGTATCAGAGGAAAAGATAGCAGAACAAGATACCAGGGATAGAAGGGAAGTGGAACGACAGGAGAGAGAAGGAGTCAAAACAAGAGCGCAGACAGAGATAAGGAGAGGTTTAAAACTTAATTACAAGGAATAAGATGGAAGAGGAAATAAGGTTATTATCGTTAAATATTAACGGTATAAACTCCCCCATTAAACAAAAAAACCCACTAATTAGGCTTCAAAGGTTAAATATGGATATTATTTGTATGCAAGAGGTTCATATTAGAGAAAAACATAGTAATATTTTAGATTGCCCCAAATTAGGAAAGTTACATCTGGCGTTAGCACAAAAAAAGAAGAGAAGGATTGCAGTATATGTAAAAGATTGGATAAATTCGAGGAAAATATTTAGCGATAAAGAAGGTAGAATCTTGATGGTAGAAATAAAAACCAACCAAAAACGAATTCTATTAGTGATAATTTACGCACCGAACACAAAACAGAAAGATTTTTACAAAAAACTAGGGAAATAACGGAGTTAGACTACGAAAATATATGTGTGGTAGGGGATTACAACGCAGTGGTAGATAACAAAAAAGACCATAGAAGTACAAAGAAGAAAAAGGAGAGACGGAAACTACCAAATACATTTTTCGAAATGGTGCATGAATTGAACCTAAGAGATGCATGGAGACAGTTAAACCCTGGGAAAAGACAATATACCTTCTTCTCACACCCACATAATTTGTGGTCTCGAATAGATATGGCCTGGATGAACCCGGATTTGATCAATAACATAGAAGATATAGAGATTTTGCCAAGCACATTGGCAGACCACAACCCGTTAACAATAAAATGGAAAGGTCAGAAGGAAAAAGGACGATGGACATTAAACCAGAGAATTGTAAAGGAAAAACTGTATGTACAAACGATGGAAAAGGAATTGAGCAATTTCTTTAAAGAAAACAAAAAAGAACAAACATTGCAAAACCTCTGGGACACCACTAAGGCATATATGCGGGGGATAACAATACCGTATGTGGCAAGGAAAAATAAGGAGAAATGGAAAAAACAAAAAATACTACAGGATAAGCTTAAAGAAATAGAGATTGCATTGCAAAAAGAACTGCAGAACAGTAAGATATCAGAAGAATGAGATTTAACGAAACATAAAATTAATTTAACACAAGAAGAAATGGTGCAGAAAATAACAATGGCAAAACAAAATTACTTTGAAACCGCAAATAAACTGGGGAGATGGTTGGCCCATAAATTAGAGAAAGAGAAAACAAAAAGATTGATACAACAATACAACAATTAATGAACAAAATGTATAAAGAAGTAGATAAGATATAAGAACGTTTATGTAAAAAACAATAGGCCTCAATATGGAAAATGTAGAATTAAGTAAAAATTCTGATATCAGAAAGCTATATTAGTGAAATTGTGATTTTAAATGTGGAAAATTTTGAATAAAAAGTATTTTTTTAAAAATGGATAAGAGATGAAGGATAGAAATAGAATACCTACTAACATAAGATTGGTGTTATCAAGATACGAAATAGAGGTAGAAATCAGAAAAGGGGAAATACTACTATGAATATTGTTATATAACATGTCAAAATCAGTAGGTAGATGAAAGGATAAGAAGTTGAAAGATGACTGCATTATGTACATTGTTACTAGAATGATGTGAGTATGATTAATGTAAGGTTATCAAAATTGTCAATTTTATTATTATTATTTGGTATCAAAATTAATACCCAGAAGCCACATTGTTCATGTATTTAATACTTATATATACCGTATTTTTCTGACTATAAGACGCACCGGTGTATAAGACGCACCAAGATTTCGAAGAGGTAAGTAAGAAAAAAAAGTTTTTGTCCTCCCCGGCCCCCAGGAGCACTCTGCAAGCCTCCCAAACCCTCTGCGAGCCCCGTTTTTCGCAAAAACGGGCCAAGGGTTTGGGAGGCCTGCAGAGTGCTTCTGGGGGCTGGGGGAAGGCAAAAACGCCCCCGTTTTTGCGAAAAACGGCCTGTTTTTCACCCGTTTTTCGCAAAAACAGTGAAAAATGGCCCATTTTTTGCCCAAACGGGAGCGTTTTTGCCTTCCCCCAGCCCCCAGAAGCACTCTGCAGGCCTCTGAAACCCTCTGCGCACCCCATTTTTGTGAAAAACGGGCCCATTTTTTGCAAAAATGGGATGCGGGGGTAGGGCTTCAGGAGGCCAAAAATGGCCGTATTCGGTGTATAAGACGCATCAACATTTCCAGGTGCGTCTTATACTCCAAAAAATACAGTATTTAAAAATAAAAAATAAAAATAAAAAACAATAATAAAAAAAGAAAATCATATCTGGCAATGACCATTGTTCTGAGTTAGCCTAAAAATGATCTGGAATAGCCTGATGACCACTATGGTGGCCATAAACTCCTGGAATGCTTCCAAGGCCACTGCCAATCCTGAGATGGCCTCCAGCAGTTGAAGAAGGGCACTCAGAACCTAACCCACAAACTTTCAGGTCTTCCAGGGCCTCTCCCAAGGGCCACCAAGCTCTGGACACAGCCTCATGTTGCCCGCTCTGGTATGCACTCCTGGGTTGCCCATCCTCAGCTACCATGTAGCACCCAGCTCTGGTCACTGCCATGTAGAACCCAGCTCTGGTCACTGCCATGTAGGACCCAGCTCTGGTTACCAGCCGCTAGCTCTAACTCCCTCCGTTCGTTAGCCCCGATCTTCAAGCCCTGTTGCTAGCATTGCAGCCTGGCCTCAGCCCTCGCAGTTTTGCCTAGTCTCAGTTGCCTGCCTTTCACCACTGATGCCATCCTTGGTCTCTGACACGGGGCTCCATGTAGCAGCAGCAAACTGCTCCAGCAGTCTCAGCCTTCTCTGGCAATGGACAAGGAACCTTTTGGCTGCACGCTGCATGCAAGAAATCTTTCTCTCCTCCAAACTCCACCAGAAATGAGTCCGTGAGACTCATCGTGCCAGCACAGCCTCTTGGAGCGAAAGGAGAGAAAGATTTCTTGCGTGCAGCGTGCAGCCAAAAGGTTCCTTGTCCTGGTGCTGTGTCTTACGTGCACTCTCCCCCCAACCCGCCCGAGAGGTTTGCTCGCTGGCTGCTTCTGCCGCTGCGCCCGGCTAGAATTTTTTGTCAGGCCGAAGCCATATTTTATTAGAGACTTTGGCCTGCCACACTTATGCTTTAGAATGTAGGCTTTGCTATTGGAATTTGGGAGGGGCTGTTCCATGAGGGATGTCTGCACGTAGCCATAACAAATTCCTTTCAGATTGCCAAGGTCATCCTTTGTCCTGCACCTGCACGGAGATGGGAGTTTCCTGCCAAGTGCCAGATGAAGATTGGTTCATGTGATGGACTTGGGGGTGTGGGGACAAGGGCTTGGACTTTCAACTGGCTGGAGAAACCCTGGGGACTTCAGATCCGGGTTTCTCACAGCCGTGCCAGCATGGCTCTATTAATAAATTGGAAGTTAGAGGAATGTTTTGCCTCGGACTCTGATTTGATTTTAGATGCTATTTGGAACCCTGACAGTTTTGCTGTCAGCTCTGCTTCCTCAGGCAGCCCACGAGTTTCCTCCCCCTCCCGCTTCGCTCGAGAGCTGGAGGCGGGGGTGGAAGTGGAGAAGCCGCCGCTAGCCTCTTTGTCCTCTCGTTTCCTCGCAGCTTCTGAACAGCCGGCGAGTACCGGCGGACGCCAACACCGCCGCTTGAACTTCCACCACAGCATGCTCAAAGACACTATGCCCTCCTCCTCATCTTCGTCACCTCCCTCTGCCTCCGCCACCCCCCAGCACCACTAGCTGTCTTGCCTCTGCCTCTGCCCCTCTCCCTGCCCCTATCCCGGGCCAGGTCGCCACCCCCGCTGCTACTGGCTCCGCCAGCCTGGATTTTTGGATCAACGGCTCCTCACATTGGCCATGCGGGGGGTTGTCCACGCAGAGGCCGGGCCTTGGGGTGCCACCCTGAGCAGGCACCGAGCTGGAGGCATGGGAGGGTCAGTCTCCTTGCCCGGTTGCCTGCCCTCTGCCGTTTTAATCAAGTGTGTGTGTGTGACAGAGAGAGAGAGAAAGAGAAACGGCAGAGAGGAAACTCTTTCAAACAGTGTTGCCTGCAATTCTTGTTACTCCCCTCTGTCATTTTTTACTCCCCTCCGTCACCTAACATCAAAAACGTCATCAAAAAAGCACAACAAAGAATGTTCTTTCTGCGCCAACTCAGGAAGCTCAAACTGCCCAAGGAGCTGCTGATACAATTCTACAGAGGAATTATTGAGTCTGTTATCTGCACCTCTATAACTGTCTGGTTTGGTTCTGCAACCCAACAAGACAGACACAGAGTTCAGAGGATAATTAGAACTGCAGAAAAAACAATTGCTACCAACCTGCCTTCCATTGAGGACCTGTATACTGGTGGGACTAGAACTTACAGTCTCCCAGTTTATATAATTAACTGTTGTACCTTATGATTCTTGACGAACGTATCTTTTCTTTTATGTACGCTGAGAGCATATGCACCAAGACAAATTCCTTGTGTGTCCAATCACACTTGGCCAATAAAATTCTATTCTATTCTATTCTATTCTATTCTATTCTATTCTATTCTATTCTATTCTATTCTATTCTATTCTATTTCTCTCACACACAGACATTTGATCACTTGAAAGGGACAGGCTGCGCTTTGCTTCAATCATAAGCACGTGCTTCCCACAATCGCCTGTCCTTTTCTCAAGCAGCAGCAGCCGGGTAGAGGGGGGGAGCGATTCCGACGGGCCGCATGGCTTTCTGCCTCATTGGAGCAGGAGCTTAAGCAACACCCATGGAGCGCAAGCCGTGGTCGCTGCTTGCTTCATAGCTACAAGGTGAGCTGCGGAACAGAGGGGCCCTCGGCTGCAAGGTTGCCTAGTGCTGTGGGCAGAGCTGGGGCTAGCAAGAATGCGCTGGAAATATCTCCAGGCACCCGGAGAGACAGAATTCCCGGCCCTCGCTTGATCAGCGGGCCGTGGTTAAGGGGCCCAGCAGCCTTGAGGTGACCAGGGAAGGGAAGGGCTGCCTCCTGTGCTGGCCACGCCCACCCTTTCACTAGGGCTTATTTTCAGGGGAGGGCGTATATTTACGCCCACCCCAAAAATCAGGTTTGGCCTTATTTTCAGCACATGTCGTATTTTGGGGGAAACATGGTACTATTATGTCACAAAGACCGTTACTATTCAAAGTGACTCGAGCAAAAATGGCCTAGGATGTTACCTAGTGCAAGAAGGTCAGCCGGTTGCATTTGCATCCAGGGCTCTTTCGTCTGCTGAGTTAAATTATGCTCAAATCAAAAAGGAATGCTTAAGTATTGTATTTGCCTGCCAGCGTTTCCATCATTATCTTTATGGCCGGGATACAATCACAGCCGAAACTGATCACAAGCCGCTAATAGCCATATTCAAGAAACCCCTTTTGTGTGCTCTCAAGCGTTTGCAGAGTATGATGCTTAGCTTACAGCATTACAACCTCAACATTGTCTACAAGCCAGGATGTGAAATGTATATCAGTGATACCCTGAGTAGGGCTATGTCAGATCAGGTGAACACCTGGAGAACATGAGCATCAGATTAAGAGCCGAGGTGGCGCAGTGGTTAGAGTGCAGTACTGCAGGCTACTTCAGCTGACTGTTCAGCAGTTCAGCGGTTCAAATCTCACCGGCTCAAGGTTGACTCAGCCTTCCATCCTTCCGAGGTGGGTAAAATGAGGACCCAGATTGTTGGGGGCAATATGCTGACTCTGTGAACCGCTTAGAGAGTGCTGTAAAGCACTGTAAAGCGGTATATAAGTCTAAGTGCTATTGCTATTGCTATAGATGGTTTGTTGTTTGCACAAACCTTCTTTGCCGAAGTTAATGAAGCAGACTATCTTAATGTCACAAATCAGCGGCTACGTCAGCTTAGGCAGCACACAGACACTGATGCAGCTTTACAGGCACTGAAGGCTATTGTTCTGAGTGGGTGGCCAGATGAGAAGGATGGTATCTTGTACAAGGGTCCAAGAGTCATAGTGCCAAAGTCACTGAGAGCAGAGACGCTATTGCACATACAGTACAGTCAAGCCACATTGGTGGTGATGCATGCTACAGACAAGCCTGTGACACTCTTTACTGGACTAATATGCAAGGCGAAATCAAGGACTTGTTCCACCTGCAATGAATATGCACATTCGCAACAAAAAGAAACTATGATGTCACATGAGATACCATCACATCCTTGGCAGATTGTCAGTATGGACTTGTTCAATTATGCAGGAAAAGAGTACCTGATATTAGTTGATCATTACTCTGACTTTTGGGAAATCAAACTCCTTCCTGACTGTTCAGCTGAGACTACCATTAAGAGATGCAAGGCTCAGAGAGTGCAGCTGATGTTGTGGCGAAACGGTGCGGACAAGCGGAGCTCTGCGAAGTCCCACCGATTTCTTCAAGCCAGGAGGCTCTACGGGGCCAAAGTCACCCTGTAGGGGTGACGAAGATGGAGGGGATGCTTCGGTGGTCGCGAGGATAGCGCAGTCTCCCCGTTTGACCCGAAGAAAGCCCCTTTAACTGGCGGAAGAGAGGACGGCCATTATGGCTGAACCGAAGCTGTGACAGCTGAAATGGAAGAGAAGGAAGAAAAGATCCTGTAACAGTGTGGTTGATCTGGGTGAGAATCTTCTAATTTTTGCTGTGGAATTTCCCCCAAAACACCCCCTATGGAAAGTGGGACTCAACTGAGGTGGTGGTAGGGTGTTTCCCTGCACCCCAAAGAATAGCGGCGACCAAGACCTGGAGCTACTGTCAGATCCGGAAAAGAAAGAAAGGAAATTGTAGAAAGAAGCAGCCTTAAAGATGAAGGATAGACTGGATTGACTAGTTTTCAGCAATTTAAATTGTTTTAAAATATTCGATTATTTTTTTGTTGTCACCTTGATTTGAGGGACTTTGAAAAATTATAAAAAATACTTTTGGAGACATTTTACTTGCAGCAAAAGCAGAGAAAAAGAGCAATACCTACTGGTCGGGGAAGACACTATAGAGCTGAAAAAAGTGAAAGGAGAAGTGAAAGTTGTTTTGATTGGGATAGAGAAGTTGGATAGGGCCCAGTGTTCAAGTCTGTCAAGATCCATCTGGATCTTGAGTCTATCTTCTAGGGTGTTAGCTATTCCTGCCAGCTTAGTATCATTTGCAAATTTGGTAAGTTCCCCTTCTATTCCCTCGTCTAGGTCATTTATGAAGATATTAAAGAGTACTGGGCCTAAGACGGAACCTTGTGGTACCCCACTGCTTACTTCTCCCCATGTAGACTTAGACCCATTAAGGACTACTCATTGAGTACTGTTTGTCAGCCAGTTGTGAATCCATCTAGTGGTGAAGCTGTCTATCCCACTTTTTTCTAGCTTACTAAGAAGTAGGTTGTGGTCGACTTTGTCGAATGCCTTGCTGAAGTCTAAGTATACTATATCCCAGGGGTGGGTTCTGGTTTTCTTTGCTGCCGGTTCGCGCAGTGTTGTTATTATCTTTTCCAGTATCTTCCCGGGTATTGATGTTAGGCTGATTGGTCTGTAGTTTCCTGGATCTGTTTTTTTTTTCCTTTTTTGAAGATGGGAACCACATCAGCTCTTTTCCAGTCCTCTGGTAGTTCCCCGGTGTTCCAGGATTTTTGAAAGATGTGGTGCAGTGGTTCTGACATTACATCTGCCAGCTCCTTTAGAACTCTGGGATGTAATCCATCCGGTCCTGGTGATTTGTATTCATCAAGATCAGACAGGTGTGAGATTCGACCGGAAGCGTTGCGGCGAGACAGTCTGGAAATAGCGGGCTCTGATAAGCCCTGCGAAAATCCAGGCTGACAAACCGCTGTCGGGGTCTTCGGACCGGATCCGTCCTGTAGGGACGGAGAAGAAGGAGAGGCACCTCAGAAGACCAAGAAGAACAGGCAAGTTCCTTGGAGGTTGGAGGGAAACTCTTTGATCCGGCGGCGGGGGCAATAGTCATGGCAGCCATCATGAAGCTGGGGCAACCGGAATAAGTTTTGTATTGGAGCGGTGATTTGGACGGAGTACTGATACCAGGTGAGTGATTGGCCAACTCACAGGTAAAAAAAAAACCTTAAAAAAATTTAAAAGCTGTCCCCGGCGAGGAAACAGCAGCTAATTGGCATGGGGGAATGTCAATGGAGGTAGATGAACAAAGCGGAAGCTTAAACACCAGCCCAGAACGGAGAGGGAGATAATTAAAGGATTATAAGAAGAAACCCGAAAAAAAGCAGTTGTGTAAGAAGATTGGAAATAACTTTAAAAATTTTGAATGTTTTGAATGTTGAAGGAAGAACAAAGGGAAGTGTAAAACAAACAAAAAAAGCCTTGTAAAGGAAATTTTACAATTGGACTTGGAATTGGATTTTAATTTTGAATTTGGGAAATATAAAATTAAGAAGAAGACGATGAAAACTGGGGAATATTTATAACGTGGATTTAACACAGAAATTGATTATTTTGTTACTTCATTGATTGGAATTGTGGATTGGAGAGAGACATCTACTGGTGGGAAAAAAGAACTACAAAGTGTCCTTACACTCACAAGCTGTGAGAAGTTTTAAGGAGGACTTGTTTTCTTTTAAGCTGTTTGATCTCGGCAACCAAGAAGGTGGATTAACAGAACTCTAAACTGAAGTAAAAACATTGTGGAAACAACAAAATGTCCCAGGAATTAATTGAAATGATTAAAGTGATGCATGTATCATTTAAACTTGAACTGAAAGAAATGATTGAAACAATGCATGGACCATTTAAGTCTGATGAACCAGAAATCGTGTTAGAACATACCCAAGTGGATAAAGAATCCATGAAAGAGAAGCAAGAACTTAGCACTGAAGATAAAAACATTGATTATGACATTGGGTGTAATAATGCAAAAAAGAGAAAGGTTAGGAGAAAATTAACTAGAAAAATAAAGAAAATAAAGGGAAGAAAAGGGTAGAAAAAAATTTGAAAGTTAATGATTACACTGGGGTTAACAGTGGTAAAAATAGAGAGGTTGGAAAGAAAGAAGGGAGAAAAGAAAAGGGGAAGAGACCAGGTACAAAAGAATTAAATGATTACACTGGGATTAACAGTGGGGAAATAAAAAAGAGGAAAAGGGAAAAAGGGACGAGATCAGATGGGATTTCAGGGCAAACTAGGCAAGTAAGAGATTATAATATTAGAGAAAAGAAACAGAAGAAAAATATAACAACTATAAAAAGAAAAAAAAAGGAAAAAAGGAAGATAAGAGAATGGGAGGTGGAGTGCAGGGGGGTGGAGAATGGGAGGTGGAGTGCAGGGGGGACCAAAGGAAAATGGTTAAAGGTATAATTAATGGAAAGAAGGATGGGAAATATGATATTTATACGTGAATTGTATTATGATTACTATGTGTAATTGCAATATTTGAATAAGATGATATGATGAATGAAATGGAAGGGAGGAAAGGAAATGTGTTATGTACTTAAAATTGTTTGAATATACCTATAGTCATAAGTGACTTATATTTGGATTAATATTTGTGAGTGTAATATGTTGATTATTGTTTATAAGATGATGTTTGATAGTTGAAAAAGGAGATGTGGAAAACAAATCTAAAGAAATTTATTTTTGAAGATGAATGGAAAAGATGCTGGAGAGTAAATTGGATAGTATTATATTATTATAACGGACTTTGATTATTGAAGGGGATTTGAAAAACAAATTTAAAGAAAATATTTTTTGTGATAAAAAGGTAAATAAATGATAAGTTGGTCCATCTGATAAAATATTAAATTATAATAAGAAATGAGGAACTAAGGATGAAGGATTGTCTTTAAATTAAAGGGTTTTAATTTGAAAAAGGGAATAAGAAAGTTTTGGGGTTAGGGCAAATGGTAATATTGTTTATATAGTAGAAAAGAAGTAAGAGGAAAATAAAATAAAATAACAGAGAGAAAGAATATTATGGCAGACATTGAAATATATAAATTGTGTTTGGGGATGTTATAAGCCAGTGATGGCGAACCTTTTCTGGTTCGCGTGCCAAAAGGGGGTGTGCACATGCGCTAGCGAGCGCGCGTGCCCACACCCATTCCCTTCCCCCATGCATGCACACAACCCCCCGCGCTTCCCCCTGCACATGCGCACCCC
>QLTV01002665.1:568068-607775 GCA_003457575.1 Thermophis baileyi
TGGTTTTCCATCTCCTATCCCCAACCCTCTCCTTTTCCCCCCCTGGGGATGTTTTGTGTGTTTTTTTATCTATCACAGTAGCATTTGATGGTGCTACTTTATTAGGGACATTTGATGGTGCTTCTTTTCTATGTGTCTGCATGTTTTCTTCTAGTGAAAGTCCATGATATCGATTGCTTAGCACCAGTGGGGCTGCATCAGAGTGGGTTGGTTTGGACAGTGGTTTTGTACTAGGTTTGTGTTTTTTTCTATGAGTGACTTGGTTTTGGCTTCTGCACCTGCACATGTGCAGAAGCACATTATTTATCAAAAAATTTATCAGTTGCATCTGGGTGGGTTGGTTTGGACAGTGGTTTTGTACTAAGTTTGTGTTTTTTTCTATGAGTTACATGTTTCCATCTGTTTTCTTCCTCTAAGGGGTCAACTCTTTTAGAAGTTGTTTGGTCATTATTATGTTCAATTTGGGCATATTCTTTTTGCAAGGTTTGGGGTTTCTCATTTTGTAGGTTGAGTTTCAGAGTGATTAGAGTTCCCTTTAGACCCTTTACTTTTTCTTATAGTAACTTGATTAGTTTACATTTGGTACATATGTAGTTTGGGTATTCTGTGGGCTTAAGTGTGTACATGGAACGTTCTGCAGATCACAATAGTATCAGTTCCTTCTTCCATGAGTGGATTTTAAAAAAATTGAGAGTGAAAGTGTAGAGTGTTTTACCACAGATTTGTAAAAGGGGAAAATGTCCAATTTGGAATACAGATATTGTAACAGATCATTTAAAATTTGGGGGACTGAAGCCTAGCTAAAAGTTTAAGGTTCTAAGTGCTGAGTGGGCTTAAGTGCGTTCTTAGCCTGTACTGGAATGTTCTTTGATTGTCCCTTCTTTCTTGTGATCCTTTCCCTCCCTGCTTTCTTGTGGGCTTAATTTATCTCTTACTTCTCTGCCTTTATATGTTCCGTACTTGCTCTTGTCTAATTGCCTTTGAATTTCTTTTGCCTTGTGTCCTGTTTTGCCTTTTTATCCTCCCTTCCTGCTTGCTTTTCTCCTGCCTCTAACTGGTATTCAGCTCTCCCTGCTTTTCTCAGTTCGTGGCTTCCCCCCCCCCCTTGCCTGTTGGTCTCCCATGTTGCTCTGTTACCGTTCTCAGTCACTGGTTCGCTGATCCCTTGTGCTGAAATGCTCCACCAACATCGACAGCATCCGGTTGCACCGATGCTCTCCCATTGCTTTCCACGCTCATCTCAGGATCTGCTTCTTTGTGCTGCCTCTCGTTGCCGGCTCTCCCCTCTGCTGCGCTGCCGCTGCTCCTGGCTCCCCAGCCACGTGGCTCCCGTTATCCGCTGGGTGCAGGGATCCGCTGGGTGCAGGAGGATCAGGCCACACTGAAACAGGGTCCGCTGGAACTCCAATAGGGAAACAGGAAATCAGGTCGCTCGGGTCACTCGGCTGGCTTCAGCTTTCCTCTGCGTTCTCTCTCCGTCCTATCTCGACCAGGGGGCTGCTCGGAATCGCTGGCTTCCAGCTGATCGAACCTTGGGTTACTCGGCTGGCAATCGCCTTTCAGAATCGCCTTTTGCTTCAGCTTTCCTTGGCGTTTGCCTCCGGTGGGGGCTGCTGATCAGCTATCTCTCTCGCCGTTTTCTCCAGAATCACCGGCTTCAGTTGATAGCTGATAGCTGAATCTCGGTTCTCTCAGCTGGCTTCGGCTTTCCTTCGCGCAGTTCGCTTGGGAGATCTCACCGGATCAGGTCACTTTAGGTATTCTTGGCTTACCTAAGCACTTGCCTCCAGTAAATTGTGCCTCTGGTAGTGAGTTGTTCAGTTGATCAAGGGGTAGCTCGGGATTGTCGGGTCCACGTGGGCAGTCTGAGACTCCTCGGATGGGAGGTTTTTTCTTTTTTCTCAGATTTCGCTGGCCCCAGACCTTTGGTTGTTATTATATTAATTCTTAGGACCTGATCTATGTCTATTTTCTTTGTTTTGCTACTTCTTCTTCTTCTTATAATAATAATATAATAATTATTATATTATAGATTTTATTATAGATTTTAAGTCTTTTACCTACTACTAGTCTCTAGCAATGTGGCTAAGCGTCTGCCTTGGTCGCCATCTTGCCAATAAGAGTTGATATACGAAAACGGGCAACAGATGAGGGATAGATACAGAATACTTCCTAATACAAGAGTTGTTTTATTAAGAATTAGTATAGAGGTAGAAACTAGAAATGGGGAAAATATTACTATGTATATTCTTATATAACATAATTATTATGTAGATGTAAAGATTAGAAGTTGAAAGATGACCTTATGTGTTTTATCAATGGCTAGATAATAGAAGCAAAAGTTAGAAACTAAAAGATTAAGAGAATGATTAATCAAACAATGAAAATTTATTAGTATGAAGAAGCAAATATTACTATCAATATGTGACTACAATGACAGTTATGATTATTACTGTCATTATTATTAGTATTTCTTAAAAGGTACCCAGTCAACACACTGTTCATGTAGATATTGAGCTTTTATGTAATTTTAAGAAAATTTTATAAATAAAATAATAAAAAAAAGAGATGCAAGGCTCAGTGTGCATGTCATGGCCAACCAGATAAAGTGATCTCGGATAACGATCTTCAGTTTACAAGCCTACAATTTAGGAAATTTGCTGCTGAGTGGGAGTTTGAGCATGTGACTTCTTCACTACGTCATCCACAAGCTAACGGCAAATCTGAATCAGCTGTGAAGATTGCTAAGAATCTATGCAGGAAAGCTCATAGTGAAGGTAAAGACCCATGGAAAGCCATTCTACATTGGAGAAATACCCCAACCGAGGGCATGGACAGTAGTCCGGCACAGAGACTGATGTCAAGGAGAGTAAAGACATCCTTAACAGTGGCAAATAAGCTGCTTGAGCCCTCTGTGATACAAGGAGCCCTAGAAAAGTTACGGCTGAAGAGACAAGTGGTCTTCACCCATAGTGGCAGATGTTCGCAACCACCCGATAGACTTAATCTGTAGAAAGTGTTGGTACTGGTTCTCACCTTAACTTTTACAATGTTGTTAATATGAAAAGGGGACGTTGTTACAGGTGTTATGTCTGCCTTGTATGCAGCTTTATTCCTCTCTAGCATTCATCTCCATTGTTTTGTGATGCATTTCCTGCCTCTCTAGGATTTATCTCTATCTGCTCCTGTGAGGCACTTCCTGTTCCTGGTGTGTGTGTGTGTGTGTGTGTGTGTGTGTGTGTGTGTGTGTGTGTGTGTGTGTGTGTGTGTGTGTGTGTGTGTGTAGCTGGCTGAAGAATTCTGGGAGTTAAAGTCCACAAGTCTTAAAGTTGCCAAGGTTGGAGACCCCTGCTCCAAAGCATGCAACTGTTTTAATCCTGAGAAGAGAGATATTTTGGTTATATTAATAATTATTTGGGGAAGCATCAATTTCAAATACTTTGCACAGTCTTATTACCTAACACACATTTCTCTTTTATTGTAAAATACACAGCCTGAGAAAGAGACTCCTTTGTCTCAACTATATTTTATATATTAGTTTGCTTGTTTGATTTCTTGAAATATAAAACTGGAGGGGGAAGATGATTTGTGCAATTATTTTCCCTATGAAACAATATAAAACCAAAGCTGGATTTTGAAGAAGCAGGATAGAAAGAGTATTGACTCTGTTGAAATTTGGTCTTTGGAGAAGACTCCTGAGAATGTCATCACAGATAGGCTATGAAACAAAGAAAATGAATCATCAAAATCAACCTGAAGTTCTCTCTTGAAACACAAATGATCAAACTCAAATTATCATAACTTAAACACATTATGAAAATCTCTCCATATGGTTGCCAAGAGTTGACATCAATTTGATGGTATATAATCAATCAATATAACCTTGAAAGACTCTCAGAGTTTTCTGCTACCTCTCTCTTATACTAAACAGAATTAAAGCAGGATTATCTTGAGCTTCTTTCTTGACCCCCCCCCCTTTCATTCCTTGGGCTAAATTGACCCTTACTTAATAATTACTGCATTCTTTCCTTAAGATCTTATTCTTCTACACCTCTCTAGAATATTGGGTGAAGAGAATTCCAGACTGAATTAAATAGACAACCAGAAATGGTGCTTGAGACCACAAGGCCTTTGGTTTTAGATGACTTCAAACATTCATGCTTAAAGTTGCATTGACAGCAGCTAAAGGTTTCATAGCTTCAGTGACCATCCATGAGTCAAACTATATGGTCAAATATTGGAATGATCACTGCCAGAGGAGGGAAACCAATTAGAATGATCTTCTCTTATTTTAATTCCATGAGAATTTGATTTAGCAGCCTAAATAGCCCCTTTCAACTCAGTAATTTTATGAGGACTTCTATTCAGTGTCTATTTCTGTTGCTGATTTTTAATAGTTTGTAACTCAGACATAACATGCAAATGGGAAGCAGATACAAAATAACAAAGTTGAAAGGGACATTGGAGGTCCTCTAGTCCAACCTCCTGTTCAAGCAGGAGACCCTATACCATTCCAGGCAAATGGCTATTCAGTCTCTTCTTAAAAACCTCCAGTGATGAAGCATCCAGAACTTCTGGAGGCAAGCCATTCCACTGATTGACATATTTTACATAAAAATATAAATACTATTTATATGCAGGGAATTTATTTAGATCTAACTATGAATTTAGGCTGTTTAGGCACAAAAAATATCATTGTATTGGTCTAGGTAAAAAGCGGTTACTAGAAGAGAAACAGATAAATTCTTACACTGCTCATTCTGCTATGAATTTCAGAAGTCTTTGTTACAATTGAGTGCTGGACAGATTCTCCTGATTCAAGGTACAATACTGCTGCAGCTGCTACCTGGAACTTCTAAAAAGGAATGGAACAGCCTTTGGCTTTTAATATAAGATTTCCATTTCTTTTAACTTTAACATGGAACAAGTGGGGGATGAGGTAGTATAATATAGCATAAGACCTAATTCTAATTTTTTAAAAATCTGGATTAGGCATGTTAAAAACTTCCTAAAATCAATGACCTGTTTTGTTATTAAAGCCCTCTGTGAGTTGAAAAGACAATAGCTGAAAGACGGCTTTTAAGCTAACTGTGCACCACAGCAATCCAAGACCTCAAGATATTCTCTCAGATGTGAAGCAAATAAATACACCTGAGAGGCTTCTCAATTAGTGACATGACATTTACAGAGTTTTTCTCCATTTAGTTAATGATACCAACTTTAACATTTTTCAACACAATTATCAATCTTTAATAGTTTCTGTCATTGCTACAAGTTTCATTTCCTCCTTTATCTTCTAGATGTTTTCATGACCTTGTTTTCATATTTGTTGTTCTTCTATGTATGGGACTATAAAAAAGTTTTGTTATATTAATAAAAAAACTTCTGCTCACAGAAGGAGAATTAAGCTTATAGAATAGATTCCATGGATCCTACCTTCCCTGAGCATAAGCTGAAATTTTAAAAACCCTGCAACTAAATACATCCAATATCAATACTTCTAAATAGTAAAATATTATCAGCTTTCATACTAAACCCTTTTTAAAAAGGAGGCTTTTTAACATGATAGAGAGCCCAAATATTACAGATCTACTGTAATTAAAAAAGAGGAAGCATGTTCAAGAAGTCCATTTACATACTTAAAAATTGTTAACATCCTCAATGAAGTACCTTCTTCCACAATAAAAATGTAACATGATATACTATAGAAATTTATTAGAATTAAGCAAAGGAATGTATCTTACCTCTGTTTGTATATTTATAACTGATCCAACTCCATTTTCAGTGCTTATATTACTGGAACTATTGTTTGGAGAACTAGGGCCAGATCCAGGAGCACTATTGCATGCAGATTCTAAAATATGTTAAAAATGTTTATTAATACCCTTAACAAGTATTAAATATTTGGGAGGTCTATGGAAACTAGATCATGTACTACCAGATCTCTATGTAGCTGCTGACTTTGTATAGATAAATAATCTTTTCTGAAACAGACTGATTCTCAGTCCTGGACCTCTGCTCAAAGAACCAGTAGGCAGTCATGGTAAGAAGTTCAACTTCATGTTGTGTACCAGTTATGCTCCTTCCTGAATAGGGAAGCCCTTCTCTTAGTCACTCGTGTTCTAGTCATCTCTCATTTGGATTATAAGAAGTTGTCAACTTACAACTATAATTGGGACCAGAATTTTACTGCTAAGCAAGGCAATTGTTAAGCGAGTCATGCCTGATTTTATGACCTTTTTGCCACAGTTAAGCTAATCACTATAGTTGTTAAGTGAATCATGTTAAGTGAATCCGTCTTCCCCTATTTGCTTATCGAAACCAGCTGGGAAGGTTGCAGATGATGATCACATGATCCTGGGACTTACAACCATCAAAATATATGCCATTTAGCAAGCACTTAAATTTTGATCATGTGATTGTGGGGATTCTGTGACAGCCATAAGTGCAAGAAACAATCCTAAGTCACTTTTTTCAGTACCATTGTAACTTTGAACAGTCTCTATACAAATGGTTGTAGGACTACCTGCATTGCATGAGGCTACCTTTGAAGAGTATCTGGAAGTTTCCACTGATACAGAATTCGGCTGCGTGACCAATTTTGAGCGCACCCAAACCATTGAGTGTTGGTTTGCTTCTGGGTCCAATTCAAGATATTGGTTATTATCTTTAAAGCCCTACATTACACAGAGCCAGGTTACTGCGGAATCATCTTCTCCTCATTAATTCAGGCCATCGCATCTGGTAAGGTAGAGAAGATATATTATGGATTCTGTCAGCTAAAGTATTTTGACTGGCAGAGTCCAGGAAGGGAGGCTTCTCTGCCATTACCCCCCACCTTCAGAATATCCTCCCCCAGAGGTGAGGTGGGTCCTCACTCTCCTGGTTTTTGGAAGAGTTTGAAGACCGGGCTCTGCTGATTTGCATGGGACTCACTAAAGAGTATGTAACCTTGGGGTTGGGTTAGTGCTTTGAAGGCTGTTCCCTTTCCTTTTTAATTATTCTATTCTTGTTTTAACTGTCTTTTATTGAAATATGCTTTTATATAGTTTTTATTGTTTTAATTGTAGATTATCCAGAGTTGTTCTGTGAATAAGATGGGCAGTCTCTCAATTTGATGATGATGATGATGATGATGACAACAACAACAACAACAACTTTACTTAGAACAACTTACATCCTGAGACGATACCTCTAACACCATCAAACATCAACATCTGCCTATCCCAGGTTCTGGGGAAGAACTCGAAAGGTGGATAAAAATGTCAAATCCAGTCTGAACATCTGGCTGACTGTGCAATGAACCATAATAATAATATATAAATAAAAATAAATCAACTGATTAAATGGAATATAATAGTACTCTTCAAGGATATGAAGGAATGTCACATAGAAGGTATTTTGGCTGTTCTTTATAAGAGTGCAGGGAATAGACATTGACTTTGCTCACAGGGAGACAAATTCTGGTTGAATGTTTAGGAACAATATCCTGACAGCAAATCCCTTCCCCAGTTTTAAAATTTAAAGAGCTGATTCCAAGGGAAGAGTTGGTGACATTTTTTCTCTGGATATATTCAATTCAATGATAAAGACACTTTAGATTCTTGTACTGATCAAGGAGTTTCATCTGAATGGCCCTTTCCATCTCTATATAATATCATATGAATCCCATCGTTACAGCATCCCTGGCATGTGGCCATCCAAGTGACTATTTAAACACTTCCAATGAAAGAGTCCATTATCTTCCTATTGAGCAGCTTTTGCAGACATTATTTTTGATGCCATTAAAATTTGTTTTCGTGTAACTTAAACTTACTGTTTTGTCTTCTGGAACAACACTGGACAGATCTATCCCATCTTCTACATCACAGCCCTGTTGATAGTTGAAGACAGCTATTCCCACAGTCTTGTCCAAACTAAAGATATGTAATGTCTCCAACTGTCCCTCATAAATGTTTTCTTCCAAATTTCCTATTATCACTTTGGATGCTCCCCTGTGGACATGCTTCAGTTAGTCTATGTCTGTAGGAGCTGAGCAGGCTGAGCTCCTACAGACATAGGAGCTCCTACAGACAAAGGGCAGGGTTAAATGCGCCATCAGTTTGAGGTCGCTACATTTCCACAAGAGAATTATCTAGCACCAACTTGGCTTGACCATTAGTAGATCAGATTCTTGTAAATAGGTAGCATGTAATAAACTTTTAGTGCTTTGAACTCAATTCCTTTTCTGGGTTACTTACATTTCACAATATCCTTCCTAAAATTTGTGACACAATTGGATGCAACATTCTAGCTACAGGTAGTCCTCGACTTATAACAGTTCATTTAGTGACCATTCAAAGTTATAACAGCAATGAAAAAGTGACTTATGACTATTTTTCACACTTACTAGAGTTGCGACATCCTCATGGTCATGTGATCCAAATTCAGACACTTGGCAACTGACTCATATTTATGACAGTTGTAGTGTTCCAGGGTCATGTGATCACATTTTGCAATCTTCTGATGAGCAAAGTCAATGGGGAAGCCAGATTCACTTAATAACTGTGTTACTAATTTAATAACTGCAATGATTCACTTAACAATTGTGGCAAGAAAGATCATAACATGGGGCAAAACTCACTTAACAAATGTCTTGCTTAGCAACAAAAATTTAGGGCTCAATTGTGGTCGTAAGTTGAGGACTACCTGTATGGCATGACCAATGCAGAACAGAACAACAAGGACTTATCTGAATCCTGACACTAGATTTTTGTGATAAAGCCTAAGATTGCATTTGTTTTGTTTGCTGTTCTATTACAATGTTGGCTCCTCTCAAGACACCTAGATTCATTTCACATTTATGCTTCCTAGTATTGTGCCTATACTGATGCTTTTGTGAAGGAATTTCTAGATGACCTTGGAACACAGGGGAAAAAACAGGACCACTGCAACAGAGATACTTGAGCCTGGGAGAGGATGGAATGTGAGAAACTGCCTTAGAATAACTTTGTTAAGTGTAAATTGAACTGGAGAATTATTTAATCTGGTTTTCAAAATTCTTTACTGTATTAAAAAAAAGCAATGAAGATATTTTTAGAGATCAAGGAGGAACAGTATCTGCTCTTTTTCAGTCTTCTGTAAGTTCTCAAAGATCATAGGGATCATAAGTTCTGATACAATTTTTGCAAGCTTCTTCCTGGATATAGCTGTTCCCATCCTGAAGATTTAAACTTGTTCCTTGAAGGCAGATGCTCTTTAACTCTTCCCTTAACTTGTATAGCCTTTCCCTCCCTGTGTTAATACGTTTAGGTCCATTTGAGAATGAAAGTGAAAAAAATGGGAGCTGAAACGGTCTGCCCTCTGCCCATCATCACCTGCTATCATCTTATTATCTTCTCCAAGCAGCAGCTCTATCCTTTTTTATTACCTCCTTACCTCCTACTGTACTATTATTTCTGGAACATTTGTAACAAAAATTAAGATCATTGCAATTGTCTTAATCTTCATAATTACTTCCCAATCTATCTGATTGTTTTGAAATTAAAATGTAGTAAAATGGTGCCATTCCAACTTACCTGTGACATCTAATGGACGTTTTTTAAGAGCTGTAGCTACAGGACTATCTTTTCGTCTTAACAAAGGACTGCTGCGCCTTTCAGCAACCTTCTGCTTTAATCTAGATCGCAATTTGAGATTGGGTTCAGATGCTGAAATTGACAAAAGTGAAATTAAATGTATTTCATCAAAATAGAATTTCTAGTAACAATGCCTCATTGACAGAAAATATACCCATCTAAGAAAACACATTGTTATAAGTACAATATAACAGAAAAAATACGTAAGAAATATGATTAATAGTATATTAACATATGGGTAAAGGGTAGCTGATCCAGAACAAGCACAAAAGCAAATAAAACCTATGCCTCTGGTACAATTTAAATGCAATAATAGTTAAAAATAATATTCATTCATTCATTCTATTTTTTTTAAATCCACCCTCCATAATGAGTGTATAATTCTTGCCAATGAATCTGCTGCTCCATAATATTTAGTTTATTAAAACAAAGTGTCTTAGGAAAAAAGACTAACACATATACAAATAACATCCTCCCTAGTTTAATGCTGATTAATATAATACAACGTTAATTTCCCACCCCTTGCAAACCAGGCCAAAAGTGTTTTAAACTACTAAACTACTAAATGTTTGCAAATTGTTAGCCTGTCATCTATATACTATATTAATAACAAAATAGTTAACAGAAAAAATAATAGAAATATTATATAAAAGTATAAAAGCAGTAAAGATTATTATTAATAATAAAAGAAAGACAAGACTGAAATTCCAAAACTCTCTGTTAAAAAATTGTTATTGTAATCAACTTGTAGAAAATTTACTACCGCTTCAATCCGAGATCATCCCAAAAATTAATCCTAACTGGTCCCAGATCAAAGGTTCACATTTATTTCTTAATGCCATCTCTTATCAGTTGCTGATTGATTAAATACAATAAGACCAATCTCCAAAACCCTATCTTCCCCAAAAAAAGCCAAATGTGATTCTTCCCCAATTAAATGTAATAAGTTCATTCCCATTCTCCTTCAAATCCCTTAAAAATGACCCATTTACCCCTTATCCACCCAGAGGGTTCTCTACTAATATATAAAACCACAGGATTAAGCTTCATTTCAGGAAGGTATATGAAGATGCCCTGTTCTTTCTGGATCCATGTTTCTTTCCAGCCAATTTACTGCCACAGAATCACACTCTTGGCTCTGAGTACCTTCTACAGTTTGTGTTGTTTGTATTGTTTCTGAGTGTATAATTCTTGCCAATGAATCTGCTGCTTTAAAAACAAATTTCTTTTGTGGATCTAGGGTCGGTTTCTTCAGAATATTTTCCACGATCTTTATGAGTTCATCAACCTTTTGAAAAAAAATTCAGCTAGAGGTTGCATGATGCTAAGCAGTCTCTCCCCCCCCCCAAAGTGTCAGCTTCCTCTTTCTCTTTAATTCAATATGTTGTTGCTTGATGAAGTAGATAAGCAGAACTAGAACACCAAACAAATCAAAGGAACTATTTTGATCCAAAACCTTTTTTTCAAGGCTTCCCTGTGGTGAATATTCAACAAATATTCAACAGATTCCCTGTGGTGAATATTCAACAAAATATAGTCCAAATATAAACACTTTCACCATCCAAAGACACGAGCTGTGCTTCCATACGAGAAAGCAGAAACTGGTGTAAACAATCCAATAAATCAAAGAGAAAGCAGAAATAGCAGATAGTCCAGTTGGGGGTTGAAATAAATCAGCATTTAGCCAGCCAATTAACATTTAAAGATAAAAAACAAAACCAAAAGTTCAAAAAGTGAAGTTAAGAGCCAGTGGTGGCACAGTGAGTTCAGCAGTTTGATTCCCACTGGTTCAAGGTTGACTCAGACTTCCATCCTTCCGAGGTTGGTAAAATGAGGACCCAGATTGTTGGGGGCAATATGCTGACCTTGTAAACTGCTTAGAGAAGGCTGTAAAGCACTGTGAAGTGGTATATAAGTCTAAGTGCTATTGCTATTGCTATTAAAAGTCCCAGGCATCTTCTTTAGGTATCAAGGTCCAAGGACTCTGTCCACGTTTTAGGGATCTTTGCTTCTGACAATACTTCATTGTAGATTTCCAGCATGGATGGGCCTAAGATCTCTTGTACTGGTAAGTGTTTATAAAATTCTGCCGGTAGCCCATCTGGTCCTGGTGTCTTATTTTTTTGCCTCTTGATTGCTACCGTTAACTCCATCATTGTAATTCTTTCATTTAACACTGTTTTTACTTCGTCCGGTACTTTTGGTAGGTTGACTTCTTCCATATATTGTTTAATTCTGTCTTCTGGTATGTTTTCTTTACTATATAATTTTTCATAAAATTATTTTATTATTTTTTTCTTGTCTTTATTTTTATGTCGAATTGTACCCGTCTCATCTTGTAACTTTTGTATGTTTCTTTTCTTTCTCTTTCTTGAGTCTAAATGCCAGCCATCTCCCCGGCTTGTTTGCATTTTCAAAGAAATTTTGTTTAGCTGCCTTAATTTTTTGTGCCAGTTCCTCTTTCTCTAAGATATTTAATTCGTGCTTTAATAGTTCCATTTGGTTTTTGCCATTTCTTTTTTGCAGGTCTTTCTGTAATTCCAATTCTAATCTTTTACATTCTTCTTCTAGTTTCTTTCTTCTCTCCTTCTTTTCCCTATTTTTCCTTCCTATATAAGAGATCGCTAACCCCCTGGAATATGCCTTGGCAGTATCCCATACATTTTGCAGGGATGTTTCTCCGTTTTTATTTTCTTTGAAGAAGAATTCCATTTCCTTCTCCATTTTCTTTATGAACTCTTTATCTTCCAATGCTGGCTGTTTTAATGTCCATCTTGATTTTCTTGTTTGACCTTTCCACTTTACTTTTATTGGGTTATGGTCTGCCCAAGTACTTGCCTCCACTTCTATTTCTTGTATGTTCTCTTGTAATTCCGGTGACATCCATGTCATGTCAATTATCGACCATGATTTATGCATATTTGAGTAGAAAGTATATTGTTTTTTCTCTGGTTGTAATTCCCTCCAAGCATCTTTAATTCCTAATTCCTCTGTCATTTAAAAAAAAAGTCTTTGGTAGTGTCCTCCTTGCCTTTTGATTTGTTTTGCTATTTTTGTAGTCTAATTTTGCATCAACAATTGCGTTGAAGACTCCCACAATACAAATGTTATCGTATTCTATTTCTGTAATTTTCTTATGTAGTTGATCATAAAACACTTCTTGGTTAATATTTGGTGCATATATTACTATTAATAATGTCCATTTATAATTGATCACTACTTCCACTACATCTCTTTGATGTAGAGGGCTACCCCTCTTTTTTTCTGTTGCGCCAATGAGGTATATAACTTCCCCAATTTAGGGTTTTCCAATAATTTATGGTGATCCTTTTTTATATGTACTTCCTGGAGACAAATCAAATCTAGATTCAATTTTTTTAATTTATTGAAGAAAAATTTCCTTTTCCTTGCCGAATTCAATCCATTAAGGTTGACTGACATTAAGGTGGTTTCTTCTCCCATCATTTTACTTGTAGATCGGTCTAGTAGTTCTGGTGGTTCTTGTACCTCTCTATTCTTTTGCTCTAGCTTCCTCCTGTTCTGCTCTTTCTTTTTGCTCCCTTTCATTTCCTTTTGACAATAATACTTCCTCTTCATCCACTACTCGGCTCTTACCACCTATTTTCTCTCTCTTCTCCTTCTCTTCCTCCATTCCAAAGTGTTGTTCATCGAATTCAATCGCCTTGTCTATTGAGTATAACCTATATCTTTCTTCATGCCAGGTCACCAGTAAGCCTTCAGGTATAAGCCAACTAAAATGTATGTCATATTTGATCAATTTTCTTGCCAAATTCAATCGGCTTGTCTATTGAGTCTAACCTATATCTTTCTTCATGCCAGGTCACCAGTAAGCCTTCAGGTATAAGCCATCTAAAATGTACGTCATATTTGATCAATTTTCTTGCCAAAAATTGGTATTCTCTTCTTATATCTCGCACTCTTCTCGGTATCTGTTTTAAAATTGATATTTCTTTTTCTTTATACACCATTGGCTTTCCTTTAGCTTTTTGAAGTATTTCCATTCTGGTCGTTTTTTTCAGGAACCGAATGTGTACTTCTCTGGGTAATCTGTTTCTCCTTACATAGGAGATTACTCTGGGTAATCTGTTTCTCCTTACATAGCCTTACATAGCCGAAAGGCTTCATCCATCTCTGATAATACCTCCTGCTTGTTCACTTCCAAGGTTTTGGCCAACAACTCTGCCATTTTATCGGGGAGATCTTCTCCCTTCTCTTCTTCTATGTTTTGGAATCTTAGGAAATGTTCAGATTTTTCCATTTCCAGGGATATTATCGATGCTTCCAGGCTCTTGTCCACTTGTGTTAATCTCTGATCCATTTCATTCACTTTTTTCTCAGTTTGTTCTGATTTTTCCTCCACTTTTTTTATTCTTTCTTCATTCCTTATCATTATTTGTTGGATGTTTTCTACTTTGTCATCCATTTTCTGTATTTTTTCATGTAGTTTGGCCATTGACTCCTGTATTGATTGGAACCTCGTGTTTGTTTCCGCTTGCATTGCGTTTCTTTCCTGCAATAAAAAATTGTCCAAGGATCTCTGACTTGTTGGGCTTGGGACAGCCGTTGCTGCTGCTGAGAGGGCCGAAGTGGTTTTCTTCATCTTTCAGTCTTAGCACACAAAATAACCAATAGTTTCACAACACACCCCCAAGTATTCCGCTATACCCTTCCAATTATCTCTCAACTTCAATAGGCTATTTATGGCCAAACTATCACTGCTAGGTTCCTCTATCTCTCTTTTTTACCACTTCTATCCAAATATCCTCTGAAATATCAATTCAAAAATACTCTTTAAGTATAAATTTTCACTCTTTCCCTTTTCTTTTTTACAACAATATTATATAGAAATAGAATAAGAATACTAATTAATCTCTTGAAGTTCACCGGGTCCACAATATGTCTCTCACAAAATTTTGTAGGGCGAACCAGGCTCTCTCCAGCCTTTGCTTCTTCTTCTTTTCCTCTTAGGTGGGTAGACTATCCGATTTTATTTGTTTGTAATGCACTTAAGCCTACAAATGTCCCCAACAGTTTCCCCAAAGTATTCCAAAAGTTATTGTAGAATTTCTTCTTTACTTCTCCAGTTATAGTATCCCAAAGTTAATCACGCTCCACCAAGGTCAGTTATATTCCAGCCCAATTTGGCAAGTCTTTGTATTTTCCAAATTTCTAAGCTTTATAAGTCTCAAAAGGTAGCAAGGAAGACAAAAAGAAAAGAAAAGATAAAAATGGGGGGGGGGAGTCCAGAAAAAATAGAAAAAGGAAATAAAAACCAAGATAGCAATTCAAAAGCGTTCAAAGGTATTCCAAAGTGTTCTATTTATTTGTAATCCACTTAGGCGAGGGTCCAGAAAAAGAAGAAGAAAAAAAAGCAAGATAGCAATTCAAAGATGTTCAAAAGTGTTCCAAAATGTTCTATTCAAAATGGTCCCAGTTATTATCTGCTAGAGCCAGAGAGCTGTCAAATTTGCAGTCATAGTTCTTCCACTCTCTGCTCCACCCTCCAAGACTAAACAAGTTACAGATGTCAAAAGGGTTTTCGTGTTCCACTCACTATAATTCACATCTCAAGGCCATCTCAAGGCCATGTCTATTCACTAGTCCTGTCACTTTAAACAGTTTCTCTGCCAGCAAGAACCAGTAGATGGTGCATTTGTTCTATTTCTCTGTTTCTCTGCTTCTCCGGTTTAGTATGATCACTCCGTACTTTTAAAACTTAGAAACTTTTCCTTTTCACAGCCAAATGTTCTAAAATTTTATGTAGTGAGGACAACAGAGGATCAACCATACTAATATCTCAGCCTCCTCTCTTTCCACTCTTCTTGTGGCAAAATGGTCAATTCTTCTGATTTTTCCCACTTCTTAATGACTAAATGCCCTTTTGCCGCCAGCTCCGGAGGTGGAAGGTTTAGTTCCTACCTCCTGTTCTTTAATCTCACTTTCCACTTAATCCAATTTAAGGGAGAACTAACTCTTTTCTTTTCTTTTGAAGTAGAGGTTAACAAAATCTCACCTAGAATAAGCACACCACTCCACAATCTTCTCCTTTTAACTTCCTGGTCTAGCTGCTGCAGCTTCTGACAGCTCTTAATGGCTGCCTGTCACTCCTCGCAGGTCTGAGAGGTTTTCCTCTGCTCCTACAGGGATTTGCGAATTCCCTGTGGTGCTCCGAGTATCCTCTCTTCTTCACCAATCCCTACAGGATTGGCTAGGGTCTCCAGAGACCCCCAGGCAGCAGGATTTTGATGATTTCCACAGAGCTCGTGGAATCCCATCACAACCACTGCTGTGCTAGCCATGCCTCCTATACCTAAAGAAGACTCTGATTTATTACAAATAAAAAATTATAGACCGATATCATTGTTAAATGTGGATTACAAAATCTATACCTCAATAATCGCAGAAAGATTGAAAATATTTTTAAATGACTTCATTCACACGGATCAGAATGGCTTCCTACCTAATTAAAAATAACATGCGGACGATTCTGAATACACTGGAATATTATGAGACACACACAGAAAAGCAGATGGCTATGATTTTTCTTGACGCACAAAAAGCATTTGATAATTTGAGTTGGCAGTTTATGTTTGCACAATTAGAATTTATGGACTTTGGAGAGAAATTTACCAATATGATCAAAACACTACATTATAGACAAACAGCAAAGGTGATTATGAATGAGAATCTTAACATAGCAAAAGGCACAAGGCAAGGTTGTCCCTTATCCCCACTGCTATTCATATTGACTTTAGAGGTATTAGCCAGAAATGTCCGACAAGATAATGAAATAAAGGTATGAAAATTAAGAAGTAGGAGTATAAGTTACAAGCTTTTGCCGATGACTTAGTTTTTATTTTAGAAGACCCACAGGAAACAGGACCCAAATTAATTACAAAGATAGAAGAATATGGGGCAGTTGCAGGTTTGAAAATAAACAAAGAGAAAACAAAAATATTGGTTAAATTTTTACAGATAAACAAGAGAGAGAATTTACAAGAATAATGAATATGCAAATTGTAAAAAAAGTTAAATACTTAGGTATCCAATTGACGGCAAGATGTGTAACTCTCAAAGAAGACAATTACGACAAATTGAAAACACAAATTAAAGCGGATTTGGAAAACTGGCAAAACCTGCAACTGTCCCTATTGGGGAGAATAGCCACGATTAAGATGAACATCCTGCCGAGATTATTATACCAGTTTCAGATGATTCCAATAAAATTGGGGAAAAATATTTTGAAGACTTAAATAAGTTGATATTAAAATTTGTATGGCAAGGGAGAAAGGTGAGAATAAAATTAAAATTGTTACAAGATCTTAAAAGCAGAGGAGGTTTTGGTCTTCCGGATTGGGAGCTATATTACCAAGCATCGGCACTTTCGTGGGTCAATCTGAGGAATATGAGGCTATTAACATTGGAAGGCCATGATCTGCAACTGGAATGGCATGCCTTCTTATGGTATGAGAAGGGCAAAATACACAGCTACTTCCAGAGGCATCACATTAGAAATTCACTATTGCTAGCATGGACCAAAATTAAACAACAACACTATTTGAAAATGCCAGTATGGTTATCTAGAATGGAGGCATGGATATATGGATAAAATTATAAGATATAAGGACTTATTAAATGAAAGGGGAGAACTAAAAACAAAACAAGAATTAAAAAGATTAGGGATTGACCTATCATGGTAGCCACAGTTGCAAATACAATCCAGGTATGAAAAAGACAGGCAGGAATATGGGTTTTACAATGAACCAAATGAGCTGGACCAGAGGGGAGAACTAAATACAAAACAAGAATTAAAAAGATTAGGGGTTGACCTATCATGGTGGCCACAGTTGCAAATACAATCCAGGTACGAAAAAGAGGCAGGAATATGGGTTTTACAACGAACCAAACGAGCTGGACTAGATATTAATGGGAACAGATCAAAAATTAATTAAGAGGATATACAATTACTTATTAACATATACATTGGAAGAAGAACAAGTAAAAGAAACAATGATAATTTGGTCTAAGAATTTTGGCTATACAATAGATTTGGACAGGTGGGAGAAATTATGGAGTAGGAATCATAAACTTACAATGTCAACAGCATACAAAGAAAACCTCTATAAAATGTTTTACAGATGGCATTACTCACCTGCAAGATTAGCGAACATGTATAAAAACAAATCAGCTAAATGTTGGAAATGCAATCAGCCACCAGGCTCATACTACCATATGTGGTGGACATGCCCCAAAGCCAAAAAATACTGGAAAAAAATACACACATGGCTGGAAAATATGATAAGACAACGAATAGATCTGAAACCTGAGACATTTTTGTTGGGCATGCTTCCAGGAAATTATAATAAGGGTAAAACATATTTGGTTCTAAACAACCTAACAGCAGTCAGGATTGCATATGCACAATGTTGGAAAAACCAAGAAACCCCTGCAGACGATATTATAATCAAAAAAATTCTGGAATCTGCAGAGATGGATAGGTTAACCCTAAAAATTAAAGGAAAAGAAGATTCGGACTAAGAAGATTCGGACTATTTCATAACATGGGAACAATTCTACAAATGGTTAAATGACAGATATTGAGGTTAGGGGAGTGGAATTAGGTGAAATATGGTTTATAGGAGAAAGAAAAACAGATGAGTAAATATTTTTGACGGTTATATAATCGATACTATAATGGAAGATAATATATGTTATAATATGATTAATGTTATTGCATATTTGTTTATATATTACTGCATATTTGTTTATATATATGATCATAATGATGATGATGTTTGTAAAATTATTAACACGAAGAATAATTATTATCATTATGTTATTATAATTATGATTATCACTGTTATCAACACACTGTTTATGTAGATACCGTATTAAGTCTGTTTTCCTCTAATGTAATTTCAAGAAAATTTATAGTTATATTTGAAAGAGATGGTATCTGGAAACTATACCGTATTTTGTAGGGCAGGGGTCTCCAACCTTTTGGACCTCAGGGATCACCAAATTCATAATTTTAAATCCAGCGGACCACTGGGAGGGGGGGGAGGCTCAGCCGCCTTTCTGGCCTACCTGTCTGCTTCTGCGGGGCCGCCGGGTTTGAGGCCCGAGAGAAAGTGCCTGGTCCAGGCAGATAGCCTGGAAACCTCTTTTGTGTTCCTTCTCTCAAGAAGCTTGGTCAATCTGAGTGAAGGAAAACGAAGACAGTCAGAGTGACGGTGGCTTGCTGATGTTGGTGGGAAAGTCAGTTCCATATTCCAGAGCTGTAGTAGTCACAGGACTACTTTGGTCATCCCAGAGCAGCTCAGTGCACCCGGGTGGAGGAGCTGCTCCGGGATGACCAAAGGGCCAGTCCTGTGACTACAGCAGCTCTGGAATATGGGACCGGCCCGTGGTGGGGCTGGAAATCTCTGCCATAGGGGGTGGCACGTTCAATGTGCAACTTTGCAGGTGGTGCAACGTGCAAAAAAGGAGTGCAGCCCTCGCCGGCCGGAACGAGGTAATGATGCTGTTGCAGCAGGGGGAGGGGGTGGCCCAATCGGGCTGAAGCGGCGGTGGCGATGGCTGGAAGGTGCAGGAACGAAGCGCTACTTGTATTTGCGCGGCATCAGCATTCCGCCTTCGCCGTGGTATATTTGTGCCAGATGGTGGCGCCAAGGCAGCCCTCATCTCCTGCCGCTTGAGGCTGGGAGCGGTAAACTGTGTCCGGGAAGCACTACAGCAGAGAGAAGCAGCCGGAGTCAACCCTAGCTTTGCTGTCCATTGCAGACTCTAGATCAGCCCCCTGCAAACTCTTGTCTCTCGAGGAACCGGCTGAAGTTTCCTGCGCCGCTTCAGCGAGCGCTCCTCGAGAGACCTGTTGAAGAAGGATGCGGCCGTGGAGGCCCTGATGGTCCAGGCAGCCACCTGATGAATTTTACGGCACATCATTTCCACCTTCTTCTCCTCCGCCTTGAGGGCCTCGCTTACATCAGAGGTCAAAAGGGAGGGAGATGACAAGGACACCACAGGGGCATCAACCTGGGGAAGCTGCAACAGGTCCTCCATAGCCTGGGAAGCACCATAAAGCCTGCGATCCACATTGGTGGGAGCCGTCAGGGAACTAGGACTAGGCCATTGACGCTGAACAACGTCCAGAAACATTTTTGGGGAGGGAATGGCCAGTTCCTCCACAATAGGCTCTGAGAAAAGCCCTTCCTGGGGGTCCTGACCAGACGGAACCTCTGAGGGAGAAGAAGGTTGATCCATTTCGGCCGCGGCAATTGCCTTGTACAACAAAGGCTTGAACAAGGGAAGACGGAACAAACCCGTGAAAGTTGGCCTGTCAGCCCTTCATCCTCAGAAAATTCCTGATCATCTAACTCCCCTTCCTCCCTGACTGATTCTTCGCTGTGAGCTGAAGAAATAGGTGGAGTAATACGTTCCCTGTGCAAAAGCTGACACATAGATAAATATGGATCCACCTGGGGAGGCTGGAGATGCATAAGACTATGGGGCCTAAAATTTGTGGCAAAACTATGAGAAATGGCTTGTGAAATGATGTGCCCCAAGTCCTGAGGCACAACAGACCCTTGGCCCTCTCCAGGGCGGAGACCCGCCGAAGTGGGCGTGAAAGTCGCCTCTGGGACTGTAGCTCTAGCGGAGGCTACAATGGCCGGGTTGGGATCTGCAACCAATGCCAAAGGCAGAAAATGTTCCTCCTTATAAGGAGGAGCAGACTCCATGGCAACTTGTTCCCCCGGGTACCCAGCAGGCCAAGACATATGTTTTCCCCAGGAGAGTGGGGTGAAAGTTCGGTAAGGGGTGACCTGATTCTGTCTGGGGACAGTTCCTCAGCTTCTGGAACCCCTGCCAATGCAGCAGCCTTGGCAAACTGGCGATCCAAGGCCTTGTGCCTTCTTTCAGCGTCCTTATCTGCAGCCCCAGAAGATTTGGACCTGGCGTGGCCAGATTCCCTTTTTGAAGCAGATCTGGAGGCCCTTGGGGTGGATTTCCCAACCCCTTTGTCCTCACTAGCCCTCCTAGAGGAGGAGCGGTCAGCCATCTGGAAAAAAACTGGGGCACACTCCCTGCAGAAGATGAAAAAGAACAAAATTCAGATTAAAGGCAATCACAGCCAGCGAATGAAAAATAAAGACGAACTTGGAGAATTGCAAACAAGGAGCAATCTCCAGATAAAACTGAGGTGTGGGAAGCCACTTGCAGGCACCCCACAGCAAAACAAGGAATCAGGCCACACACGGCAAAAAACAAAATGGCCGCTCTCAGCTGAGAGTCGGCCCGATTCAAAATGGCGGCACCGCCACGAGGCAGCCTGCCGCAATAGAAAAGAAAACAACCAAGAGCCGAAGAAAAGGGCATGGGACCAGCCCCCATCGAAGCGTGACTGTAGCAGCCACGACTTCGAAGCCAGCATCCCCAAATGACAAAAATGGCAAGAATAAAAATCTTTGAGTGGCAGTGACCACCCCAGCGTACTGGGGAAGGATCAGCACACCCCCAGCGGCAGGCACAAAACACGCGGGCAACCCGACACATCGAGAATCCCCCTCAAGGGGATAAACTCGGAAAAGCTGCCCAACTGGCAAACATTAGCCATTTAAAGGGAGTGGAAACGGTCGCTCCAAACAGTCGGAGCAAAACCGCTGACTCACCAGCAGCTGCGGGTTGAAAAGTGCAACAGAAGCTGCCTTTCTCCTATTCCTGCCTGCTTTGCTTGTCGTTCAGCAGAAATCCAAAAGGTGGCAGAAGAGAAAAGGCAAAAATCACCGAGGAATGACTCCAATTAGCTGAAGCTGAATAGGGCACGTCTCCTTGCTATCGAGTCATAAGAAAAACTGGAAAGGTCAGCTAAGCAGAGGGGCGTGACCAGGAAATTCTTACGACTCTGTCTCCTAGCAACGGAAGTATTACCCACATGTGGAGGCTCCAGCCAATCGCAACTGAGAACCTACATCTACAAATGTAATCATAGTCATCTTGGATCTGTATCCCAGTCTGAAATCCAACTGAAAGAA
The DNA here is from genome assembly GCA_003457575.1 of Thermophis baileyi. NCBI lineage: Eukaryota > Metazoa > Chordata > Lepidosauria > Squamata > Dipsadidae > Thermophis > Thermophis baileyi. The sequence goes on from QLTV01002665.1 coordinate 589,739, forward strand.
TCCAAGCCAGATGAAAATTGTTCAGTACCATTCAGTATATCTTTGCACAAAAGAAAGTAAGATATTGAAAAATATTATCTTAAATTTAAATTAAATGTGGAAAAAGTCCACTCTTTCAATTCTGAAGCTGTACATGGCTTTATAAACCAAACTCACTACTCTCTACCTACTAAATTGGGAAGAGAAACTAAATGGGAAAGAATATTATGGTTTAGTGTAATATCACTGTTCGTGATGCCCAATTTCAGCTACTTCTCTCACTGCCATATTTTGTACTAATGGAGCTCTTCAGATCATCTTCAAGGGCAACCTCATATGCAATGTATGGATTACTGAAATGAGATTATCTCCAAGTCGCCAGTGCTCCAGCTAAATACAGGATGCCTACTTCTAATGACAATACTGTTTTTAAAGCATTCCATGCTTTGGAGCTACCTGTTTCAGAACAGAATGAATGCCATTCATTTGGACAACTTGCCAACAAAATAAACTTTAGTTTATTTGGGGGGTTAGTTTATTAGCTCATATGCAGCTAATTATTGTAACCAGGCACTATTAAAATATTTCTGCATACTGATTAGACCATCAATACCTTTTACATAAAATAACTACCTAGTCGTATTATGCATCACATTTAATACCAAAATGTTGAACTGAAATAGCTTAACACCACCTCTTGGAAAAAGATGTCTAAGTGTGACTGGAACTCGAAGAAAGATGTATTATTACAACTAAGTTGGTAAAAGGAAAGCTAGACTAAAGCTAGCCCAGTAAAATCAACAGTGTCTCTTTCTTAGAAAAGTTCATCCCACTGTTCCAGTGTTAAAACCAGGCTTGAACTGCAATTGAACTGTATCTACAAAATGATTTTCTACAAGAATGTATGGCACTGATCAGCTCCCTATCCCAATCACAAGGAAAGTAAATAGGAAAGTCGGTAGGATTTCAAAGGACGGGAGGGGAGGGAAGGGGCAAAGAGGAGGGAGAGAATAAAGAGGAGAGAGGGGAAAAAGGAAGGAAGGTTTCCAATTCTCACTGCTGCTTTTCACAAGAAAACTCAATGGGGAAGCCAACAGGAAGTCAGAAGTTCCTTCCACTGATTTCTTTGCCCACCCATGGTCATTCTGTTTCTCTGTCAGATACTGAAATATTTCTGAAATGATGTCCCAACGGATCACAGGTTGTCTAGCTATTTAAAATAAAAGTTTTATATGTGAACTGTGAAAAATAAGATTTACCTGTTTTTCTGAGTGGAAAATCATCTTTCGAATCATACATTCCTAATACAGGGTGATTGTAAGCGCCTGACATTCCACTCTGTGGTGGAGAGCTCTGATCAAGAGAACTATGTTGTGTTTTCCTAAAAAAATAAAGTGTTATTATACAGGTTAAGAATAATATCTCCATTGTTTATACTGATGCCTCCAAATCACATTTCTCTTCTTTTCTGTTCCGCTAACATATACAATTAATATGTCTCCAATTCTGTACAGATTGTTAGAAATACATTTTACAACTGACAATGAACATTATTTTTTAATTTAATTATTTGAAACTGAGCATTTTACAGCTAACATTTTATAGCATTTCAGTTACTATTTTATTTCATTTTAACATGTTTCTAACCTTTTTTTTGCCCCCAGTACACTAATGTATTTATATGGCTTTTACATTTTCTATAGTTTTCAAGGCAGCATTCAGGGTTTTGGCTTTGATATTGGATATTGGCTTTGATCTTTAAAGCCTGAAACAGCTTATGCCTGAATTTCTAAATCTGCTTTTTTGATACCTCAAGGAGTATGCACCCAAGTGACATAATAAAAGCATTAAAATATAAAAGTTACAATTTAAATGTCAAAACACAGTAATATCTTGAACTTTTTTCAACTTCCAGTGAAAAATCATGGTGAACTGACATCCTGCTGACATTGGGATTGCGTTTACAAGGAGAATCACAGCTGGATGTTGGATCTGAATTGCCAAAATCTCTTTGGACGAAGCAGAGATTGTTGACATAATACATGTGAGAAGTCAAAGATTTGGCTTGTTTGATCAAGGTTAAAATAGAAAATCTGCAATATATGGCTTCCTTTACTGGACTTTTCCTGACAAAGAACAAATGATAGAGCATTTTGATTTTTAGTCAAGGGATAAGTTATGGGGTAAAGAGAGTTTGTTATATTTAAAGATGGTGATAAGCTATTAAAATTGTTTCTACCTACTGGGATGAAGGGGGAAGTTATCCTCCTTTTTTCTGTTTTTTTTTCTTTTTTATACTTACCTTTTGTAATTTTATTTTTGCATTTTTGTAGTCTGTATTACAAATACTTTTATTTTTTCTATTTGTAATTATTCATAAAATTATTTGAAAAAACCCACATAGCCATATCTTAATAATAGAATTCCACGTTATACTCATCAACTCAAAACGACATGCAATGTTGAAACAGTGCCACCATTCATTTCAGTTATCCAATCTTCATTTCACAGTCCAAATGTTTTCTAGAAGATATTGATAATTTCCTAAATATCAACTAAATTCCAGCAACTTGGAATTAAGGAGAAACTTCCTAACAGTGAGGACAATTAATCAATGGAACAGCTTGCCTCCAGAAATCGTGGGCGCTTCATCACTGGATGTTTTTAAGAAGAATCTAGACAGTCACTTATCTGAAATAGTATAAGTTCTCCTGCTTGAGCAGGGGCTGGACTAGAAGACCTCCAAGGTCCCTTCCAGCTCATTCATTCTATTCTAACATGCAAAGCTTGTATCTGGTGGTAGTCTCCCACAAGAGGAGAAACCTTAAAGAAAGGGCCCATCTTCATATACCGTCCTACTATACCTCATGTAGCAAATATTCTTTGCCTTGGATGGGCAAATTCTGTAACTTATTAGGTCCATAGCCACGAAAGACTTTAAAGGTAGTAAACCTGATAACTAGCACCATAAATTGTACTAGAAAGCAGTGCTTGGGATACTGAAGTTATACGACTATACTGTATGAGGTAGTTTTTATGGGCAGCGAATTAGAAGCTGCATTTTGCATCAGTTGTTTGTGGGTGATCTTCAAGATCTCCAAACATAAAATGACAAGAGCACAAATGTCTGTGGCTCGTTCTTACCATGTTTTGTTATTTCCTTCAATATAGCAATAGCAATAGCACTTCTGGCGGAAGATAGACCCTTGCTTGTAGCTTTTCTTTTGGTCTGCTACAGATTCTCCACAGTTTTATACTTACAATGCTTTCTAAGTCAGAAGAAGCTTCCCTGGGAAAGGGGAAGCTCTGAAAATCAACCCTCTTGCTCCCCCAGATAGCTGGACATTCTCAGAGTGCTTTTGAAGAAGAAGTAATTAGATGAGTCCCTGGCTGGGGGGGGGGGCAAACAAAAAGCAAGTTGATTGTGGAAGAACCAGCATTTTAAAACGGACAATAAAGGGGGGGCAACCAAGAAGCAAGTTGATTGTGGAAGAACCAGCATTTTAAAACGGACAATAAAGTGTGCCACCGCTTCTTAGACACTAACTTTTTATATATTTATCTTTTGTGTTAAAAGAGGCATCCTCTGGCTGCAGCCTGCTTTTTCCTTTTTGTTGAAGCATCGTCATTTACAAAGCTCTGTGACTTTAAGATGGCAAGGAGGGGAGGAGTTGGTGTATCTGAGCCAAAATAAAAAAGTTGGAAATTACTGTGGAAACTACATTTGAAACTTTTGGACTTAAATTTTCTAGAGGATGTTATATCTTTAATGGACTCTGCTGAATTTTTTTTTAAAACAAGGATTGCCTAAATGGTGTTTTGATCTTGCTGTGAGAAGGGGAAGAAACTTGCGATTTTACTTGCTTTTGATTGGACTAGTTGTGTGGGCTGTTAAACAAAGAGGCAGACACCAAGTTCAGCTTATAATACAGTGGTGTTGTTTGACCACAAGAGGGAGTCAAAAGACTGTAGTATTGCCAATCCTTTTTAATTCTCCACTAGCATCATTTAATCCATTGGATTTTATGTTATAAATCTACAAGTCTAAAACTCTTAACTTTAAAATCTAAGCTTTAGCTATACTCTGATGGGGTGGTTATGTGTAAGAGGATGCAGAAAATGAAAAGAACATCAGGAGATACAGAATTTTAAGATCCTTTTTGGATGAATATACAATTAAACACATGAACCAATTCAGGCAATGGGAACAAAGCTTGAATCCACTTTCAAAGGAACTCTGTGAGGAGATCCAACATTTGACTGGAGATATCTAACAGGTGAAGGATAGAGTGGATCTTATGGAGCACAAACTGGAGAAGAAAGATATTTTGTATCAAGCTGACTTGGATGAAAGAGTTATTTTGGAATATCAGATTAAAGAGCTCCAATTAAGATTTCAAGCAATTCCTGAACAGTCTGGAGCAGGGATGTCAAACTCAAGGCCCGTGGGCCAGATCCGGCCTGCAGAGTGCTTAGATCTGGCCGGTGGGGCCAGCCTGGAAATTGCAAAGGACCGGCTCGCGGTGCCTCTACTAGCCAAAACAGGGTGTGGGGGGGCATCGTGCGGCCCCCCATGCCCCATTCCAGCTGCCAGGGTGATGGAGGCCGTCCAGGCCCAAAATGGGGCACGGGGGGAATTGTGCGGGGGCCCCGCGCCCTGTTTCGGCTGCCAGGTTGCTGCAGGAGGCAGTCCAGGCCCAAAACAGGGTGTGGGGGGGACATCACACGGCCCCTCCACGCCCCATTTCGGCTGCCAGGGTGGTGGAGGAGGCTGTCTAGGCACAAAACAGGGTGCAGGGGGGACATCACGCGCTCCCCCTCACGCCCCATTTTGGCTGCCCGGTTGCTGCAGGAGGCCATCCAGGCCCAAAATGGGGCACGGGGGACATCACGCACCCCTCATGCCCCGTTTCGGCTGCCAGAGGGGCGGAGGCCATCCAGGCCCAAAATTGGGGGCAGGGGGGCATCACGCAGGCCCCTCATGCCCCATTTTGGCTGCCAGAGTGCTGCAGGAAAATAGTTGGGAAAGAAAATAGTTGGGAACACAGACAGCAATCAGAAGAAAAAGAATTGGTCAGGAAAGCATTTTTTTTTCAAAAAAAAAAAAAAAAGGGGGGGGGAAAAAAGGAGGTGGCCAAAGAGAGTGAAGTCCAAATATAAGGTGCAGGGAAACACACTGTCACAGAAGAAATATGGATGGCATAGGAATGAGAAAAGCAGTTTTTAAAAACAAACTGTGGACTGGATAACAAACTCCAGTTGCAAGGAAATCCCTCTTCCAGGATCAATTTCTTAAGGCAGTGAAATTGGGCACGATATATATTTTTGCACTGGCAGGTTCAAGAAGTTTCTGAGTTGGGAAATTTTGATACCTAATTTTGCTTCACTGACACTCGTTGAGGACTGGAAGACTTCTGATTTGGTGGCAGAGAGGACAACAGAAGGGATCCTTGAGGCTACACAGACTCAACTTTAGGCAGTTTTAATCTATCTGAATTTTGCCTACAACTAGTCAAGGCAAGATGATCTTCTCCTTAGCAGCATTTCTTTCCTTTCTCTCATTCAGCCTTTTTCTAACCCCAACTTTTCACTGCACTTTCCAGTTTGCGCCCATTGTCATTTTTTCCTATAGCTAGAAGTGTTTCTTTCCTTGCTTGGGCAGTTCCCTTGGCTGCCTTTTCTGGGCTGAGTCTCCTTTTCTTTCTTCCTCTGGGGTTTCCTCTGCATCCTCCTGCTGTGACTTTTGCTTCTCAACTTCTCTTCTTTCTGAGACTATTCAGAAAATCATATCCCCATCCCCCCGACCCCCTTTCTGGTTTATATTCCACAGAGAGGTAATTAAACATGTCCTTCTTTTTAACAGATTCTACTTGTCACAGAAAAAGGACTGGTGACTTGGCTGAGGTTTCTGGAGTCCTATGTTGACTTGGATTCTGCCTTTCTCTTTCTCTTTTTTCCCCCTTGAGGTCTTTATGACTACTTTCTGAACTTGCACCCTCATCCTTGAAGCTGTTTGTCATATTACTGAGCTCATTATCTTCCTCCCCAGCTTTTACACACATAATTCAACTAAAGTTAAATTGCCACACTTGTGTTCTGTTTCCCTGCTCATCAATGGAGTTGACTTCTACTAACTCTTTTCTTGAGGAAAGAGCCACAAGGGGCAGGAAAGGAGAAAGGGAAAGGCAAAGAAAAAAGAAAAGAAAAGATGGGAAGAGAGCAAGGAAGAAAAAAGAAGGAAAGAGGGGAAGGAAGAAGAAATTAGAATGAAGAGGGAAGGAAAAAGAAGAAAAGGAAGGAAGGGAGGGAGGAAGAAATTAGGGTATAATGAGAGTGAGGGAGAGTCTGAGGGAAGTCCTGCCTTAGCACTTGGCCACCACAGGTGCCCCCCCCAACACAAGTCCCGTGTCACACCCACCATGGCCACGCCCCACCATGGCCATGACCCCCCCGGCCCTCCGAGGTCAAACACAACTCTGATGCGGCCCTCAATGAAATCAAGTTTGACACCCCTGGTCTGGAGAGTATATCAGATTGAAGATGATTAAAGCTTTGGCTGAGTTAATGAATTGGGAAGATAAGATCGTTGACCTTGAAATAGGTATATAGAGTAAACTCCAAAATTGCTAGTACGAGAAAATTACCAAGGGATGTCTTAATTCACTTTGTAAGAAAAACAATGAGAAATCATGTTCTGGATTGCCACTTCAAATCCAAACTAAGAATGGAAAGCGTAAATATAATTGTTCTGAAGGAAATTCCTGTTAGAATTTTGAGAAAAAGGAAAGCCTATACTTTCCTTACTGATATTCTGAAGAGAAAAAATCCCTTCCGGTGGGATAAACTTGAAGGAGTGATACTCACTTATCAAGAGCAAAGATTCAGACTGAATTACATAGAAAAAGCCAAGGATTTTCTTGATCAGACATAAACTAATTTTGGACCCAGCTAAAAAAATGGACACAGACAAGAAATCAGAGTAGAACAACCACAAAAAGTTGATACCAAAGAAGATGCAGCTGAGATGTCTGTACAGGAACTTGCCAGTTTTTCTAAAGATGGAAATTAAGTCTATTACTTACATGAAATATTAATGGACCAAATGCCCCATCTAAGCCAATGGTGGGCTTCAAGTAATTTAACAACCGGTTCACCTAGTGACTGGTTGGGTGGGCGTGGCTTTGGGGGGGTGTCATGTGACTGAGTGGGCATGGCCAACTCGACATCACTCACAGCAAAGTGGGGCGGCGCAGGCGGGCAGATGCTGCAGAGACAGGGCGATTTCCTACGTACCATTCCGAGCCCCTTCCCCCCCTCTTGAGCTGACAAAATAAAAGCCCTTTTAAAGATCACGACTGCCTGCCGAGCCTGCCTGGCGCATGTTGGCAAAAGGAGGCTAGGGGGAAAAAAAGAGAAGGGCCAATGGAAATGCCCCGTTTTCCGCCTCCATTGGGCTGTCTGCGCCGCGCTTGATCGGGATGGGGAGGTGGGGGGGGAAACAAAAAGCTCACTCGGTCCGTACATACTCACCAGCATGACAGAGAATCTCTCTTCCAGCTCGCCGGTTCGGGCATTGGGAGCTTGAGGAGTAGATTGCGAGCCCTGAACTCCATCTGCTGCTGCTCCAAGCTGTTGCTCCTGGCTGCAGCCAACCATTGGCCAATTTTCTTCCAGTGCTCGTGCAAGGAACCCTGGAGGAGCTTAGCGGCAGCATATTGCATGCTTTTCACTCCAAGCAGCCCTGGAAAACGCATGGCTGGGGCAGAGCGGTCCTCCTTAACAAGCTCCAAACCGTTGTTGCTGCTCCAAGCCTGGGTTCCCCACACGAGTATTGGAAGAAAGGGAGTCTGATTGTGAGGGTGGGCTTTTCCAATGCCGGTCGTAGAGGGAAACAGTGAGTGCACCTTTCCTTCCCGAGGAAAAAGCGCAAGCCCGCCAGGCGCTCCTGGCCAGTCTCCTGGAGACCAGGTGCGAAGGGACGATTTCAGCATCGCACCCAGCTCCGTGTTGCCCGGAAAGCCCAGCAGGCAAGGCTTCCAGGTCCAACAAAGGGGCCAGGGGTGGGGCTTCCTCCCCTCTCTTTTTTGGGGAAATTTTCAAACAAAGGGCTGGGAACTTCAAGCGAGGTGCAAGCTGCAGCCTTGCCCATCCCGGCCGGCAACTCTGAGCTGGGCAGCAGTTCAGCTTTCCCGGCTGGCTGCGACTGTGACCTTACCTTCCTCCCGCAGCTGGTGGCAAAGGGGAAGGCAAGCCAAGGCTGAACCGTCGCCACTCGGCTCCCCCCCAGACCACATCTCTCCCTCCGCCCGGATTCTCTGCAGCTGCTGGGCCTCGCCTGCCTGTGGGCGGGGGATGACCAAGGAGCACGAGGCTATGCGGCCTGCATCGCCCCTCTGCAAGCCGCCCTGCCCCTCCCTCGCCCTCCGGCCTGCGCACTTTGGACGAGCGTGGGCCGCAGCTGTGAGAATGGCACGAGTCCCATGGACTGGAACGTAAGGCTGACGGTGGGGAAGGAAGATCCTCTCCGTGCTTGCTGCGCTCAGCCAAAGGGCCGCCTCAGTGGTGATGGTGGGGACACGGCAAGGCCCTGCTCTGGGCTGCTGCCTGCTCGCCCTCCCCTCTGCCTCGGGTCCCGCATCCAGTGCAAGACAAGGGGGCACACATGACGCTTCCAGGCCAGCCCGGTGGGCGGATGGGTGATCGGGCGGCTCTATCATTTTCTCTCAGGCCTCCCACTTGGGCCTCGCGGAAGCCGAAGCTGGGCCCAAAAGGCCGCTGAGCCTCGCCGTGTCCCCCATGCCCAATGGCCCTTTGGCTGAGCACAGCAAGCCCGGAGCAGATCTTCCTTCCCCGCCGTCAACCTTACCTTCCAGAAGCCCATGCAGCTCACACTGTTCTCACAGTGGTGGCCCGCGCTCATCTGAAGTACGCTGGCCAGCGGGCGAGGGAGAGGCAGCTGGCAGAGGGGTGATGCGGGCTGCATAGCTTCGTGCTCCCTGGTCACCCCCTGCCCACAGGCAGGCGAGGCCCAGTAGCTACAGAGAATCTGGGCGGAGGGCGAGATGCGGGCTGGGGGGGAGCCGAGCAGCGACTGCTCAGCCCTGGCTCGCCTTCCCCTCTGCCACGGGAGGAAGAAAGAGGCGGTCGTGGGGGAAGAAGCGGAGAGATCACGGGGCCTCTGAAGGAGGGGAAACAGCCGGGGCGCAGGTAAGCGAGCCGATTCAGCGGTGTGGTGGCAGGGGGGAGGTGTGTCCCTTTAGAAAGGCAGGAACTGGTGCGTCCCCCCACCCAAGGCGAAGGGCGAGCGGGCGGCATCCGCCCATAGGCCCCAGGGAAGACCAGAGGTGGGAACTGGCGCCTTACCTTCGCAGGCAACCACGGTGAGCAGAGCGGGCGAGGTGCGGATATCAGCTGGGCTGCGTGGCTGGCGTGGTAGGCTGCAGCGAAGGCAGGCAAGCAGGTGAGGCACAGAGATCAGCTGGGCCACGAGTGAGCGAAGGAGCCAGAGTGTAGCTGGGCGCGGGCATGACTCTAGCCACTGGCCAAGGTGGGCGAGGCGAGATAGGGCGGGGTGGGGTGGGCGGGGCCAGCCAGTGGTGGGATTTGCCAGTTCGCCAAACTGCGCAGAATCGTAACAACCGGTTCGCCTGAACCGGTCCGAACCAGCAGCAGCCCATCTCTGATCTAAGCGTAAAAAACTATTTCATTACCTGAGGAAATGTAATGTTGATATAACTTGCCTTCAAGAAACACATATCAAGAAACAAGATAAGAAATACTTAATAAATAAACAATTAAGGGAGAAATTTATATCTGCTAGTTTAAAAGAGATCAATGGTGTTGTCTTACATATAAAACCCCAATTTAACCCTGTTACTTTTATTAGATGAATGTGGTAGATTTGTAGTAGTGAAAATTAATTAACGGAATAAAATCAATAGTAGTTGAACTTTATGTGCGAAATTATAATAAAAGTAATTTTTTAAAATATCTTATTAAATTACTACCCTTTTCTTATGAAAATTGGCTTATGCTGAGGGATTGGAATGGAGTGACTTCCTCAGTTTCAGTTTTGGATAGAACAGACTGGCAGACTTATGGTAAAATACAGGTAGTCCTTGAGTTACAAAAGTAATGGAGCCTGCCCATTCCATTCGTAACTCGAGGATTCGTGGGAATGAATCTCATACCTTGAATGGGATCTCTCCCTCCTTCGCCCACGCATTCGCTAATCGAATGCGACGCTCGTTAAGTGCAGTTGAGGTATTTCAGGGTGGGGAAGGCCATGGGGGGCCTACTGATGGAACAGGCCAACTGCCTAAGACCGCCCTAGTCCTCCCCGACCTATTGAAATACCTCATGCTCCCCACAATTGCTTTTCCCCCAACCTGCCGCGAACAACTGCTGTGGTGCTGCAAGATTCATAGTTTTGGGACATAGCAATAGCAATAACACTTAGACTTATATACCGCTTCATAGTGCTTTACAGCTCTCTCTAAGCGGTTTACAGAGTCAGCATATTGCCCCCAACAATCTGGGTCCTCATTTTACCGACCTCAGAAGGATGGAATAAACCTTGAGCCTGGTGAGATTCGATCTGCCAAACTGCTGGCAGTCAGTGATCAGCAGAAGTAGTACTGCATTGTAACCACTGCGCCACCGTGGCTCATGTTTGCAAATGCTAGGGGGTGATTATTGCGTAACTTCGAACGTTCGCTAAGGGAACGCTCGTAACCCAGGGATTACCTGTAGTATCTTTTAATTTTGGCACTCCTATCCTCAAGTCTAAGGAAGAGCTAGAATCAGAAGGACATGCCTGCCACTGGTTTACATATTTACAACTGAAAGATTGAAAGATTTAAATTAGTCAAAAAGAACTATAGGTTTGGCTCTGTTAAAAATGAATTGGAAATCCTACTGTGTGGTAGTGATGAACATATTGCTAAGTTCTATAAAATGTAATTGAATTTGAATTTGGAAAATGAATATATAAAGCATTGTATGATTCAGTGGGCAAGGAATATGTGGATGAAAGTTTTAAAATTTACATTAAATTACAATTTAAAATAAACCTTTTATAAGATGATGTATCATTGGTATTTAACACCAGATAGGTTATCAAGAATGTATATAGGTATTTCAAATGAATGCTGGAAATGCAAATGTAAAGAAGGGGCTTTTTATCATTTATGGTGGACATGTGATAAAGCAAAGAAATATTGGAGTAGGATTCATATTCTAATACAGAAGATACTTAAAGTGAATATAAAGATAAAACCAGAAAGATTTCTTTTGGGTTTAATGGAAAAAGACTTGGGGGGAAAAATTGGAACTTTGATGTTATATATGTTGATGGCAGCAAGATTACTGTATTTTTAGAAACGGAAGAATACCTTGAATCCCACAATAGACGAATGGCTCCAAAAGTTGATCGAGTTAGCAGAGATGGTGAAATTGCACTGCTTTGATTAAAGAAAAAACAATTAATTTTGTCTCTACTTGGANGCGGGGAGCCTCACTTCCACTCGGATTTTGATAACGAGCAGCACAGATCTTTTTATCTGTTTAAAACAAACCCTATCACCCTATGCGCATTTGACTGGAGTGGGTGGGGTGGGGTGGGGTATGATTTTCATGGGGGCAGAAGAAAGACTTGGCACCGAAGGGTCCGCTCCCAAGAAGCCCCCGTCTTCCTACCTATAGCTGTAGGCGTTGAAAGCCTGGCTTTCTCGCAGCAAGTCCCGATAGAGACGCAGCACTTCAGTCCTCCTGGACATTGCCATCTCGTAAACACGGTGCTGGGCTTCCTGGCAAGCCGCCTGCGCCTTTGCTGCCTCAGTCGGAGCCTGATTCCGCAAGCGGCCCAGGGAAGCGCGGAGATCGGGACTCGGTTGGCAAATCGGGCGCTGCGCAGGGGGTGTAAGGCAAGGCGCTGCCACCCGAAAACACTGTTGCCGCGATCTCCACTGCCTGGAGATCTCCGCTACCTCCCCGATTCCAAAAACGGGGCGTGCGGAGGCAAAAAAGAGCATCACGTTTTGGGGGGCTGCGCAGGGGGCGTAAGGCAAGGCGCTGCCACCCGAAAACACTGTTGCCGTGATCTCTGCTGCCTGGAACCACCTGAAAATGTGATGCTCTTTTTTTGCCTCCGCACGCCCCATTTTTGGATTCGGGGAGGAAAGCGTTTTGCATAGCAGGGAAGCGGGGTGGGGGAGGTTGATCGGTCGTTTGAAGGAGAGGGGGAAGATGCACGCTCTAAACTTTGCACGCGCCATGGTCGGTGTTGGAGGAGGAGAGGCAGAGGAGCTGGGGGTGCTGATGCTCTCGTCCTCTGACCCCTCACCCACAGGCTGCCCCTACAACTTTGTCTCCCTGGAATGGCTGCAGCAGTGGCTGGACGAATCGACGCCCCCCAAAGCAGCGGAGATCTCCAGGTAGCGGAGATTGCCGGGGAGGAAAGCATTTTCAGGTGGCAGGAGGAAAGCGTTTTTGGGCTGCAGCGCTGCGATCCCCTCCCCGAATCCAAAAATGGGGCATGCCGCGTGCAGCCAGCAGGAGCCGATCACCCCTTGACTGCTGCTTTAAGGAGGCTGCAGACGGGCGGGCGCCACTTTTGCCAATGGGGATTCCTCGGGTCGCACCTCGCCTCTCCAGAGGCAGCTCCGAAAACAGTGCTGGGGAAGGTGGAAGGGGGTGGGGAGGTGGGGGAAGGGAGGAAACTGACAAATGTGGCAACACACCAGTGAGTTACAACACCAACTTTGCAACAGTGTGAGAGATCACATCTCCTGCAGAGCTGGAAGGCTCCCTCCCTTCTCTGCAAGAGCATAAGCAGTTCCATCTGCCTGGTAGTCCTTCGCCTTTCCTTCCTTGCTCCTTCCCCCTCAAAGCAGAGGGGATCACACCAAGAAGGAGGAGGAGGAGGCCAGGGCCAAAGCCAGGCTCGTCCTGGATGCCCCCCCACCCGTCAGCCTAGGTCCTCCCCCGTATCTCTTGTAAAAGTAGTCGGCCACATCCTCCAAGACCCGCTTGATGGTGGAGATCTTATCCGGGTGCAGCTGCACTTCTACAGCCCCATGATCCTCTCCCTGATTCCAAAAACGGCGCCTAAAACGCGAGGATCATGGAGGAAAGAGTTTTCAGGTGGCAGCGCCTGCCGCACACGCCATTTTTGGAATCGGGGAGGGGATCCGCCACCTGAAAACTCTTTCCTCCACGATCCTCGCGTTTCAGGCATGATCCTCTCCCTGATTCCAAAAACGGCGCCTAAAACGCGAGGATCATGGAGGAAAGAGTTTTCAGGTGGCAGCGCCTGCCGCACACGCCATTTTTGGAATCGGGGAGGGGATCCGCCACCTGAAAACTCTTTCCTCCACGATCCTCGCGTTTCAGGCGGCGGATCCTCTCCCTGATTCCAAAAACGGCGCATGCAGCAGGCGCTGCCACCTGAAAACTCTTTCCTCCATGATCCTTGCGTTTCAGGTGGCGGATCCCCTTCCCGATTCCAAAAACGGTGCCTGCAACGCGAGGATCAGGGAGGAAAGCGTTTTCAGGTGGCAGCCCCACGATCCCCTCCCCGATTCCAAAAACGGCGCCTGCAATGCAAGGATCGGGGAGGAAAGCGTTTTCAGGTGGCAGCCCCATGATCCCCTCCCCGATTCCAAAAATGGCACGTGCGGCAGGTGCTGCCACCTGAAAACGCTTTCCTCCACGATCCTCACGTTTCAGGTGGAGGATCCCCTCCTCGATTCCAAAAACGGCGCATGCAACAGGCGCTGCCATCTGAAAATGCTTTCCTCCCCGATCCTCGTGTTTCAGGTGGCGGATCTGGCCAGGAGAAAAGAGAAGGCGAGTCTGCGGAGGAGGAGGAGGGCGCGCGGCTCTGCGATGTGCATCGGGGAACTGGGGAGGAAAGCATTTTAAGGCAGCGGTGTGTGCTGGAACCTCCCGCCACCTGAAATATGATGCACTTTTTTGGACTCCGCACGCGCCGTTTTTGGAATCAGGGAGAGGATCGTGGTGCTGCCGCCCGAAAATGCTTTCATTTAAAAGGCTTTCAACGCAGTTCCCTGGGCCGCTTCGGGAATCAGGCTCCATGTGGAAGTGAGGATCCCCACCCCCTGGAACCACCCGAAAATGCGACGCACAATGCGGGTGGACGGGGCTACATTCCGAGTATAAGACGCACCCAGAGTTTCACCCTCTTTTTGGGGGGGGGAAAGATACGTCTTATACTCTGAAAAATATGGTACTTTATGCACAAGAAAACGCTTCAATCCCCACAATTGATGAATGGTTGCAAAAGCTGATGGAGTTAGCAGAGATGGCTAAATTGACTGCTGTAATAAAAGAAGAAACACAAGTGCTTTTGTTTCTACTTGGAAATCGCTTCCGGACTTTATGCTTGAGGTGGAAAAAAAATGAAAATTTGTTTTTGGGTTTTACTGATTAGATAGATCTGTTGTTAAAGAAATGACTAGACTACTATGTAAAAGTAAAAAGTTGAGGTTCGATGTTACAGCACTCTCTCAGCAGTTTACAAATGTCAGCATATTGACCCCAACAATCTGGGTCCTCCATCTGACCTCAAAGAATGGAAGGCTAAGTCAACCTTGAGCCTGTCTGGATCGAACCCATCACAGTGCGCAGAGTTAGCCTGCAATGCTGCATTCTAACCATTGCACCACCACGGCTCTTCATAAAAGCATGAATGAAAAAGCATGTCTGGGAATAAAAAATAGAAATCTAAGTGATGGATGCTGATGTATGAATTTAATTTTGCAAACAGGAGAACAAAGTTAACATATAGCACAAACTTCTTAGAAAGTAATTCACATGTGAAAGAACTTTTCCTATGGTCCAATCTTTACTTTAGAGATTCTAACTTGCACAGAATAGCATAAGCATGCAGAAAGTGAAAGTAGGCCAAAATGTCAACCAGTCCTTCCTATTAGCAGGGAAATGCTATATGTGGCATTAGTCTAATTAGGGCTGGTAAATACATATTATTTTTAATCCTAGTAAAAAAGTTATGTGAAAGCCTCACCTGACCAAAACCCACAAGAGACAGTGAACATCAAAATACATGGCTGAAGAATTTAAATATAAAACAACTAAAGAGTAAAATGCAAGAATTAATAACAGTTATGTCATATATTTGTAAAATTAGGACAAAAGGGAAATATACAACATTCTGAATCAAAGTGGTCCGATAGAGTAGGGTTGATAATTTGTGTATGAAAATTAAGATATAAGTTTAATTGTGAACAAAGGGCTAAACTGTATGTCAGAAAGTATGAACGAACTGAGGTGGGTGTGCATGGAAACAGGAATTTATAGCTTAATTATAGTGGCATATAATACAGTGAATGATGGTAATGGAACAACCAGGCATGGCTTTTGGGAAAGTATGATCAATTTTAAAATGTGAAAATTATGAGAATGAAGCAAAATAAGAGGTTCTGAAAATGAGAAAGACATTTTTTTCTTGACAACTATTGTCAAGACAACTATTAAAAGTTGTCGGGGAAAAATATTTATAGATGAAACGGAAAAAAGAATAGAATAGGAATAGGAATAGGAATAGGAATTAGAATAGAATAGAATAGAATAGAAGGAATTAGAATTAGAATAGGAAGTAGAATTATCAAAACAACAAACAGATAAACAACAAATTAAAAATTATAGGCCAATCTCGCTTTTGAATGCCGACTACAAAATATTTGTAACAATAATGGCCTAAAGATTTAAAAGAATACTTAATGAAATCATACATTCCGATCAAAATGGGTTTCTACCCAATAGATATATAAGAAACAATACCCGGATTATAATGAACGTTCTGGAATATTATGAGGTCCATTCAGAAAAACAGGCAGTGCTGATATTTGTTGATGCCCAAAAAGCGTTTGAATTTGAATTGGAATTTTCTTATTAATCAATTAAACACGATAAATTTTTGAGGAAAATTTACGAGATTGATCAGGGCGATTTACACCAACCAAATGGCAAAAATAATAGTAAACGGGGAAATAACAGAAGATATTAGTATAACTAAGGGGGTGAGACAGGGATGTCCCCTGTCACCTCTCCTATTTATACTATCTTTGGAAATATTATTAATACAAATTAGGCAAAAGACGGAAATAAAAGGATTGAAAATTAAAAAGGAAGAATATAAAGTGCAAGCCTTTGCCGATGATTTGGTGTTTATTATAGAGGATCCAATAGAGACGGGAATTAAATTATTAAGGGAAATAGAAGAATTTGGTAAAGTGGCAGGGCTGAAAATAAACAAAGAGAAAACTAAAATATTAAGAATTGTACTAATAGGCAGATCAAGGAATTGGAAGAGAAATTAGGGATTCAAATTACTAAGAAGGTGAAGTATTTGGGAATATGGGTAACCGCAAAATGTTCCTCGATAAAATAGGATAATTATGACAAATTACTACAACAAACACAAAAGGATTTGGATAAATGGGCAAAATTGCAAATATCTCTAATTGGCAGAATCTCTACGATAAAAATGAACGTACTACCTAAATTTCTATACCTTTTCCAAACGGTACCAATAAAGTTAAAGAAATTTTTTTTCGAACAATTAAATAAGATGATATCAAAATTTATTTAGTTGGGGAAAAAAGCCAGGATTAAACGTAAGTTAATGCAGGATCTGAGAAGTAAAGGAGGGTTTGGCCTCCCAGACTGGGAGCTCTATTATCATGCGGCAGCCGTGACGTGGCTCAAGGATTGGGTTCAATTGAAAAGTAAGAGGATATTGACATTAGAGGGTCACGATCTGCGAATTGGCTGGCACGCATTCCTCTGGGAAAGGAAGAACAAAATTCATGTATATTTTCAGAGGCATTTAGTGAGGGATGCTCTGATAACAGTCTGGGAGAAAATAAAGAAGAACCATTATATGAAAATTCCAATTTGGGTGTCAACAATGGAGGCAATGATATATCCAAATGCGTTAGATCTAAACAAAATGGTGAGATATTCAGAACTATTAGATGAACAAGGAGAATTAAAATCAGAACAGACATTAAAAAATCAATGAATAAAGATTGACTGGTGGCCCTACCTTCAAATTAAAACAAGATATAAAAAAGATATAGAACAATTTGTTATTTATGGAAAACAAACGGAATTAGATAAAATATTATTAGGAACAGGGGGGAAAATGATTACAAAAGTTTAAAATCTATTTTTAAGATTCAAAATGGAAGAAGAAATTGTGAAGGAAACAATGATAAGCTGGGCTAGAAATTTCGGGTATAGCATTGAATTAGATCATTGGGAGAAATTATGGGAAAAGAATTATAAATTAACAAAATTGGCAGCCTACAAGGAAAATCTTTACAAAATGTTCTACCGTTGGCATCTTCCTCCAGCAAGATTGGCCAAAATGTATCCAAATTGTTCAGCGCAATGTTGGAGATGTGGGTATAAACAGGGTACTTTTTACCATATGTGGTGGACCTGTCCAAAGTCAAAGAAGTATTGGAGTAAAATAAGGAATTGGTTGGAAGAGATTACGGGATATAAAATAGAAATGAAACCGGAGCTATTCCTCCTAGGTATCTTAGAGGCAAAAATGGATAGGGAAATTCAATACATAATACTGCATATATTGACAGCAACCAGAATCATACTAACGCAAAATTGGAAACGGGCCGATTGTCCGCCGGATACAATGATTATTAGGAAAATATTGGAACGCGCTGAGATGGATAAGTTGACAATGGAACTGAATGAGAGAGATGAATCAGAGTATTATCAGGTCTGGAGTAGATGGTATACCTGGTTAGAGAATAGAAAGATGATTCCGAAATAAGAATTAGATGATTATATACGAGTATCTACAGTTGCAAGAAAAAGTATGTGAACCCCTTGGGATTACGTGGAGTTTTGCATGAATTGGTCATAAAATGTGCTCTGAATGTCATCCAAGTCACAACAATAGAAAAACACAGTCTGCTTAAAATAATACTACACAAACATTAGATGTTGCCATGGTTTAATTGAACATAACATGTAAACATTCACAGTG
>QLTV01002665.1:624306-640318 GCA_003457575.1 Thermophis baileyi
GTAAAAGATTGGGACTGGCCTGAGGAGATGTGCAAGGTTGTGCTATGAAGCATCTTGCCAGTAATTGGCATTCAGACAAATCAGTCATTAATAGGCATATAGAAATAAACCATATTTGCACACCATTCAAAAGAGACAATAAAACAGTTAAGAAGAAGAAACCAGAACATCCTCTCCAGAAACCAACACCCAGATAAACAGGGATTAACACCAGACAAACAACCAAGCAGAAGACAATATTAAGTAGTTCCTAATCAAATTAACTACCAAGGAGAAAACTACACTGGCAGGGCAAGCTATTATATGTAAACAAGGAGCAAATCTCACACTCAATAACCTTCACCTATAACTCTAACGCAAATATCTGCTGGATATTTGCGCAACATTCCAAGCATCAAGCGCCGATTGCTAGCGAGGTTTCAGACGTGAGAAACTGTAAGCTGAGACAGACTTTCAGTGACTAATAGTGTACATTACCGTAAACACTATACAAGTATTTTATTATTGCAGACTTGCAGTATTATAAGTAATACTGATATATAACACTTTTAATTAAGTGGGTACATTGAATAAACATAACTTTTGAGTTTCAAATAACACTGATTTCGTTGTTGTCTTGGGTGACATCTGTGAAAAAAATTCAGGTGCTCAGGCATGAAAATGTGCCGCTCAAACACTATACTTTCCCGCACACACTGAAAAAAAATTAGAGGGAACATTGATCACCACCAGATGGATTTGTAACTGGCTGATAAACCGTATTCAACAAGTAGTCATTAATGGGTCTACATCTACATGGAGGAAAGTAAGAAGTGGGGTACCACAAGGTTCCATCTTAGGCCCAGTACTCTTCAATATCTTCATAAACGACTTAGATGAGGGAATAGAAGGAGAACTTACCAAATTCACAGATGATACTAAGCTGGAGGAATAGCTAACACCCTGGATGATAGGCTCAAGTTCCAGATGGACCTTGACAGACTTGAACACTGGGTCCTATCTAACAAAATGAAATTTAATGTAGAGAAAAGTAAAGTCTTACACAGGCAAGAAAAACCAAAAGTACACATGTAGACTGGATGAAACCAGGCTTAATAGCAGTAACTGTGAGAGGGATCTTGGAGTCTTAGTGGACAACCAGTTAAATATGAGCCAACAGTGTGCGGCGGCAGCCAAAAAAGCCAACGCAATCCTAAGTTGCATTAACAGAGGGATAAAATCAAGATCAAGGGAAGTACTAATACCATTCTATAAAGGCTTAGTAAGACCACACCTAGAATACTGCATCCAGTTTTGGTCACCACACTATAAAAAAGATGTTGAGACTCTAGAAAAAGTGCAGAGAAGAGCAACCAAGATGATTAGGGGACTGGAGACTAAAACATATGAAGAACGGTTACAGGAACTGGGCATGGCTAATCTAGTGAAGAGACGGACCAGGGGAGACATGATAGCAGTGTTCCAATATTTGAGGGGCTGCCACAGAGAGAAAGGGGTCAAGCTATTTTCCAAGGCACCCGAAGGCCAGACAAGGAATAATGGATGGAATCTCTTTATCACAAGACCCATCACAATACTCACTGATGACTCACAGCTCACCCATCACCTCACTTGACACACCCACACCTGAAGCCCTTATAAACAGAAGAACAATGACATCCCCTAAACTCTGTTGAAGATGTTACCTAGCCTGGTAACAAAATGTTCGGAAAGTAATCCACAAGCTCGGAGAACGGACCTTCATCCTCAGGTTTCACTTTATTTATAGGTAACTACTGTATATTTAAGGATACCTTGTTAATGTCACTTTTGTTAAGACAGTGTTTTTTTTAATTGTATATTCGTAACTGGCTGACCAACCACACTCAATATGTAGTCCTTAATGGAACAGCATGTAAATGGAGGGAAGCATGCAGAGGGGTATCCCAAGGCTGTATCTTAGGCCTAGTACTGTTCAATATCTTCATCAATGATTTAGATGAGCCAACAAAAGCCAACATAGTCCTAGGCTGCATTAACAGAAGAATAGAATCAAGATCACATGAAGAGCTAGTACCACTTTATAATGCCTTCATAAGACCACACTTGGAATATTATATCAGTTTTGGTTGCCACAATATTAAAAAAAAATGTTGAGACTCTAGAAAGACTACAGAGAAGAGCAACAAAGACAATTGGGGGACTGGAAGCTAAAACATATGAAAAACGGTTGCAGGAATTGGGTATATCTAGTTCGGGTGTCGGCAACCCGTGGCTCCAGAGCCGCATGTGGAGGTGGCGCAGTGGTTAGAGTGCAGCACTGCAGGCTACTTCAGCTGACTGCTAGCTGCAGTTCGGCGGTTCAAATCTCACCGGCTCAAGGTTGACTCAGCCTTCCATCCTTCCGAGGTGGGTAAAATGAGGACCCGGATTGTTGGGGGCAATATGCTAACTCTGTAAACCGCTTAGAGAGGGCTGTAAAGCACTGTAAAGCGGTATATAAGTCTAACTGCTATTGCTATTGCTATTTCATCCCTCTGCTGCGGCTCCCTGTCGTCCTGTTGTGGCAGAGGGATGAAAGAGCTGTCGCCCTGTCGCAGCAGTGGTGATGACCGGAGCCTTAGTGCGGGAGCGAAGAGCCCCTGTATTTGCCTTTGCGCGGCAACAGAATTCCGCCTTTGTCGTGGTACATTTGTTGCAACAGAAGGGGCGTTGGTCTTACCTGATACACTCTTTCTTGTGGGGGTGGATATAGCATCCAGGAATGGGTTGACCTCATCCTCCAAGCTCATTGGACTGAGTCTGTCAGAGCTGTTGAGGACACGCCTCCGTCGCTATCCCTTCCAGCTTTTGACGAAGATGAACGACAGATCCCCGTGCCAATAGTCTGTGTAGTAAAGTTCTCCTCTAACATATCACCGACCAGACTGCTATCAGGGTGGGGCTGGATGCTATATCCACCCCCAAGAGAAGGAGCATATCAGGTAAGACCAACGCCCCTTCTCCATAGTGGTGGATATAGCATCCAGGAATGGGACATACCAAAAGCTGGCTGTCCTTACAGGAGGGCCGTAGTCTGGTCCGGTTGCCCCTGGTCCTCGTGGACTCTTTGAAGTACCCGTCTGCCAAAAGCCGCCTCCGCAGAGGCGTAGATGTCCAATTTATAATGTCTAATAAATGGAGACAGGGAAGGACCAGGTAGTTGCATGGCAGACCTCTTCAATGGAAGCCTGCGTAGCCCAAGCCACCGTGGTGGCTGCACTGCGGGTAGAATGAGCAGAAATTCCCCTGGGCAACTGAAGGTCCTACAGTTCGTAGGCCTTTGCAATGGTAGACCTCAACCATCTATCCACGGTCGAAGGGGACACTCTGTTGCCTAAAGTGGCTGGCTGGAAAGCAATAAACAATGACTCTGTCTTTCTCAAGGTGGCAGTTCGTTTGATATATATGCGTAGGGCCCTCCTCACATCCAAGGTGTGCCACCGTTTCTCTAAGGGGTGGGTTGGTTCCGGGCAAAAATTAGGTAGAATCAGCTCTTGCGCCCTGTGGAACCAAGAGTTCACCTTGGGGATGAAGGAGGAATCCAAACGCAAAACTACCCTATCCTTGTGAAAGACGCACAAGTCCTTCCTTACTGAAGACCTGCCAGCTCCGACGCTCTCCTGGCCGAAGTGATTGCCACCAGGAACGCCACCTTACAGGTAAGGTAGCGCAGGCTGGCCGACTGCAAAGGTTCATAAGGAGCCCCGGTAAGTGAATTTAAGACTTTAGACAGGTAGGGTACCTGTGTACTACAGGGGGACACAGGTTGGTAGCTCCCCGGAGAAATCTGCGAACCATAGGGTGTAAAGCGAGGGATTCCAGTCACCCACACTGAAGACAAAGCCACCACCTGTCTTCTGATTGTGTTGGGCGATAGCCCGCTATCGAGTCCATCCTGGAGGAACTCCAGGATTTGGGCTATTGACGCGGCCGTTGGTGTAATGTCCGCCTTCATACACCACCCGCAAAAGGCCCTCCAGGTGGCATCGTAGATGCGGATAGTGGAGGGATGTCTGGAAGCCTGGATCATCCTAATGACCCTGGAGGAAAAATTGTCCCCGCTTAGAAGGGGCGTTGGTCTTACCTGATACGCGCCATCTCGTAGCCGTGGAGACAGCATCCATGTAAGAGTTAACTCCGTCTATTATCCAATCAGGACCGAGTCTGCAAGTAAATGACACGCCTCCTCACGCTGTGACTTTCGCTTTTTTGACAAAGGCGTTAATGCAGACAGACGTGGTGCTCCCGTTGCTGAGAAAACCCTCGAAGGGCAAGGCCGGCTGCCATCTGGGCGGGGATGGATGCTGTCTCCACGGCTACGAGATGGAGCGTATCAGGTATGACCAACACCCCATTTCCATGCTCGTGGAGACAGCATCCATGCAAGGGACATACCAAAGCTGGCTGTCCTAGTGGGAGGGAGCGGCCCAGTCTTGCAATTCCTGGTCCGAGCGAACACGCTGAAGAACTCGTCGACCAAACGCCGCCTCCGCCGAAGCATACGATTCCAGCTTATAATGTTGTATGAATGGAGAAGGCGAAGATCAGGTAGCCGCCCGACAGACCTCCTCCAGAGAAGCTTGAGTCGCCCAAGCTGCCGAAGTAGCCACACTTCTGGTAGAATGGGCGGTGATGTGTCGAGGCATAGGCAAGGCCTGAGCCTCGTAGGCCCTGGCGATACAGGCCCTAATCCAAAGGCCCACGGTGGAGGAGGAAATCTGGGAACCCATTGAAGAAGGTTGAAAGGAGACAAAAAGAGATTCAGATCTACGGAATGAAGAAGTACAAGCAATGTAAACCTTGAGTGCTCTATGAACGTCCAGCGAATGCCACCTCCATTCGAGCCGATGACCCGGGCGAGGGCAAAAGTTCGGAAGAACCAGCTCCTGGGCCCTGTGGAACCATGAGTTTATCTTGGGAAAGAAGGTAAGATCAAGACGCAAGACTACTCTGTCCGAGTGGAAAACACAGAGATCAGAACGAATGGACAGCGCAGCTAACTCCGAGATTCTGCGAGCTGACATTACTGCCACCAGGAAGGCCACCTTGTAGGATAGATGTCGTAAGGTGGACTCCCGAATAGGTTCAAAAGGACTCTGAGTAAGGGAATCGAGAACCCTAGACAAGTCCCACGTGGGATAGCAATGAACCACAGGAGGTTGCAGGTTGGTCGCCCCCCACAGAAACTGCCGAACTACTGGATGTTGTGACAGTGAATCCTTGGCGCCGCAAGTTAGGATAGACGATAGAGCCGCCACCTGCCGTCGCAGAGTGTTGGGAGTGAGTCCCCTGTTCATGCCAGCCTGAAGAAACTCCAAGGGATGACAGCCTTGCATAAATGCACCAAGCACAAAAGGCTCTCCAGGTGGCGTCGTAAATCCGGTTGGTGGAATCTCTGCGAGAGGCCTGGAGAATCCTGATGACGTCATCTGGAAGATTGTCTTCCCTCAGCAAGCGCCGCTCAACCTCCAAACGGTTAGATGAAACCAATAGGGGTCCGGGTGAACTAGCATCCCCTGACTGAGATGGACCCTGCTCCGCGGAAGGACCCATGGCCTGGCCACCGACAGGTTGATGAGATCCGCGAATCAGGGAGATCTGGGCCAATGAGGCGCCACCAGGAGAAGCTCCGCCCTCTCCTCCAGAAACTTCCGAAGAACCCTAGAAATGAGGGGAAGAGGGGGAAAAGCATGCAGCAGGCCGGGAGGCCAAGGGCTGCGCAAGGCATCCACCCCTTCTGCGCCGGGCATCGGGAAGCGGGAGAAGAAGCGGGGCAGTTGAGTGTTGTCCCGGGTGGCGAAGAAGTCCACCGAGGGAAGGCCGAACCTGTCCGATATCTCCTCGAACAGCGACGGTCGCAGGCGCCACTCTGCGTAGTCCACTGTGGACCGGCTGAGCCAGTCCGCTTGTACGTTCGCAGCTCCTGAGATGTGGTCCGCTCGAATGGACTCAAGGTTGTTCTCCGCCCACAGGCCAAGCTGGAACGCCTCTTCCATGAGGGCCTTGGAATGAGTGCCCCCCAGTCTGTTGACATGAGCTTTCGCTGCAACATTGTCCGTCAGAACTAGAATGTGGCGACCGGACACCACCTCGTGAAACTCCTTGAGGCCCAAATGAATCGCCCGAAGTTCTAGCCAGTTGATATTGTGGGACAGATAGCTCTGGGACCACTGACCTTGAGCCATGCGTGACAGGAGATGAGCCCCCCAACGTGACAGGCTGTCGTCTGTCGTCATGACCAGACGATGCGGCTCCCAGAACAAACTGCCCCTGGAGATGGCTGCCGAAGTCCACCACTGCAGCGATCGAAGTACCTCGACTGGGACCATGTCGTACAGGAACCCGCCCTCTGAAACGGAAGCAGGAACCACTGCAGACATCTTGAGTGGAGTCGAGCCCACGGCGTGATGGAAATGCAGGAAATCATCTTTCCCAGAAGTTGGGAAAGAAAGTGCAGCGTCACCAAGCGATCCCGACAGACAGTCGCTGCCATGTCCCTGAGACTGGACTGGCACTCCTGGGATAGAAATACTCGGGACTCAACCGTGTCGATGATTGCCCCCAGGTGCTGGATACGAGTGCCGGGAATCAGATGACTCTTGGCCCTGTTGATAGAGAAACCGTGTCCCTGAAGAACGCGAATGGTTGTCTCCAAGTCTCGGGCCGCCTGAGCTTGAGAGGCTGCCAGGATCAGGATGTTGTCGTAAAATTGAATGCGAATGGGAAGTGAGCGCAGATGACCTGCCAGTGCTGCCATCAGCTTTGTAAACACCCGTGGGGCGGAGGAGAGATCGAACGGCAGAGCCTGATACTGGTAGTGCTCCCCTGCGTAATAAAAACAAAGGTACTGTCTATGGGCGGGGAGAACAGGCACGTGGAGGTAAGCTTCCGTCAGATCTACTGACGTGAGGAAATCGCCCTTCCTGACAGTTTCAAGAATGAACTGCAGGGAATGCATCTTAAACCGTCGGTAAACAATGTCACGGTTCAGGGTCTTAAGATCTAAAATCGCCCTCCAGCCTCCTGAGGATTTTTGGACAAGAAAAAAAAGCGAATAAAATCCCTGGCCCCGTTGCTCCTCCGGTAACGGTTGGATTGCGCGAATCTCGAGCAGATGTTTTATAGCCGAATTCATGAGGAGTATCTTGGACCTATTTCTAGATACGGGGCATGGAATGTGTTAGGACTCTGTCCAAACGGTTGGGTTGGTTAATATAAACAAGCCACAAATCACTGTTTAATGTATATATGTTTAATATTACATATATTGCCTGACAGTATTAAAATTTTGAAAAATTTTGCAGATATATGTATATGAATTCTACACAAAATATATAATAAACTATCAAATTATGTTCACTTTAAAAGTATTAATCTTCCCATAAAAGATAAGATTTAAATATTGCTGTTTAAGGGCACAATTAAGGTGTTAATTATTACCTTTAAATCCCTATATGGCACGGGACCAAGTTATTTGCAATAGCAACTGTCTCTAAAGCCATCTGCCCATCCTACCAGATTGGATAGAGTGGGCCTGCTCTTTTAAATGTTGCCATCTTATGGGATCTAGGAAGTGTCTTTTCTTTGGCAGCCCCTTCCCTATGGAAGACTTTTCCTCAGAAAGTTTCTAGTCATCACATGCCAAAACAATGCTGAGGAACTGGAAAGAGGGCAGAGAAGGCAGCAAGGATTATAAGGGGCTTGGAGGTTTAATTCCATATATAAAGAACAGATTGAATATGTTTTACCTAAAGAACAGCTTGTCTCCTGAATTTGTGGGTGTCCCATAATGGAGGTTTTAAAGAAAAAAAAAATGGCCATTTGTCCACGATGTTGTGAGGATTCCTGTTCTGTACAGGGGGCTGGACTAGATGACTTCTAGAGTCCCTTCCAACCTTACAATTCTGTGAGTTGAAGCAAACTGATTCTAATACAGATGTTTTTTTCCCCCTTATCTGCACTGTATACAGCCATCTCTCTCCTTCTCAACATGAGCTCACCCACCATTTTGGCACACCTTTTCCCTTTCTCAAAGTGGCTCTTAAATTTCTTCTATCCATGGGGATTTAAGTATTTTGTGTCCTCTGAAGGGAGAGCCTGCACCAGTTTCTGAGCTCTACTGGTACTGAATGCTTCTTTGGACTACATTTTTCCATATGTTGGTCTCTACCAAAGGGAGATTTTCCTGTCCTCCAGTTTCTTTTTCCCTTCTCTTGAAGAGCTTTAGCTGTGCTGTTCAGGAAATTATCATTTTTCTCATGTGTTGTAGCATAGCATTAATTTACTCTTCCAATACGAATATATGCTAGCATTTGTAGCAGAAAGACAAACACATTTGCTGATCATGATGATATTTCCTTTGCTGTTCATGTGGTTTGCAACCTCCCCACTGAGCATTCTAGCCAAATTCACAATGTTTTTCCCATATAACTTGCTCTGGTTCTAAGTTTTCAGAAACCATCTTTCTGAACTAGAACAAAAAAGAATAAAAAGAGGAGGAGGAGAGAGGAAAGAAATCCTCTCCCCTTTCCTCCCACAGAAAACTCCCTTAATAAAATCCTGTTTACTTTCGTTGTTCACTTACTCACTGAAACACTATGGAAACTGAATTTCTTGCACATCAGTAAGAGTAATACTCCAGTCAATCCGTCAGTCAGTCAGGGAGGCAAGCAGGCACACACACAAATTGAATTTTTAAAAATACAATAAATATATAGGCACAACAGGCTTGCACACATACCCCACATCCCTGCCCTTCAAGCTGCATCACACACCTTTATGTGTTCATGTAGTTGAGCTTCATGTTGACGAGAAAGTTGTTCATGCTGTCTCTGGAATTCTGCTATGAGGATCTGTCTCTGGATTTGTTGTTTTTGTTTGAGGGCTAACAATTCCTGTTGGAGCTGCTGTTCGCGTAATGTAGGTTCAGTCACTGATATGGAGAATTGATGATCCAAGTGAAAATCCATAGGTGAAACTTGCAAAGGTACTGTTGCAGACACATCAACTACAAAACAGAAAAAGTCCATTCACCTGCAATTATTATTCAGTAAGCTACAAAATATTTGCCTTATGACATATTAAATAGTGTTAAGTCTGGAGTTTGAAAACCTAACAGTGTACAATAGTGTATAAATTTCAGACTAAAGCCTGTTTTCTGTCTTTTTTCCCCTTTTATTGTTATAAATCTTGATATTCTATTTAATGCAGTTATAAATTATTAACATTGTATTATTTATTAAAGCTAAAAGTATTGAAAATAATTCTATTAATATTAATCACATTTAGAATGTCAATATTACAACCATAAAATTATTTAACTTTTTATCTAAAATTGAATGTAGCATTAAAAAAAAGCTGCTGTATTTCCCATAACAGTAGTAGATACGTTGACAGTATTTTTGATCTGAAGTCTGTTTTTCTAATACTAAGTTTTTGTCAAGAGTTATCTGCTCTTTCACCTAGTTACTTCTTCGCTCTCAGCTTGACAACAATCAGGAGGGGGGTGGTTGGAATGTCAGGGGTGGGAATGGAAAGCCAAGACTCCGTATGCAGATCGTGAGACCCTGCTGCCACCCCCAAGATCACGCTGTGCAGGTGTTTTGTATGTAGACAACTTTTATAGGTAATTCATTCCCACATTCGCACAGATAGCACGGCCTATCACGAACCTGTTAAAAGGGGGAGGGGGGGTAAAGCCGAGATCGAGTCAACCCTTGAATTGGACTGTCGAATGCCAAGCGGCTTTTGAAAAGCTAAAGAGACTTTTTGCCACTGAGCCAGTCTTGAAACACTGAACCCAGAGAAGCTGTTCATGATCCAGGCAGACGCTAGTGATGTGGCCATGGGAGCAGTATTATTGCAGAGAAACGAAATGGAAGAACTGCAGCCTTGTGCCTATACATCTCAGAAACTGTCTGACACTCAGAGGTAGTGGGCAATCTGGGAGAAGGAGGCTTATGCCGTCTGCTGGGCCCTCCTCACCTGGAGGCAGTTCTTAGAGGGTAGCAAAATCCCATTCAAAGTATTGGACTGACCACAAAAATCTGATAGCATGAGAGCCCCAAGGAAATGTCCCCTAAGCAGGTCCGGTGGGCCCAGTACTTTAACCGGTTCAATTTCACCCTGTGCTATTTGCTGGGGGGGGGGGATTTCCTAGCAGACGCTCTCTCGCGCCTGCCTCAGTATAAAAGCACTAGAGAAGAGATTGTTAATGACGGCACGTGAGCCAGCCCCAGAAGAGCCCCCCTTGGTCAGGAGGAGACTCACTAACTCTGCGACTGAAAGAAACCCTGGATGGGGATGAGTGGTTTCAAAAGCATAAGAGTGACTTGATGCTAAAGCAAGACTTAGCATGGAAGGGGAGTAAAGTATATGTCCCAGCCAGTCAGAGAACTATGGTCCTACAAAAGAATCATGATGTGAAGTCAGCAGGGCACTTTGGGTTTGTAAAAACCTTGCATCTTGTAAAAAGGCAGTTTTGGTGGGCGAGGATGAAGAAGGACATAGGAGCCTATGTGGCTAGTTGCCCTGTATGCGCATCTATGAAGTGCTTTCCAGGGAAAACCCCTGGGCTGCTATAGCCGGTAGCCAACCCGACTACACCATGGGAGGGCAGCTCTGAGGGCAGCCCCAAGAATGGCGGGAACATCGTAATATGGACCGTTGTAGACCTGTTCTCAAAACAGGCACATTTCATACCGTGCCCAAAGCTCCCTTCAACCCGGGTCTTAGCAAAAATGTTTATGCAACACATCTACAGGCTGCATGAAGTCTCAAAGTGAGTTATAAGAGCCGAGGTGGCGCAGTGGTTCGAATGCAGTACTGTAGGCTACGTCTGCTGACTGCCTGCAATTTGGCAGTTTGAATCTCATCAGGCTCAAGGTTGACTCAGCCTTTCATCCTTCTGAGGTCAGTAAAATGAGGACCCAGATTGTTGGGGGAAATATGCTGACTCTGTAAACTGCTTAGAAAGAGCTGTAAAGCACTGTGAAGTGGTAAGTGCTATTGCTATCTCAGACCTGGGGGTACAGTCAGTAGTGGGTTCTAAAACCCTTTGCTACTGGTTTGTGTGAGCGCTCGCACGCGCGCGCAACGCTTCTGCACATGCACAGAAGCGTCCCAGGCGGGTGGGCGGAGCCTCCTGCTGCCGGCGCTACCGGTTCTTAGAACTGGGCCGAACCGGGAGCAACCCACCGCTGGGTGCAGTTTACTGCAATGTTCTGGCAGGAGTTTTTGAACTTGATAGTTTCATTCCAAGGGCTTAGCTCCACCTTTCATCCTACTGCTAATGGAGTGGCAGAGCGAGCTAACTCAATGGTGGAGCAATACCTAAGATCAGTGGTGGGATGTAGCCGATTCGCACCGGTTCACTAGAACCGGTTCACTAGAACCTGTAGCTAACTTTTTGCGCAGTTTGGTGAACCGACTGAATCCGTGGAGCCTGGGGGAGGAGGACAGAAGGGGCTCTCTCTCTCTCTCACCTGTGGTTTATGGACCTGACTCTGACAACCACCTTCACCGAGGCCATGACACATATCCCCTTCGTGAGCAGGGGGGGGGCTTGTCTGCTCCCCCAATGGGGAGACCCACTTTCCTCAGAGACAGGCACTTTCCACGGGGCTCAACGGGTCATATCCCTGCGAGGACCGGGGGGGAAGGCCTCTGGCTCTGACCACCACTGCTTCCCACTTGATGCCCCAGGATTGGGAGAGGGACCACCCTCCTGGCACCCAAAGAGCGGCGCTGCTGATGCGGCAGCTCCACTCCGCAGCCGACTTCCCTGTGCAGGGCTGGCATAAGGATGCCACCGAGGGACAAACAGCTAACAGATTGTCCGGCCTTCGCCCAAAGGGAACTTTTCCCTCTGAGCTGCTTCTTATGGAGGCTAATTCCTCCCCACACACACAATTTTATCTGTTCAGGGGTCCACCGGAAGCCACCCTGCAAATAAAATGGCCTTTTACCATACTTCCCCTTTGAGCGGAGAAGCTCAGCGAGAGCACCTGTAAAAACCATTATCCCCAGTTCCTCTCAAGCAAGCCGGCTACATCATACATCGCATTGGTGAAAAAGGCAGAAAGCACTGTTCCAATTGGAGTTTTGGGCTGGGAAGAAAAAGATGCTGTTGCGGCTGAACCACACTATTCAATTTCAAAACATGACAACTCAATGCATATTATAAGATTTAACCTACCAAGTACTAGATCAGGGGTCTGCAACCTGCAGCTCTTTGGGCCCTCTGCTGCGGCTCCCTGTGACCCTG
Source organism: Thermophis baileyi (assembly GCA_003457575.1). Lineage (NCBI taxonomy): Eukaryota > Metazoa > Chordata > Lepidosauria > Squamata > Dipsadidae > Thermophis > Thermophis baileyi. The sequence goes on from QLTV01002665.1 coordinate 636,593, forward strand.
TTGCAGCAGAGGGATGAAAGAGCTGTCACCCTATTGCAGCAGTGGCATGGCCGGAGCCTTAGTGCGGGAGCAAAGAGCCCCTGCATTTGCCTTTCCACGGCAACAGCATTCCACCTTTGCCGCGGTACAAGAGGGCTTGGAGAGAATGGCGGGGGCTGATCTTGCAGGGTGGGGGCCATCCCTCAAGCCTGGCCTTCCTCCTCCCTTGTCGGCGGGGCCAAGAGAAAGAAGGGGGTGGCGTGGGGAAGCATTCCCTCCCCTGCCAAGCGCCGAGCACAACAGCCCGGCAGGAGGGAGAGATGGCCCGGCAGAAGCATCCCCATTGGCCAGTTGGACAGCGGAGAGGTGTGGCCTGGCTCTTGCAGTGGGACGCTGTTCAGCACATCCAGACGCAAGCTGCTGCCTTTGAAACACACCGCTTTCTGTTGCCTGTGCCTTCCCTGATCTCAGCTCCCGAGAGCTATGTTTTTGCTCGCTTTCTGTTGCCTGTAGCTTCCCCGGGCAGCGATGGCTGGGGCCAGGGGAGGCAGCAGAGGCGTCAGGGCTGTTCCCCCTCTCAGCAAGCCGGGCCTCGAGGAGCATGGAGAGTTGTGGGCGAGCGCCGGAGGATCAGAAGATGCACTCCAACGTCGCCCTAACATGTGTTTCCAGCGCGCGCTCCTGTCCCGAAGTAGGATTGAGTAGGGGGAAGGGTAGGAGGGAAGGAGAAGCCCGGCTGGCTTTCCTTTGGCGTGGGGCATGGGAAAGACCCAATACCCCCTCCATGGCCTACCCGCTGCTCTTGCAGTGCCTTACGCAGCACAGAGAAAGCATGCTTCATAAATGGGGAGACTGCATCCTCTCCTCCTCCTGGAGCCCATTTAACTGTTGCGCAAGGCGCTGTGCACAGCAGCATTCTTCACAATGGGGGAGACCGTGTCCCCTCCTCCTCCTGGAGCCCATTACAACACGGAGCATCTGCTGCAGCCGGACTGGGCCAGCGTCTCAGGGGCGGAGAGGTGCAGGCAAGACTAAGAAGCGCCAGAAGAAGCCTCCGCGAGATGAGAGGCAAGTGCAGGGGCATTTCCCTCTCGTTTGGAGTGAGTCTCCATCCCCGCCGTCACCCTTGCCTTCTAGCTTCATTTATCTGGGAACCTGAAATGACTCTTGATTTTAAATCATATGGTAAAAAGCACCCAAAGAAGAAAGAACATCAGGAAAAAAAACCCAACCCTTGCCTATTTTTGGAAATGGTTCAAGAGGGAGCACACACACACGAGAGAGAGGGGGGGAGAGAGGGAGGGAAAGAGAGGGAGGGAAAGAGAGGGGAGAAAAGAGTGAGTGAGAGAGAAAAGGGAAGAAAAAGAGAGAGAAATGAGAAAATGATGGAGGGAGAGAATGAGAGAGAGGAAAAAGAGAGAAACAAATGAGAGAGAAGGGAGAGAGGGAGAGAGAAATGAGAGAGAGTTGGAGGAAAAGAATGAGAGAGGGAAAAGAAGGAAACAGAGAGACAAGGGGGAGAGAAAGAAAAAGAGGGAGAGGGAAAAGAGAGAAAAACAATGAAAGGGAGAGAAAGAGAGACAAATGAGGGAGAAAAGGGGAGAAAAAGAGAAATGAGAAAATGATGGAGAAAATGAGAGGAAAAGGAGAAACAAATGAGAGAGGAGAGGGAGAGGGAGAGAGAAATGAGAGAGGGAAAAGAGGGAAAATTGAGAGAGAAGGAGAGAGAAAGGAAGGAAGGGAGGGAGGAGAGAGGGAAAAGAGAGAGAGGAGAGGAGAGGAGAGGAGAGGAGAGGAGAGGAGAGGAGAGAGAGACCCATTTNAGAGAGAGAGAGACAGACAGACAGACAGACAGACAGACAGACAGACAGACAGACAGACTAAATTCACACAGAAAACACCGAGAGCCACAAAACCTGGGTAGGCGTGGCTGGGGCAGGTCATGTGACTGGGTGGGAGTGATGTTGAGTTGGCCACGCCCACCCAGGTTTTGTGGCTCCCAGTGTTTTCCTTTCTGTGGGAAACGAGTCCAATTGGCTCTTTGAGTGTTTAAGGTTGCAGACCCCTGTACTAGATGTACAAAGCTGGTATGTTAATTAAGCCTTTATTAGGAAGATGACCTATTATGGTCTATAAAAAAATAGCAGTGCAATTTTCACTGTGCAAGTTATACAGTACTCCTATTTTTCCACCAGTGCAGCTAATTTTAATCCTAAATTTATTAGTTTTCTGGAGTCAAGTTATTTTAATTGGGAAGCCTACTGTGTAAGTAAAAGTTCACTTCCTCCATTCCACAACCCCAAATTTCCCATTTGTGCTATACTGAACATTCCCCCTCCTAAGGTGATAGGAATATTAGGAAGGAAGCAGGAGAAGTTTTTATATCTCACTTTATATCAATTTTTCAACCTCAGAAACTATAAAATGTTTGCACTTCAACTCCCAGAATTCTCCACGCATTTCCTGGTTTGGATCCAGACTCTACATGCTTTATTGTGAGTGATTAAAAAGTAGGAATACAGTACAGTAGTTGCCTACTACATCATTACTTACTTACAAATTATTCCTTGCCTGAAAAGAACAGATTTGGGCCATATCATAATCATCATGCAGATAAATATCCATTTCTTTAAGAAAAAGGATGTCCTGTTCCAAAATAGAATGAAATGAATTTCGGTGACAATGCATCCAGGTGGTTGACCAAGATTATTACCTGTTTTTAAATTATAAAGGGTATTAAGTAACACTTCTGTGACCAGGTGAAACTCCCTGGAGTTTCCCAAGACCTTCTATAGCTGCTGCAGTGTTGGCTACTTCTTGTTTCTTCCTGGGGAAAAAGATACAGGATGGGACAATGATGCAGCTTGATCATATAGGGTCTGAATTTAATGCATATGTGGTCCAGCCAGCTGTATTGCTTCTGCTGTGAAGCACCCAATTTAGAACAAAGAGAACATAGAATAATAGAGTTGGAAGGGACCTCAGAGGTCTTTTAGTCCAACTCCCTGCTCGAGCAGGAGACACTATATCATTTCAAACAAATAGTTGTCCCATCTTTTTTTGAAAGCCTCTAGTGATGGAGCATCTACAGCTTCTGAAGGCAAACTATTCCATTGGTTGATTGGTCTCACCCTTAGGAAATTTCTCCTTAGTCCTAGGTTGCTTCTTTCTTTGGTTAGTTTCCATACATTGTTTCTTATCGTGTCTTTTGGTGATTTGGAAAATAGATTGACCCTTTCATTTTTTAGGAGCCCCTCAAATATTGGAACAGTGCTATTTTTATTGTGCTATTTTATTGTGAGTTGTGAGCAGGGGTGAAATGTGAAATTTTCCCCTACCGGTTCTGTGGGCGTGGCTTATTTTGTGGGCATGGCTTGGAGGTCAGGTGGGTGTGGCTTCAGGTGGGCGTGGCCATGTGGTCATGTGACTGGGTGGGTGTGGCCAATTTAGCAGTCCATTTTGCCAGGGAGCAGGGGGTTGGACTAGATGACCTCTGAGGTCCCTTCTAGCCTTTGCTGTGCTGTTTCAAAGCATCCTCTGAAGCTGTGTCTAGTGCCAGCCAGGTTTGTGGTCCTCCCTCCCTCCCTCCCTCCCTCCCTCCTTTCTTTCTTTTTCTTTCTTTTGTGGGAAGCAACCCCCCCAAATAAAATATTACTCATAATAAAAGGTTCACAGAAAAACAAGGAAAAATCAAGCTGCTAAAGAAGAACCTGCCTGAAGCTCTGAAGCTATTCCTCCCCAAAAGAG
>QLTV01002665.1:640433-662904 GCA_003457575.1 Thermophis baileyi
CCTAGAAAACCCATTCAATACGGGATATTTTGAGATTTCCCCATGGCAAGATTTGGCTGCTAACAAAACATAGTAGTAGAAGCAGAATAAGCAGCCCCACACTCAAGACCCGACACAGGACGAAAGTCATTTAGCCACAATGGGAATCACCCAAACCCTTTTAGAAACACAAAGCCCATATTGCACAAACCCCAAAACTTCAAAAACATAGAACCATATAAGAATCCTTCCTTTTATCCAGTTTGTTGTTCAGCTAACCCAGAATGTCACTTCGCTTCTGCAATTAAGAGCCGAGGTGGCGCAGTGGTTAGAGTGCAGTACTGCAGGCTACTTCAGCTGACTGCTAGCTGCAGTTCGGCAGTTCAAATCTCACCAGGCTCAAGGTTGACTCAGCCTTCCATCCTTCCGAGGTGGGTAAAAGGAGGACCCAGATTGTTGGGGGCGATATGCTGACTCTGTGAACCACTTAGAGAGGGCTGTAAAGCACTGTAAAGTGGTATATAAGTCTAAGTGCTATTATTATAAAAGCAATTTCATTTTATTAAGGTATAAATTGGCCTGTTTTAGTTTAGCATATAAGTGCTATTAAAAACCTCCTTCCGAGCAGCTTCCAAAGGCTTTTCAATTTAAAGCAGGAGTCTCCAAAGTTTGCAACATTAAGACTTGTGACTTCCTCAGCCAGCCATGTGGCTAACTTTGGAGACTGCTGATTTAAAGCGACAGCATTTGTTTTTCTTCTTTGCCAAGCGATCTCCCGGCTGGAAAGTGAGTCCTGATTTTTTCCTTCTAACACCTCTCTCTTTCTTTCTCTTTCTTTCTCTCTTCCCTTCCCCCTCCCCCCCCTCTCTTTCTTTCTTTCAGGGGAACCGGCAAGGAAAAGAGGCTTTAAAAAGGTTAAAAAAAAACGAGGGAGTGAGGACTCTTTCGTTCTTTTAGGGGAACTGGCAGGGAAAATAGGCTTTAAAAAATTTTTTTTTAAAACAGGAAGTGATGATGTCGGGGCAGGTGGGTGGAGCCTCACGCTGCCATCCCAGTTCTCCGAACCAGCTGCTGCAACCGTTACCTACTCGCCCGAACCGGGAGGATTTCACCCCTGGTTGTGAGCGCTATTTTATTGTGAGTTGGGGAGATGTTTGGCAAAATTGATTAAACGGAAAAAAGGGCATGGTTGAATTTGCTTTTTAAATCCTATCAGCACTTCTCTAGATAAAAAATGAAAGATCATTAAAAAGATCACCAGTTGAGAGAAATGGTAAATTATTCCTGTAATAAGTGAGCAGGGTTGCAGCTATATTGTATGACATATTATATTTTATAATCACTAGGACATCTGTAAGTCAGGATAAGACATCATGTACGACATATAAAGGAACATACCAAAGTACTTAACATTTCAGCTAGGACAAGCTGACATTGGAAAGGAAAGGATGTTTCAGCTAGGACAGGCTGACATTGGAAAGGAAAGAGTAATTGTTATGAGTAAAGTATCAGGGGATTTCCATGTCGGGAAACCACCCGTTATGATGCCAAAATGTTATGTAACATAGATAGACGGATAGGAGGGGTGAGAAAGTTGTTTTTCTGCAATGTAAGAAATGTATTTAAGCCATGTAGTCAGATGTACAAGCTACTTATCTTGGGTCTCTTGGGCCCAGGTTAAGTCCTTTTGCAAAAGTTTTTACTTCATTAAATGCTCTGTATATTGTTCAGTGGTCTCCTGCTGTTTTATTGGAGTAGGTTTCTTTTTTTTTAAAATAATTTTTATTAAATGTTTTTTGTTAAAAAAGATTTTTACAATCTACTTATTTGACAGTTATCCCATATTCATTTACATCCATTTCACATTCGTTTGTCCCTCTTTTCAATTTACATTTAGATAAACCTATGATATATACATATAATATAAACATATGAACATATAAATCAGTCCTAACATAATTTTCTCTTTATGTTGAACAATAATATTTTCCTTACTAATATATCAATTTTACAATAGTACTATTTTAATACAGGGATATTTCACTTTTACTGTTACTTAGCGCCTTTTCTTACTTCTATACCATCTTAAAATTCATCGTTCCTAACCTATAGATCTATTGTTTAACTTCCAGCGGTGAGGTCATTGTGCTGCGGGGAAAAAGAACAGGGCTCTGTTCTTGAACTCCGATCGTTCTTGACAGAAAGCCTTGTAAGGCATCGACGTTTCTGGAGGAAGCGTCGATAGAAAAGGGGAACTTCCAAGGACCTTGGGGGTGAAACGCAATCCTCCCAAAGGTTCAGGAAAAACCCCTAATTTCTGACAAGAAAGAGGTCTGCCATCCGTGGCAGGCTTAAGCGGTGACAGCCGCACAGCAGGAAGCCGAAGAGGGAGAAATTATTCCATTCAAAGGCAAGAGATAAGTCCAAAGAGGAAGAAAATCGGATCATTGGAGAAGAAGGAGAAGCGAAGGATCGAGACTCCAGGGTGAGAGGCAGACTTTGCCCAACAGAAAGCGGCGATTAGGCGAAGGAGAGTAATGACAGGAAACTTCTGAAAGTGACGGTGCAGAAAGACAGGCACAAGAGGAGGAGTTTAGAGCCGAATGAGATTCTACGTGATCAGACTGTAAGAGAACTAACCTCTAATGGAGAGTGCTGAATATACCTTCTAAAAAGAAAAAACTTTCTATTTTCTGATTTTTCTGATTTTGAATTTGATTGACTGAGTGTGCGAGAATAAAAAGCGGAATTGCTGTACGGAGTGAATGAAGTCAAAAACTAGACGGACATCTTGAAAAGAACGACGGCGGATATAAAATTTATTATCATTTCAAAGAAGCCGAATGAGCACGATGAGGCGTGGACCTGCTGGTGCGCGATCGTGATAACTGAGCCTGAAACTGTTTTGTGGATTTTGTGGATTATACGAGGAGGAAAGTTCGTGACTACTCTGGATAGAGCTAATTGGATATCAACAATACTTTAGGATAAAAGAAGGATCGAAGGACTGAAGGACTGAAGGAGAGTGGGTAACAGGACGGGACAAAAAGGGCTACAACTTAAGACCAGATAAAGAGAGACGAAGCTTTCGATCTCCCGTTTTTTGACATTAAGGAAACATTGGAAAAATAACAAAAGAGAAGTGGATACAGTGTTATAGTGAACGAAGAGAGCCATTTACTGGCCAAAATTGGACATAACTATAAACTGAGTAAAAAGGGATGATGCAAGAGTGACCAGAAAAGAAGACTGTACATTAGAGTAAAGAACTGGATTTTGAATCTTTAAAGGTGGAATATAAGATTGTACTATTATTATATCATAACATTATTATTAAGAATAGTATTAAATTAATTTATCTATATTTCATTAAAGTAATTAAAAGTTTAAAATAAGATCATTTTGATGAAATTGAAATAGTAATATCTGAATATTTATACTGAATAAGTAATACAAAGTTGTGAATGTTAAATTGTTAAATGATACATGAAGTTCCCTCTCCCTTTGAATAGCAAGTAAATAGAGATTTGAAAGGAGGAATTTAATTTAAAATAGATAGATACTGTATATTGATATAGTGTAATTATTATAGTATTACTTGAATTACGTGAATATTTTATGTTAAATTATATAATTGAAATATGAACTTTGTGAATTGTAAGTTAATATAAACTTGAAAAAAGAAATCCACTTTAGAATAGCTAGTTATATTTATCTTATTTGAATTGATATTTAGAGACAGAGCAATAACTGAAATATATTGGAATATTCGATATAAGTATATATACAGAGATAGAAGGGATACTATAGCAACTATAGCAATTATTAAATTCTGAGAGTAGTAAAGTTAAAATAAGGAAAGCTGAAAAAGTACACCAATGTATATTATTTTGGAAAAGCCTTTTTCGGGTGGGGGGAATCTGCTAGCATGACAACTCTCACGAGGACTACAAAGAAAACAACACCACAGCTTGCAACAACGGCATCATCGCCAAATCTTCAACGCTCAATCGAGACTATGCTGGGATCTGAAAAATCAAGCTCAACGCAGAGTATACAGAACCTACAGGCTATGCTCCAAGCAATTCAAGAATCGATGGATAAAACCCAAGAAACAATTGCAAAAAACCACGAAGAAACAAGGAAAAACCATGAAGAGATGAGACAAGACGTGGGAGAGATGAAGGCTATCGCCTTTCAAAATGGATGACAAAATTGGTAGTATTCAACAATCAATAATCCAAAATGAACAAGGAATAAAGATAGTTGAGACAAAAAATACAACACCTGGATAAAAAGGTAGAAATAATGGAACACAAAACTAGTTTACCGACCAGAGAATTAGAAGATTCGATTATTTTTCTAGAGTTGGACAAAGCCTCGTTTTATCTCAGATTCCAAAATATAAAGGAAGAAAAAGACGAAGACCTTGGAGAGAAAATGGCAGAAATCATAGCAGAAATTATGCAAAAAGACAAACAGGACATATTTAGGGATATAGATGAGGTTTATAGGGTCCACACCAATTACGCTCGACGACATCGATTACCAAAAGAAGTTCACATCCCATTTACAAGGAAGGCTGTAAGAGACGAAATTTACAAGAAGATGCGAGATGAAACAATAATGTATAATGGAATAGAAATGCAAACCTTAAAGCAGATACCTCGGAGAGTAAGACACCAGAGGAAAAACTATCAGTTTCTAACAACCCAATTAACAAGAGAGAACATGATGTTTAGATGGTTAATACCAGAAGAGGTATTTATAACTTGGCATAATTTTTTTTAAAAAAATAGACTCTGTGGAGAAGGCGCGAGAATTCTTTGACCACCACTTTTCAACGGAAGGAGAACAGGAGAGTAGAGAGGAAGTGGAGAGTAGAAGCCAAGAGGAGGAACAGATAGGGGGGAATGAGGAGGAGCAGGAGGAAAGAAGGAGACAAGAAAGAGAGCAAAAAGAGAGAGAAGGCGCAAAAAGCAAGGTACAGAGAGAGACAAGGAACATAAGGAAGCAAGGACTGAGCTATAAGTAAAAAGGATAATGGAAGACGAAATCAAGTTGATTTCTTTAAACATCAACGGACTAAATTCACAAATTAAACGAAGACAGGTCTTTACAAGACTCCAAAAATTAAAAACAGATATAGTATGCATACAGGAAGTACATATTACACAACAACAAAATAATTTACTAGCAAATCCAAAACTCAGCAAATTATTTACATCATTATCCCAACAAAAGAAAAGAGGAGTGGTAGCTTATATTAAAGAGAAACTAGAACCGAGACAAATATACAAAGATAATGATGGGAGAATCCTGATGATAAAGATAGAAGCCCAACAGAAAAAAATACTACTTGTCACAAAATAAGCCCCAAACAACAACCAAAACGAATTCTATAGAAATATACACAAAAAACTAATAGAATTAGATTACGAGAACATTTGTTTAATCGGAGACCTCAATGCAGTTTCAGATAGCAAAAAAGACTACATGAGCAACAAAAAAACAAAAAACAAAGAAAAGAACATTGCCTGAGTCATTCACTACAACAACCACTACAAGATTGTGGAGAAAAAGAAATTAGTACAAAACTTTTTCCATAATTTATATCGACAGGAAAACATAACGGAGGAGAATATAGACAATATTTAGACGGAACAAACTTAACTGAAATTGTGGAATCAAAAAGGGAATTCCTCAACGAGAGAATAACAGTGATGGAATTGGTAGAGGCGAGGAAAAAACAAAAGAATAACAAATCCCCAGGCCCAGATGGAATACCCGCAGAATTTTATAAGAAAATACAAGAACCACTAGATACCCTAATGCTGGAAATTTTCAATGACGCACTAATGAACACAAACATACCACAATCCTGGACAGAAGCTCTTATCTCACTTATTCCTAAGGAAGACACAAACCCCATACAAATTAGGAATTACAGGCCCATTTCGCTACTCAATATGGTCTATAAGATATTTGCAGCTATTATTTCAGAAAGATTTTAAAAAGTTTTAAATGAAATCATACATACGGACCAAAATGGTTTTCTTCCGAAAAGGAATATAAAAAATAACATAAGAATTATAATTGATGCGAATATTACGAATCCCATCCTGGAAAACAATTAGCCCTAATTTTTCTTGACGCACAGAAGGCTTTCGACAACTTAAATTGGAAGTTCATAATTTTACAATTGGAAAAGATGAATTTTGGAGAAAAATTTATAAGAATGATTGAAAAAATATATACAACTAAAATGGCAAGGATTATAATAAATGGAGATATTACCGGAAATTTTAATATTACGAAGGGAGTGAGACAAGGATGTCCTCTAGCCCCTCTGTTATATATCCTGACACTAGAAGTATTGACAAGGATTAGAAATTAACAGGAAATAAAGGGTTTACAAATCAAAAAAGAAGCCTATAAACTTCAAGCATTCGCAGACGATTTAGTATTCATATTAGAGCAGCCACTAGAAACAGGAATCAAATTACTCCAATATATAGAAGACTATGGAAGGGTAGCAGGACTTAAAATTAACAGGAACAAAACGAAAGAAATAACGAAAAATCTCACGAAAAAACATGAAAGAGAATGGGAAGAGAAAATGGGTATACAGGTAAAAAAAAAAATGAAATATCTGGGAATCTGGATAACATCTAAATGTTCAACATTGAAAGAGGACAACTATGGTAGATTAGTTCAACAGGTAAAAAAAGATCTAGAAATGTGGAAGAAACTCCAATTGTCTTTCATAGGTAGGATAGCTTCTACTAAAATGAATATACTGCCCAGATTTCTATTTTTATTTCAGGTCATACCAATAAAATTAGGGAAAGGGTTTTTTAATGACTTAAATAAAACAATAACGGACTACATTTGGCAAGGGAAAAAAACCACGCATCAAATTAAAAGCTCTACAAGATAAGAGAGAAAGAGGGGGATTAGGTCTGCCTGATTGGGAGATCTATTACCATGCAGCAGCTCTCACTTGAATTAAAGATTGGATATTACTCAAAAACAAAAGAATTCTGACGTTGGAAGGGCACGACCTCCAGAGAGGCTGGCATGCCTTTCTCTGGGATGGTAAAAGTAAGACTCATAAGTGTTTCCAAAGACACCTAATTAGAGATTCACTTATACAAGTATGGCAAAAGATTAAAAGAAACCATTACAATAAAATACCTACCTGGCTTTCGACAATGGAAGCATTAATATACCCAAATTTATTGGACATGGATAAAATGAAGAGATACAAAGAAATATTAAAGGAACAAGGAGAATTAAAAACAAGAGCAGAACTAAAGGAGCAAGGAATAGAANCATAAGATGGGAGAAGAGGTTGTAAAAGAGATAATGATAAAATGGGCAGAAAACTTCAGGTACAACATAGAACTGGAGAAATGGGAGAAGATTTGGAGTAAAAGTTACAAAATGATGAAATCCATTGCATATAAAGAAAACATTTATAAAATGTTTTATAGATGGCACCTCCCACCAGCAAGGATCGCAAAAATGTACTCCAATGCATCGCCAGAATGTTGGAAGTGTAAACATAATAGAGGAACATACTACCACATGTGGTGGTCTTGTTCCAAAGCAAAACAATACTGACAAAGGATAAAGAAATGCATCAAAAAAATAACAAATCAATACATAGAAATGAAACCGGAATTATTTTTGTTAGGGATATTTATGGGAAATCAGGATAAAAAGACGCAATACTTAATTCTACACATCATCATAGCAGCAAGAATAATATTCGCACAGAATTGGAAGAACAATAACATACCAACAGAGGACTGTGTGATCAAAAAAATCTTAGTGTGTGCAGAGATGGATAGGCTTACTAAAGAAATGAATGATGAAGAAGAATCAGAATACTATAAGATATGGGAAGACTGGTATAAATGGAGTACGTTTCTCTCAATTGGCGCCCAACATGGGGCTTGAAGACTCTCGTCTGCTGGATGAAAGGATACCTGAAGAGCCGGATGTACCAACGCTGATGTATATTACGGCGTCCGGGAAGGGAATCCGCTTATCCAGGGGAGGATTGCTCTTTACTGACCTGAGGGAGACCTGAACAAGGAGCAGACCCGAGCACGAAACACACCGGTGCAATTGGCCTAGGTGAGTAATAAGTACTGGGTATTTATAGTCTCACTAGGTGTTCTACCTCCTTGAATGGCTGACGGTGATGTGTGTGTATTGGGAGAGTAAAAGTTCCTTTTGAAATACTATTTGCTTCAAGAGCCATGCTTTCCTGAGAAGATAGCTGAGGCAGGTCCTTACATTAGGCAGAGTCGGCAAAGTGGTCAACCCGGAGAGGCATTAGCCCTACCGTGGGGACTGTGAAAACAATGTCTACTCAAGGCAGCGACCAGGAGGAAGCTGAATACTGGGGTGAAGCCTCTGCTAGGGCTCACCCAGGAGCGAACTGTGCCAGATGGAAGGAAGAAGCTGTGAGCCTGGAGGATTCATCTAAGCCTAGGTAATCTATAGGTGTTGGAAAGAAGGACAGGAGGACAAAGGGAGTCACCCTTACCCGAGGCAATTGCCGGCAGGGATGGAAAGAGGTGCTGGAGGATGACGAGGAGGAAGAGGATAAGCCTGAAAGCATGACAGGATTTGGCTCAGATGTCAGGAGATGATGGCCAAAGGGTCCGACCAGAGGATGGGGATGGGAAAGCCTCATCCCTGGACACCACGGCAAGGGTAGCTGCAACAGGGGAGGCAGCGGCGGCGGGGACCCTCCGAGGAATGCAGGGGGAATTAGTGTCCCGAGACCAGGGATGGTGCAGCTCCCCGAAGACGGAAGGCCCCCCTTGGCATTAAGTTTGATGGAGACCACCTACATGCAAGAGTATGGCCATGAAATCCCTACTGAAGGAGCCAAGGTTATAGTTGTCATGTTGGTGCTAGAAGGGACCGCAGCAGGTGGATGGTGACCCTCCACAACGCAAAAGCCCCTGAGCTGAGAAATAGCAACCGATTTACGACAGCTCTAAGACGGCGATTCAAATAACCCCTAGTTGATCACAAAGCCCGAGACTGCATAAAAACCATGCGGCAGGGGCACCGGCCGGTTGCAGAGTACACCGAGGATTTTCGAGACTTAGCCTGCCGCCTTGACTGGCCAGAAGACATCCTGGTCAGCTGTTTCAAAGATGGGCTAAATGATGACCTGTACACCGTTTGCATCGCGAAAGGGGCCCCAGCTCGTCTCCATGACTGATGCATGCTGGCCAAATTCGTAGAGATTGACCAAACCCAAACAAAGTACCGTGCTGGAAAGTGTGGAAGAATCGCCTGTGGACAGGAAGAGAAAGCCAAAGTCCAGCAAATGCGCTTCAGCACCTGCTTCAAATACGGGAAAGAGGACCACTGAGCAGCAGAATGACGAGCTAACCACCCAACCAAGAAAGAGGACCAGACACCGGGAGGAAAGCCCATGAGACAGCAACCCCGCACGGAGATGGCCCTAAAGAACTCGGACGTAGTGGAGTTCACCCCCTCACCTAAACGAGAGGTGGGAACTCCAACCCAACCGAAGGGTTTAACCAATACCAGTGATGACTCCTTGGCAAGTTACAACTCCAGGGACTGGACAGAAGGCTTCCCTAAAAGCCCTTTGTCAGGGCTGCCTTTGTCCATTTCCTAGGAAAGAAAAACCCTTGGCTCCATAGATTCAGAGAAAAGGTACTTTTATTAAGAGCGAACCAAATGCAACAAGTTTCAGGCAAGATCTGAGGCAAAAATGCACAAAGCAGCAAATTGAAACAAACTGTAGAGCCCAACCCCCTTGTAACTAGGCAACCAGAGGGCTGCTGCATACCAAAGCTAGAAGAAATGACCTTGCAGAGATAAGCAAAGCCCAGACTGCTGCAATGAAAAATTCTCCACTGACTACTCCCCCCTTTTCCATGGCAGCAAGCAGCAGGCTAGCTAACATTCGACCCCCTGTAACAGAGGCTTTAGCCATACAGATAAAATTTATACAATTAAAACAATAACACATCTGGAAACCGGAAGTGACATTGTGGCAATACCAGTCGCAAGGGAACAGAGCTCTCCGTCCCTGTGCTGGCTTTTCCCTGCTTGTGGGCTCCGAAAGGAGCCAAAACCGCCTTGTAGGGGCTGCGAAGCAAAGGAGGGGCGTGCTGTGAAGTCACAGGGGAGAGCGCAACTCTCCTGCAGAACTCCAGGGCTTTTTTTTCTCTCTATGCCACAGCGGGGAGAAGAGGCAGTCTAAGATGGCTGCCACAGAGCCGGAGACAGCTTAACATCTAAGAAGAGTGCTGGAGAGGATTTGGCGAACAGTGTCTGGAACTGGGTGAGAAGGGGCGTTGGTCTTACCTGATACGCCTCTTCTCATCAGGAGGAGCCAGCATTCAGGATGGGTTGCCCTCGTCCACTCAGAATGAGGACCAAGTCTGTTACTTTTGCCGGATCCGCCCTCCTAGGACCCAGCTTTGATGAGACCGAAGAAGCAGACTTGACGTGGCTACCAACTGGACACAGTCAAGAAAATGTAGGCTCCCCTTCCTGATTCCACCAAAAAGGCAGATGTCGGCATGCAAAAGGTCAGTCCAAGAATAAAACAAACGCAACGACGGCAAGAACGCCAGTCCAACAAATGAGGAATATCCAGGAACGGACCCCTCAAGGGTGGGGCTGAATGCTGGCTCCTCCTGATGAGAAGAGGCATATCAGGTAAGACTCTCCATCGTGGGAGGAGCCAGCATTCAGGATGGGACATACCAAAGCCAAGGTCCCCCGGGTGGGCACAATCCAAGTCTAGGTCCGATTCAGTGAGCCTCCTCGTGTACCCTCTGCAACACCTTACGGCCAAAGGCCGCGTCCGCCGACGCAAACGTATCGATCTTGTAGTGGTGGATAAACTGAGAGGGAGAGGCCCAGGTCGCCGCCCAACAAACCTCCACCAGGGACGCCTGAGTCTTCCAGGCCGCCAATGTAGCCGCACTGCACGTAGAGTGAGCAGTGACACCCGCCGGCCGCGACATCGCAAAAGAGTTCGTACGCCTTAGCAATTGTCCCGCGTATCCAACGGCCAATGGTCATGGCAGAAACCTTCTGCCCCAAAGATTGCGGCATGAAGGCCACCAGAAGCACCTCAGTCTTACAGAAGTGGTGAATCCGATCAATGTAAATGCGCAAGGCCTGACACACATTGAGGGTGTGCCAAAGTCTCTCCGATAGATGAGCCGGGATCGGGCAAAAATTGGGGAGAACGAGTTCCTGAGCCCTGTGAAAGGTGGAGTTGACTTTGGGGATGAATGAAGGGTCTAACTGGAGAACAACCTGGTCCAGATGAAAAATACACAAGTCCTTCCGAATGGAGAGTGCGGAGAGCTCGGAGATCCGGCGAGCCGACGTGATTGCCACCAGGAAAGCGACTTTGTAGGACAGGAACCGGAGAGTGGCTGACCTAAGTGGTTCGTAAGGAGGCCCCGTCAGAGACTGTAACACCCTGGGAAGGTCCCAGGTTGGGTAGCGGTGGATAACCGGAGGGCGAAGGTTGGACGCCCCCCGCAAAAATCAGCGAACCTTCAGAAAACAAGCCAGAGAATTGACCTGGTCACAAGACAGGACGTAAGAAAGGGCCACCACCTGTCTGCGGAGCGTGTTAGGGGAGAGGCCCATGACCAAGCCCCGCTGGAGAAACTTCAGGACCTTTGGAAGAGGGATACGTAGTGGCGAACAGCCCTCAACCTCGCACCAAGAACAGAAGGACCTCCACGTTGCGGCGTAGATTCGCTCGGTGGAGGGATGGCGAGACGCTTGGATGGTCAGTATCACCTAAGGATCATAATCCAGTTGCCTCAGAGCGCGCTGCTCAACTGCCAGGCGGTCAGTTGGTACCACTGGGGATCCGGGTGGACCAACGCCCCGTAGCTGACCGAGGATTCGCTAAGTGGGATCCGCCATGGAGGAGACACCAACAGGGCCTTCAGGTCCGCGAACCATGCCCGCCTCGGCCAATGAGGTGCCAGCAAGATCACTCCGCATGCTTCTCCAACACCCTCTGAATCACCTGAGGAAGGATGGGTGGGGGGGAAAGGCGTAGAGAAGGCCCGGAGGCCAATGTCCTCAGAGAGCATTCACCCCCTCTGCTCCCTGGGATGAAAACCGAGAGTAAAACCTTGGCAGTTGGGCGTTCTCCGGGGTCGCGAACATGTCGACCTACGGATGGCTGAATCGGCTCGTGATGTTGCGGAAGATGGACGGTGCAGGCGCCACTCTGCATGGTCCACCGTTGTCTGACTGAGCCAGTCCGCCTGGGTATTGGAGACCCCAGAGATATGGTCCCCTGAAATCGAGAGAAGGTGTCTCTCTGCCCATAATCCCAGCTGCATTGCCGCTCGCATTAGCGACCTGGAGCGAGTACCGTCCTGTCAGTTGACATGTGCCTTGGTCGATGTATTGTCCGTTAGGACCAGCACATGTGTGACTACTAGCAACTGTTTGAAGTGTCGGAGGACCAAGTACACGGCTCGAAGCTCCAGCCAATTGATAGAGCAGCCGGTCTCTGCTGCCGTCCACTGGCCTTGAGCCATTTGCCCTTGCGAGTGGACTCCCCAACCAGTCAGGCTGGCATCCATGGTGACGGTTGTTCTGTGTGGCTCGCGGAAGAGACACACCCTGGACAGTGCAGGCGAGCGCCACCAAGAGAGGGAGTGAAGAACCTCTGGAGGGACGAGGACCCTGGACGAGGAGGTGCTGTGGCCGGTTTTCTGGAAGGGTAAAAGGAACCATTGAAGATCCCTAGAGTGCAGGTGAGCCCAAGGTGTGATAGCAATGCACGAGATCATTTTCCCCAGGAGGGTGGACAGAAGGGCCAGGGAGACCTTGCGTTCCCGCTGGACCTGAGCAACAAGGTTCCTGATACTGTCCTGCCTCTCCTGGGACAGGGAGACTCTACACTCTAGGGAATCTATAACGGCTCCCAAATGAAGAAGGGAGGTGGAAGGAAACAGGTGACTCTTACCTAATTGATCGAAAACCCGTGCTGTCGGAGAGTTGATATGGTTACCTGGAGATCGCACACCGCAAGGTGCTCTGATGATGCCTGAACCAGGATCTCATCCAGGTAACACTGGACATACACGGGTAAGGACCGAAGGTGGGCGGCCACCGCAGCAAGGATCTTTGTGAAAACCCTCGGTGCAGAGGAAAGGCCAAAGGGCAAAGCCCTGTACTGGAAATGCCTACCTGCATAGCAGAACCGAAGGTACTGCCGGTGAAGGTGGTTAATCGGTATATGCAGGTAGGCTTTGGTCAGATCCAGGGATACCATGTAATCACCCTGCCGTACGCACGCCAGGATTGACTGCAAGGAGTGCATCTTGAACCACCTATATGAAATATACCAGTTCAAACGCTTAAGATCTAAAATAGGTCTCCATCCCCCCGAGGCTTTGGGGACTACAAAGAGGGACCTGCTGGATGGCACGAATGTCCAGCAGGTGCTGAACTGCTGAATCATGAGGGCTTTCTTGGAGGGCACCTTTGATATGGGACATTGGATGAAAAACCTCGGGGGAATGGAGAGAAACTCTAACGAGAGACCCTGACTAACAGTCTGAAGGACCCACCTATCCTGGGTGGTCTGTTCCCACACCATCGAAAAAAGGGCTAGCCTACCCCCAATGGGATGGTCTGGAGGGGAACTAATGGGAGCGACGGAAGGAACGGCCCCCTCCTCCGCCCCTGAAACCTTGCTTGAACTGCTTCCCCCTGCCGGATTTGTCCTGAGGCTGGCGCTGCCGAGATCCGAACTGACCTGGGAGCCGGGAGAAGCTGTAGCTCTGGTCAGCTGCCTGAAAGGGCTGACGGGAATAGGGAGATTGTCGGAAACTGCCCTTCCGAGAAAGGGACAGAAGGACCTTCCTTCGATCTCGAGTCTCGATGAGAATTGGGTCCAAGGCCTCACCAAACAACGACTGGCCGCTAAAGGGAGCGGTGGCCAGCTGCCACTTATGTCGAGCGCCACTGACCACTGCCGCAGCCAATGCATATGCCTCACGACCACCGAGGCCAATATCGCCTTGGATGCGAAACGGGCAGCATGGAGAGTAGCATCCGCTGCGAACTAAGTGGCCGCAAAAACTTTATTTAGATCCTGTTGGGCCCTCTGATTAGACGCCAGGATCTGTTCTTGGATGAGCCGTAGCCAGATCAATGAAGACCACGCGAAGAAGGAGGCAGACGAAGAGGCCTTGACTGCCCCGGCGGCCGCCCGGTGAGCCCTGATAAGGGCCTGTTCCGTGCGCTTATCTTCAGGCTGCAACAAGTCCTCCACCTCCCCCGGCATAGTCGTGGGCGTATGAAGGGCAACCACCGGGGCATCTACGGATGGAACATCGAGGAGAGAGGCCAACTCCAGGGCCACATTAAAGTGTTTGTGGTTGGCCGAAGAAGGCATAGGCCCCGATGCCGGAGCGAACCATTGTCGCCAAACATTGTCCAGGAACAATTGTGGAGCCGGCACAATGTCCACCTCAGGCATGAATTGAGCAAACAGCGGGTCCAGCTGTTGATAATCTGAAGTGGAAGGAGCCGGCACCGGTTCTAACCCCGCAGCCGTGCGTGCCTTGTAAAGAAGTGATTTGAATAGGCCCAGTGGAAAGAGGGCCGTAGAGCAGGGGTCCCCAACCTTTTGGACCTCAGGGACCACCAAGGTCATAATTTTAAATCCCGCGGACCACCAAATTCATAATTTTAAATCCCACAGACCCTAATTCATAATTTTAAATCCCACGGACCTTAATTCATAATTTTAAGTCCCGCAGACCACTAATATGAATTTTTTTAAAAAGATAAATACATTTGTAAAATAATGATGTAGTAGTCACAGGACTGGCCCATTGGTCATCCTGAAGCAGCTCCTACACCCAGGTGCACCGGCTTGCAGGGGAGCTGCCTGCTCCCTGGCAGGACAATGCACCAGGGTGGAGGAGCTGCAACGGGCCAGTCCTGTGCGCGTGACTACTAAAGCTCTGGAATATGGGACTGGCTGTGGTGGGGCTGGAAATCTCTGCCCTGGGGTGGCACTTGCATTGTGCAACTTTGCAGGTGGTGAGACTTTGCAGAGCTGAGAGAAGCACTTGGACGGGCTTCTCGAGAGAGGAGTGTTTGCTCGGCCCCATGCATATTCTCCAGCCCGGACAAAGTTTCCCCCACCGCTTCAAACACAAATTCTCCAGCCTGGACATAGTTTCCCCCACTGCTTCAAACCCAAATTCTCCAGCCCGGACAAAGTTTCCTCCACTGCTTCAAACGCTGGTGCCGCACTACAGCTGAGAGAAGCAGCCAGACTTTGCTGTCCATTGCAGATGCTAGCTCAGCCCCTGCAAACTCATCTCTCGAGGAGCGCTCGCTGAAGCGGCATAGGAAACTTTGGTCGGGCTCCTAGAGATGAGAATTTGCAGGGGGCTGATCTAGCAGGCTCGGGCGTCTCACCCGGAGGCCTAGCAGAAGAAGAGATGTAGGCGGCTGAGCCTTCCCCCCCGGCAGCTGTTCAGCTGGGCGCGGCGAGTTCTTGCTCTTACCTTCCTGTTGCAGCTTGTGTGGCTCGCACTGCTATACTCAAGGTGAGGTTTGCGCTCGGCCTTAAGAGTATGGGCAGGGTGATGTTGGGTGGTGCAGCCTTGTGTTCCCATGCAGTAATTGGTCTCGGTCATATCTGGCCCAAGGGCCAAGATTTCTCCACGGACCACCAAAATTTTCTCACGGACCACCAGTGGTCTGCGGACCACCGGTTGGTGACCTGTGCTGTAGAGAGCGGCTGCTCTTGAGGCCTGTCCTCATCATCAGACAGTTCATAGTCCGCCTGATCCCAGTTCATCAGGGGAGCCTCAATGTCCTCCCCCGACGCTTCGGAAGAGCGGTCAGGGCTCAGTCGTCTAGCAGAGGCCCCGGACCCGAAATGTGGACCCCCAGTGACCCCAATAGAGGGCCCGCCAAGGGATTGCAGGCATGTGGCGAGACCCTGCTGAACAGCGGCTGCCATCAGGGATTGTAAGTTGGCAGGATCCAGTTGAACATGTGCCCCTGCAGAGGAGACCCCCGATGAAGATGGCAAACCTGCACCCCCAGAGCCCTGGGGAACCGCCGTGGTTGCCAGGTGGGAAGGTCTGGGGAAGCCAGCTGCCCCTATATGTTGACATTTCCCCTAGAACTGAGGGCCAGGTCATCGAGCGCAGATTGATCCCCCGAATGGGAGAGGGCCTGTTCTGTCGTTGGAACCCTATCAGAAGCCCCCCTGAGCGGTCCAGGCACCAGACCGACCTCAACGATGTTCGCTGCCCCGAGCAGGGGCGATCAGGGAAGTTCCGATGGGGAGGCAGCGCGAGCGCAAGCTCCAGCGGCGATGCCAGTCCCCGAAGAGGCTGTCGTTTTAAATATGGTGGGGAAAAAAGCCTCCGCCCGAAAAGCGGCAAACCCCCAGAGAAGATCCGAGATCGAGAGGGGAAGAAGGCAACCGTACCACCCCTCAGCCGGGTACCTGAGCACGAGGCTTAGGAAATCCGTTCAGACGAAAGCCCGGTCCCAGTATTGAGTTCGTGACAAGCGACACCAGACTGGGAGCAGGTCGCAGCAGCCACGGCAGACCAGGGCAAGCCCGGAACGGTCAATGCCGGCTGTTAGCGGGTGGGGGGGAGGTGGGCGAATCCCCTGCCGCACAGGAGCCGAGGCTCGACTGTCAAACGCCCTGTGTTAGATGTCAATTGAGAGACTCACAGTCCGATTCAGTCCGAAGTCACAACCAGTACGATGAAGAACAGTCCAAAGGGAGAGTCAGAAGAATAGTCAAACCAGTCCAAATTCAAACACTGAAATTCGAGCAAAGAGAAAAAATTCACCGTTCAGGAAGGGAGTAAAAGGTAGCCACAACCGTCCAGTCTGAGGACCGAGTCTAAGCTGGGACCTTGGAGGGCGGATCCGGCAAAAGTAACAGACTCGGTCCTCATTCTGAGTGGATGAGGACAACCCATCCTGAATGCTGGCTCCTCCCACGATAGAGAAGAATCTTTTTTATTGAAAGTGTAACCCCAAAAGAATATTCAGAAAAAGAGAGTCTCATAGTTATCTATAAAGTGGATGTGACTTAACACCTCGAGAAAGACCTTAAAACTTTACAACGGAAGGGAAAAGAATTAAAGGAAGAAATTAGAAAATTTGTTAAAAATATAGAAAATTGGATTTTCTAATTGGACAGACGTTGGCTTGGGCTAGGCATTTTAAAATGCTGCAGCTATTTACATAAAAAGCTAATATCATATTTATATTTTGGAGTATTCTAGTAAAATTGGATAAGAATGGTCAAGATTGAAATCTGATTTAAGAGTGCCACCTGCTGTCAAAGGAAGGTACAACATATTCCCAAAATCCTGGAAAGACTTGGCTTTGGGAGAACTAAATGTGAGAATAAGAAAAACTTTATTATTGAAAAGACCCCCGAAAGCTTCAATATAAGACTGAACTGGCAGAGGGATTTAGGAAAGTTCCACTTTTGGACTATCTAGAGGAACAGACTGATTAACTTCGGGATATAAAGACTCTTGGACATTGGACATTGGATTTTTTGAGAAGTGGCTTTAGGTTTGAATATAAGAGATTGCTGGATTATTGGACAAAAAAAACAAAAGAAATAAAAACAAAAAATGAGTGGAATAATTGTGTTGATAACTCATTAAAGGCTCCTTGAGAAGAAGATACGAGGGGATTATGAATAAAATGCAGAGCATACATGAAAAGCTGGAAATTATGTGTCAGAGTGTGAACAGCGTGACTACTATTTTGAGACAACCCAGGAGCAAAATACAGTACACAGAGGTTTGTCTTACAAACAGTGGTTTATATACAAGACTTCTATATACATACATACACGTGGTAGGCACATACCAGGCAAGCAATCAATCTTCAACTCTACACCGAGAACTATAATGCAGATTGTACACGACGAGGAGAGAGATACATGAGGAGAGAGAGATACGCCTTCTCATGGCCTCCCTTATATAGACAAGCACTGGAACTGCAGGAAGATTTTTTTAGGAGAGAGTTAGGGATAAGAGTAGATAATTTGAAAATTAGACAATGGAACAGGGTAGAGAAGGGAGAAATGTTTAAGAGGATTGGCCAAGAAGTGGAAGTATATAGAGATAAAGACCGAAGAGAGGAATATGGGAGACAAGCCAAAAGCGAATAGTTAAAGCTTTAAAGCAGATGAGAGATGATAGATAAAAAAGGGAACATTTTTAAAAAACAATAGTGAGATAGGTTAAAATGGAGTTGGAATATATTTTTACATTACAAACTGAATTAATAACAAGAAGGGAATTTAGAATCTTAATGATGGTAATTTTTAATATGTTTGAATAATATGGTGATGGTTATAAAAATAATATACTGAGATATTGAATAACTAAACAATCGAAGATTATAAATTAACATAAATATGGGTATGATTAGTAGAAGTTTGTTAAATATAACAAATATGATTTCCAACATCCTACTTGTAGGATAAGAAATGGAGGATTATAATTTAACAAAAACATGTGTATTATTATTAGAACTATATAACTTGTCCAACGTAAATATGATGAATATTATTTTATTTGTATTAAAATGTGATTAGAAAGGGAATATTTTTTTAAAAAATAACGGTGGCATAACTAAAAATTAGAAAGGGGATAACAATGGAAGATTATAATTTAATATAAATTTGTGTACTACTATTAGAACTACATAAGTTTGTTAAACACAACAATTATGATTATTAATATTTTATTGGTAGTAAAAGGGAGTGACATTTAGAATCTGTAGATTGGTATAAAAATAACATATTAAAATACTGAATAATCAAAAAATGAAAGATTATAATTCAACAAAATATGTGTATTATTACTAAAACTTTATAAAAGTGTCAATTGTACTAAATATGAAGAATGTTGCTTTATAACCCTATTTGTACTAAAATGTAAGACACTCCGGTACCACACCGTTCATACAATGATATGTTTGTAAAAAATTTTTTAAAAAAACACACATCTTAACAACAACCACGATTCATTCAGGGTTTGTCTGGGTATTTTCTATGAAAGATCTGGAGGAGTTTCGGTGCCGGACATGTTTAGCATCCACCCATTCAGACTGTTTCTAGGCAACAAGTTACCTTCCCTCTATGTTTCCCAGAATCCAGAATTTCTTTAATTTCAAAATGCTGCTCTCCTTCAATTAGAGTGGGCACAGGAGGGGTGTCAGGTGCAGGGCAAAGGGGTGACAGTTTCAGGTTTCAATAAACTGCAGTGAAACACAGGATGAATATGTTTAAGATTCTTAGGCAATTCCAGTTGTACAGTGACTGGGTTAATTTAACAATTGCGAATGGCCCCACATATTTAGGACCTAGTTTCTTTGATTGTTGGGTAGACTATAAGTACTTCATGGAAAGGTAAATTCTATCACCTTCTTTAAAATCTTTTGCCTTCATACTTTTTTGTCAGCTTGTTTCTTATGTGCCTGATGTGCCTCCTCCAGTGCCTTATGGGCAACTGGCCAAGTGTTCTGTAGTTGGGCTATCCACTCCACTAAGGAGGGTATGTGTGGTTTCTCGAGGCAGCTCCAACATAGCTACAAAGTCCTGACAGGAGGCCACCTTAAAGGGGCTGAACCCTGTGCTACTATGCACAGAATTGTTATATGCTACCTCTGCAAGAGGCAAAAGGTCAGCCCAATTGTCCTGTTGGTAATTAATGTAGGACCTGAGGTACTGTTCTGGGACTGAGTTGGTTCTCTCACACGTCCAGTTAGTTTGGGGGTGATGGGAGAAGCTTAACTCCTGGGCGGTTCCCAACAGCTTCAAAAATTCCGACCAAAACTGTGATGTAAATTGCACTCCTCTATCGGAAATAATGCACTCAGACACACCGTGCAACTTATACACGTGTTGTACGAAATATTTAGCTAGCATCTTTAGGGAGGGAATCTTGGGGCAGGGAACAAAGTGCACCTGTTTCGAAAAACGATTGGTAACAACCCAAATAAGTGTCCCCCCCCCCCACTTTCAGGCAATTCCATAATAAAGTCCATAGATATTTCTTTCCATGGTGCCTGGGAGCTGACCACAGTCTGTAAAAGCCCTGTGGGTTTCCCCAGTGGTCTCTTCGCCACTGCACAAATTGGACAGCTGGCCACATAGCTTTCAATGTTTTTCTTCAAGGAAGGTAACCAAAACTGCCTCTTAACCAAGTGCAGGGTTTTTACAAATCCTGTTGACTTAGAATCAGGAGCACCCTCAAGCTTGACGGCACATATAATTTGCTTCCGACCCATGCAGTCATTTTTATGAGTAGTAAGCCATTCATCAACCTTTAGCGCTTCTTTAAGTTTCTCACACAGTTCATTTGGAATCTCAGGCTCCTTCTTCCCCTGAGCTCTAGTGGTTTCAGGGCTGCTAGCTGCTTCGAGGGGATAACAGGTCAGATCACTTCGGCTTTAATACTGTTGAATTGGGGCAACCTAGACAAAGCATCCACCATAAACTTTTTCACCCCGAGACATAACGCAGGGTGAAATTGAATCAATTAAAGTATTGAGCCCAATGGATTTTTTAGGGGATAACCTGTGCGGAGTTTTCAGGGCTTCCAGATTTTTATTGTCAGTCCATACCTCAAACGGGGCCTTTGCCCCTTCCAGGAAATGCCACCGAGTAAGTAGGGACCACTGCACTGCATACGCCTCCTTCTTCCTTATCACCCACCTCTGTTCGGTCTTGGTAAGTTTCATAGAGGTGTATGCGTATGGCTGTCGGAACTCCCGGGCATTCTTTTGCAACAACCATGGCTACATCACTCATGTCAGCCTGTATTACAAACGGAGCATCTGGGTCAGGGTGCTTCAGCACAGGTTCTGCTGCTAACAGTTGTTCAAGTTTTTCAAATGTTGCTTGTCACTCCATGGTTCACTTAAGTGGATAACTTGGCTTCGACTTCCCCTCACCCTTAGTTTTTAAACGGTTGGTGATTGACAATGCGATCTTTGCAAATGAGGGGATGAACTGCCGGTAGAAATTGGCAAAACCAAGGAAGCTCTGCAATTGCTTCCTAGTGTGGGGAGGGGCCCAATCGAGTACTGCCTTTACTTTTTCTGGGTCCATTTCTACTCCTTCATTTGATATACAGTAACCCAGGTAATCGATCTTATCTTGGTGAAATTCACACCAAGTAGGAGGGGCCTCTCCATCCCCAGTGCCACCATGAAACTGAGGGTCTCTTTATGCTTTCCCATTCTCATCTCTACTGGTTCAGTTGTAAAGTGAGCTGAACTCCCTCCAGCTACGGTCCCATCTAGCTGGCAAAACATTATGGGCACCTTCATCCATTCAAATCTCAGTCCCAGCTTTTCAACGACTTCAGGGCTAACCACACATCTAGTGCAGGCCAATAAAGCCAGCATCCTCCCCTGGGTCCCTGACGAGGGCACCACTACTTCCACAGGGATGGTTACAGGAGCCACATGTCGACTTACCATGTCGTCATTGCTTTCAGTCTCACCTGAGCTGATCTGAGCTCCCAACCCCTCAGATCCAGGAGGAGTGAACTCTATGACCTCCACGTCTTTCAGCATTGTCTCCCAGGTCCTCGGAGCTGGTTTCATTGCCTTCCTACCCAGAGTTGTCGTGGCGCTGAGGTTGGGCTTGTTAGATCGGCATGCCGCAGCTCGGTGCCCCTCCTTCCCACATCTGAAGCATATTGTGGACTTCGGTCTAGGTTTGGCATTGCCTTTTATGGTCCTGGGTATTTTTTACGTGTGGAAGGACTTGCCCCATCCGCCAGCCCCCCAGCATCAGTCCTGGGCGAGGTCAATATCCACTTCATCCACCAACACATACCAGCATTGTAGGATGGGTGGGGCCCTGTGCAAGATGCAGGTGTGGTAGTTGTCATTGTTGCGGCTATCTTTGAAGCAGTCAATGAGGATGTCTTCGAATCATGTGACTAACCGGCATCCCAACTCTCAGAACTCCTGAGTGTACGCAGCCAACCATCGCTCTTCTTCATCTCGGTCTTCATCTCGGTCTGAGCCTTGTGTTCTGCCAGTGGGTCTTTGAACAGTTGGCGAAGGGCTGCCATAATGTGGTCGTAGTTCCAGAGTTGGGAGTATTGTTATTGTGAAGGGAGACCATCCACTCAGCCGCTGCACCTTCCAGAGCCATGGTTACCAGTGGTGGGATTCAAATATTTTTACTACCGGCTCTGTGGCCGTGGCTTGGTGGTCATGTGACTGGGTGGGTGTGGCTTGGTGGTCATGTGACCGGGTGGGAGTGGCTTGGCGGTCATGTGACTGGGTGTGAGTGGCTTGGCAGTCATGTGACTGGGTGGGGGTGGCTTGGTGATGATGTGACTGGGTGGTCATGTGAGTGGGTGGGCATGGCCAACTTGACGTCAGTCAT
>QLTV01002665.1:666132-691093 GCA_003457575.1 Thermophis baileyi
TTAAAATTATTATCTCCTAAATTCCAGGGAACAGTATCAACAGCTCTGTGACCTCTACAGACTGCGAGGGTCATAGATGAAGAAGAAAGAAAGAAAGAAAGAAAGAAAGAAAGAAAGAAAGAAAGAAAGACATGACCACAATTGAGCCCAAAATTTTGGTTGCTAAGCAAGAGCTTTGTTAAGTGAGTCTCACCACATTTTACAAGTTGGCCACGCCCACCGGTCACCTGACCACCAAGCCACGCCCACCTGAAGGGGGTGGGGGTGGGGAGCACTGAGGATGAGTTTGTAGCACCAAGGGGGCGGTGGACTGAAAAAGTTTGGGAACCACTGGTCTAGCTTGATTGCAGGCGGAGCCACATTGCCTTTTACAAGCCCGCTGTTGGTGAAGCTGGGTGCCGTTGAGGGCTGGCTTTTTGCATAGCTTTGTCCAGCTGTTGGGGGGGGAATGGCTTCCTCCCCAGGCCCGTCCATTTCCCCCCCCCAACAGCCGGACAAAGCTAGGCAAAAACCAGCCCTCACCGGCGCCCAGCTTCACTGACAGCGGGCTGGCAAAAGGCAATGTGAGCTTCTGCCTGCATCAACCTAGATGGGCAGGGAGAGAGGGCAAGCGAGCCAGAGGCCCTTCCCTCCAGCCTTTGCCCAAAGCCCCGCGCCGCACCAGGAGGCTGAAGTTCGAATTTCTTTCCCCCCCCGACCTGCGCGTACCTTAGCAACGGGACTGTTTCTCTCCGCCCCCTTTTCCAGCTGCTGGATCAGGGAGACGAACCTAGCTTTGCTGCTATTGCAGCCAGGAATCTCAAAGCCTAGAAATGATGTTTGTGCTACAACTAGCCCCTAAATCGGCCTCCTGCAAACTCTGACTCTTGAGGAGTCCGGCCGAACTTTTGCGCGCCACTTGCTGAGGCGGAGGGTGGGGCTGGAGTTAATAGGTGGCCAAGCTAAGTGCCTGAAGGACCCCATCCCATCGTCAGGAGTCCTGGTGCCTCAGCGAGCGAAACTTCGGCCAGGCTCCTTGGAAAACGACGGAGTTTGAAGGCCACCTGCCTATCTATTTCCCAGATTGGCTGCAACAGAAGCGTGGCTTCCAGCTCCGAACCGAGGGCTGCCTTGGGCGCCACCAGCTGGCGTAAATGTACCAGGACGAAGGCTGAATGGGCAGCGCAAAGGCAAGTTGCGCCTCACTACTGAACACTAAGGCCGTTGCTACAGGCGCTTCGGCCCACCTGCACTTCCCCCCTTGACCTTTAAGGAGCTGCAGTCTCAAAGATTGTGTGGCAAGAGAAAAGGCAGCCGCGTGTCTTGCTGCTCCCATTCCAGAGGGCTGCCTCGGGAGCGAGGGGGAATAAAGAGGCCAGCCGGCAAGCAAAGGTTCACTCGCTTGCTTTGCTCTCCCACCTCCGCTGCCTTTTCTCGGCTCCCCTCATCTTGCAGCCAGCTTTCTCAGTTAGGGAGCCGCTGTAGATCGGGAGGGCCGCGCGGCAAGAGAAAAGGCATTTGATTTCACTTTGCAAGAGCGGAGGCAGGACAGCAAAGCCAGCAATGCTTCGGCCTGCCGGCTGGCCTCTGTATTCCCCCTCGCTCCCGAGGCAGCCGGGTAACACAATACAAGGAGGCTTTATATTGTTTCTGGGACGACGGGAACATCCCACACAGTAGAAGTGGGCGGGGCAGGGCAAGTGAGCGGCAACCGGGCGACTGGTTCGGGGGCGGGGCCAGCCAGCGGTCGCTACTGGTTCGGTGACCCAGGCCAAATTACCGCTACCGGTTTGCCCAAACTGGTGCAAACCGGTAGAAACCCACCTCTGATGGTTACCTATCTTATTTGGGCCTCTCCCATCTCCAGTTCGGCCCCATACTCCTGCTACTTGCAGGAGTATGGGGCCGAACTGGAGATGGGAGAGACTTGCACCAGGAAGAACCCCAGTTGCTCAGGATCTCCCCCATACTTTACCCCCAAAGCTAGGACCTTTAGGGCCCACTATCTTTGAGGAGTGGTCCCCGCAGGTGGAGTAGCTTGCGCAGCAGCCACTGCCTGGGGTGGCATTGCTTGCGCTGGTGCCAGTTTAGGTAGAGCAGGTGTGATCCCCACCATAGTAGCTCCAACCATGGCTTGGCCTGGGGTGACTCAGGAACCTTGGGTAGCCGTCTGTGTGTGAGTTTCTTGGGCTCTTTGACTCCCCCTAACCTGTTGTATCAGGAACAGGTCCTGGTTCAGCATGGCTTCCTCTGGATTTCCCTCCAGGGGAGGGTCTTCCTTCTGCCCCACGCCACTCACCCATCTGAACCTGTTGGGCTTCTCATTGAAGTCCAGCTCCTCTCACCACTCTGCCTCATCTCGAGCACGATGTGGTCTAGTGGGGGAGCTGACCGTAGTTCCAGTTTCCTCCAGCTCACTCCCGCGGTTGAACATTGGATGGCTGGTTCCCACAGTAGACTGCTGTCTCCGGGTTGACCGTTAAAGCAGATCTTGCCTAATGTCAAAGCTGCCTCTGTCCATTTCCTAAGAAAGAAAAACCCTTGGCTCCATAGATTCAGAGAAAAAGTACTTTTATTAGGAACGAATCAAATACAAGTTTCCTGCAAGATCTGAGGTTGCGGCTGGTAAGAGTGCACCGGAACAATCTCCAGGTGCCCTCGCTGGCTCAGCTGATCCGTGGACCATGATTAAGGGGCCGAGCAGCCAGGAGGTGACCGGGGAAGGGAAGGGCTGCCTCCTGTGCTGGCCACGCCCACCCCTCTTCACTAGGGTTTGTTTTCGGGGTAGGTCGTATTTTTTGAGAAACATGGTAGTAGCCCCGAGGATGGAAAGGCCCCTTGACTTAGAGCTGGCCTGGTTGAAAAAATGGAACCCACGTGTGGACTGGAGAAGGGGGCTATTGAAAAACCCGCCAGGGGACAAGCCCCCACATAGGAGAAAGCGGTTGGGCAGGTGGGCCTTACGCCATGAAATGGGATGTACTTAGTGAAAAGGGGTCAGATGGTCTCTCTCCCCAATCCACGGACTGTGCTGTTGAGATCATCCCAGGGGCCAAGCTACTAAAACCGAAACTCTACTCGATGACCCCCAAGGAGTTAGATGAGCTACGTGTCTTTATCGACAAGAACTTAGCCTGGGGCTTTATCCAACCGGCACGATCCAGAGCGGCAGCCCCAGTCCTGTTTAGGGAGAAAAGGACAGGTATATTCATTTCTGTATAGAATGTCGTGAGCTCAATGCTGTGTGCTGGAAAATGTGTACCCTTCTCATAATGAAGGACATGCTGGGTCATTTGGCAAAGGGGAGGATTTTCACAAAATTGGACCTGCGAGATGTGTACTACCATGTCAGAATTAGAGAGGGAGATGAATGGAAAACTGCTTTTTACTGACCACTCGTCTGTTTCCAGTTTAAAGTGCTCCCCTTTGGGCTGCAAGGGGCACCTGCAGTATTCATGCAGCTGATTAGCATGGTACTGCATGAACACCTGTACAAAGGACTGCCGGTGTATTTAGAAAACATTTTGATCTACATGGAAATAAGAGCCGAGCATGTAAAACTGGTCAAAGATATCTAAGTGTGAATTCCACCAAGACAAGATTGATATTTGGGCTATCGAATTTCCCATGAGGGGGTTGAAATGGACCCAGAAAAGGTGCAAGCAGTGCTAGAATGGACGCCCCCTTGCACTAGGAAGCAGCTGCAAAGCTTCCTAGAGTTCGCCAACTTTTACCTGTTGAAAACGAAGGGAGGGGACAAACCTAAACCCAGCCAACCACTAAAATGGACTATGGAATGTCAGGCAGTGTTCAAAAAGCTTAAGCGACTTTTCGTCATCGAACCAATGCTAAAGCACCCCGACCCCAAGAAACCTTTTGTCATCCAAGCTGATACCAGTGACCTAGCAGTGGGGGCCATTCTTATGCAGGAAAATGAGCAAGGACAGCTGCAGCCATGCGCTTACACTTCTAGAAAACTAACTGAAACTGAACAACGATGGGATGTGTGAGAATAGGAAGTGTACAATGTTGGATGGGCACTCCTCTCCTGGAAGCATTTCTTAGAAGGGAGCAAAATCCCATTCCAGGCATGGACTGATCACAAGAACCTAGAAGCTTTAAAAACCCTCAAAAGCAAGTGTGATGGGCCCAATGCTTCCAGTGATTCAATTTCATTCTACATTACTTACCAGGGAGGGAAAAAACTTCCTGGCTGACGCTTTTGTCAAGGATGCCTCAATATAATAGCGCTAAAACAGAAATACCGTATTTTCCCCACTATAACACGCACTGGACTATAAGACGCACATTAGAGGAGGAAAACAAGAAAAAAAATCTGCCTCCCAGCATCCATCCGGCATTCATCTGGCTAGTGTCCTTGAAGCAAACAGCAAAGTCAGCCTCAGCATGTTATCGCAGCCCCAGCACGTGGCTCATCAGGGCTCTGCTCCGTGGCACCCACCAACGGTCAACTGAGCTGATTTGCTGCTGCCACCGGGGGACACTGGAGCCTTCACTGCCGAGCAGCTGATTGGCGGTTGGATCGGCCTCCCGGAATATTGCCAATCAGCTGTTCTAGGCGGTGTGCATCGCCGCTGCTCGCCGCCACCGTTTGCCGTTGCCACTGCCGCCAGCGAATGGCGGCGATCGGCGGTGGCAATCAGCAGTGGTAGCGGCAATCGGTGGCAAGCCCCGCCGACTAAAACAGCTGATCGGCGGTATTCTGGGAGGCCGATCCAACCGCCAATCAGCTGCTTGGCAGCGAATGCTCCAACGTTCCCTGGCGGTGGCGAGCAACCCCCCTCCCCCTGCTGCAATATTCGCTCTATAAGACGCACAGACATTGCCACCCACTTTTGGGGGGGGAAGTGCGTCTTATAGTGCGAAAAATACGGTAAGTGTCATTGCCCCCGCACTCTTAAAGAAATTCCATAACCAATACCCTCATAAACCCTGCTAACATACTATAATGGATCTTTTTCTTTTCTTTATCTCTTACAGGTGGACCTATCTTTTTTCTAAGGAGGGCGGCATGTCAGATCACTAACGTGATACTGCCATTCAAATGGATGGAGGGGGAAACATGGGGATAAACTGTATTTTATAACCTTTATCCTGGTGCCTAAGCGCCCTGGAGTATTCTCACCTTTTGTGGAATGTAATAAGGAGGGAGGGCCATGTGGATTGTTTCAGTTTGCTAGAAGAAGACCCTGGGAATGGCTCCTTATCTGTTTCTCAGGAAGGCCATTACAATAATATCTTCACACCTGTGGATTGGCTGAATTCACATCGGACTGCAGGGAGGGATTCTAAAGACCTATTTCTAACTGTATAGTTTCGGAGGGAATTTAGAATCTCCTTTGCCTTGTCCTGCTATCACTTCTTCTCAATAAAAGATTCCTTTTGAAATACCAAGTTTCAAGAATCTACACTTTTTTGGGAGATAAGGAGAGGCAGGGCCTAACAGTGGCCCTGTTTGTTGGGAGAAGCAGCACACTGGCGCGACGGACCAGTAAATGGGAGTCACGTGGCTGAGGAGCAAAGAGTAGTGGCAGCACAACAGAAAGGAGAGCCAGTAGCAAGGGGCAGCACAGCGGAACAGAGCCTGAGAGCAATGCAGAGAGCAGCATGGAAAGTGACAGTAGAGCAACGGTGGAACCGGAGGCTGTCAGTGGTGGTGGAGCATTGCAGCCAGGGTGGATAAAAATAGATAATTTTTAAAAATAAAATAAAATAAATCGGATTTTTTTAAAATTTAAATCGGATTTTTTCTATTTAAATCAGATTTTTTTGATTTTTATCAAATTTATTTTAATAAAATACTTTTGAAGTAAAAAATCTATCTAAAGACAGTTTTCTATTTAAGATACATTAATAATTTAGTTTATTCAGCATGAAATGGAGCTTAGTTATGTAGCATGAGGCTGTATATTCTGTAATATTTACATTTTTGGTAAACTCATTCAATGAATCCAAGCTCTGAAAGCTGAGATAACATTGATGCATTCACACAATTTCACAGTAACCATGAGATAAATCATAAAACAAAGTTCAGGAATATTCCTTTATCCCATTGTTTTGCAAACCTATGAATACTACAAACTGTATGATTGTTTTAAGAGAAATGCATCTGTACCAGGCTCTAAGTGTGAGGAGGAAGGGCAAGCAGTAAAAATGAAAGTGAAACCTTCTAAGCAGCTTATAAACCTTGTGATCTTTCTGCACATAGCTTGAAGTGCTTTATTCCTCCCTTGAGGAGCAAAATGGCAGCAGGCCGTAAAAGAGACCCAGTTTGGGAATATTTTAATGAAGTTCCTCTACCTACGGGTAAAGCAGGTATGCGTGCAAAATGCAAGCAACGCAACAAAGAGATGCAAGGTCTGGTGGCCCGAATGAAACAACATCATGAGAAGTGCTGTGATGAAAGGACCATGTTTGAAGAGGCAGGACCTTCAGGTTGGTAAACTGTTTTTATTTCACCAATTTTTTTAGACTGCCCTGAGGTATTGTTATGCTAAAGCAATAACATATATCTGCTATTGTTACTGCATGGCACTGCATTTTTATACAGTTGCCAAAAAAATAAATAATTTGTTGAAATATGCAAATATTCCTTTTTAGGCTGTATTGTGTGTGAATACAATGATAAATTCACAATAAGCATACATGGTTTAAATAATAAAATAACAGCATTGACTTTTTTGTTTAGGTGAAACCACCATCAACAAAAAAGATTCTGGAAACTATTCACTTTCTAAATTGCCATTCTCTTGTTCTACAGTTTCAGAGTTATCTCTCCAGGATAGTGCATCAGTCACATCATTTTCACATATCCGTAATATATCACCTAAAAGAAAGAAACCATCTGGAACCACCACCATGGATAAGTTTGTGATAAAAACCAGCAGATTAGAAAAAGAGTTAATTGATGAAAAAATTGCTTGGTTTGTTTATGCAACAAACTCTTATTTCCGTCTGCTTCAAAACCCACACTTTGTTAATATGATTCAGTCACTGAGACCAGGATACAGTCCACCAAGTAGATTAGATGTTGCAGGGAAACTACTGGATAAAGTATATGGTGAAGAAATTATGCAATGTGCAACAAGTCTAGAAGGTAAAATTGTTAACCTAAGTCTTGATGGATGGAGTAATGTCCACAATGATCCTATTGTATAACAACAGAAGAAGGGAATGTATTCCTTGCAGAAACAATTGATACTTCAGGAAATGCACACACAGCAGCATACTTAGAAGAAGTAGCAGCAAAAGTTATCATAACATGCAAAAGAAAATTCAAATATCAAGTACGCAGTTTGGTCACAGACAATTCTGCAAATGTGTCCAAAATGACAAGAAATTTAGAACAACATGAAGAAACTACCAAGCTAATAACATATGGTTGTAGCGCTCATTTGATGCACCTCCTAGCCAAAGATTTCTGTGTCCCAGAAATAAAGAGTAATGTTGTTGAAATTGCTAAATACTTCCGTAAGAATCATTTTGCAGCATCAGCTCTGAAAATAATGGTTGGAACCAAACTAACACTCCCACAAGATGTTAGATGGAACTCTGTAGTGGACTGTTTTGAACAATATATTAAAAACTGGCCTATTCTGATGATTGTTTGTGAGCAAAATCAAGAAAAAAAATAGAAAGCACTATCACAGCCAAAATCCTCAACATAAGAGTGTCAGGCCTGGAAGCCATCTTTTACCTTTTTGTATTCAGGCCTGCCACATTTTCTACTGTGGGAAAATGGGAGGGGGGATTATATGGAGTAGGTGATATGTAGTAGTCTAAATAACATTCTTTCCAGAAAGTCAAGGCCGCTGTGGCTGGCAGCTGCGAGGAACTGACGGGGAGGCATCTCCAGTTTTGGATGGTACCTGATTGGATCGTGTGATGGACATGTGGGTGCTGGGCAGGGACTTGAACTTTCGTTTGGGTGGGGAAAACCTGGAAGCTTTCAGATTCGGGTTTTCCCAGATGTTGCCAACATGGCATCTCTAATAAATTGGAACTTTGAGGAACTTCTAGCCTCGGAGTCTTGTTTTGTTGGGGGTGTTTATTGGAATGCTGACATTAACCCGAATCTCTAGATAACTAAGCAGCACCCCGAAAGGGGGCTGTCCGGGGTGCTGACCCCCAGCACTGACCTGAAGCCCAAGCAGTGTGAAGAGACAGCGCAGATGGAAGACAAAGAGGAGATAACAGAAGGAGCCACAGGGGCGGATACCGGAGAGCTTGTCGAGGTCTGGTATTTTCCTTACGAGGACGTGGTGCAAGCCCTTGAGACTGCAGAGACAACCCGATGGATGGGCGCTTGGCCCAAAGAGGTGGATTACTGGAAGAGTTGCCAGTCTTATCCAACTTCAGAGATGGGATAGGGAGAGTTACTGCCTGAGTGTTGTCCCGTCGCCAGCCCCCTGAAGTTGCCCCATGAGCCAGAATGGAGAGAGGTGGAGACGACGGGGTCTGAAACTCCCCGAGGCTGGAACAAGGTTGCCTCTGTCTCGAATTCAATCACTGTCAGGGCTCCCGGAGCGGCTTGAGCGGCTTGAAGTGGGAAGTTATGCACCTCTGGGGCATCCCCCGCCAGTGAGATGGAGCTTGGCTCAACCCACCTTCAATTTTCCTGATCCAGGACCTGGCAGTGGAGCTAGCGTGGGGTCAGCACCTTTCTACACGGCCAGGGGTGATCGGGGAATCAGCTCAGCGCAGCAGTCAAGCAACAGGAGGGGGACAGCAGACGCAGCCAGCAAGGGGTAAGCTACAACCACCAATCGCCCCCACCCTCGCCAACCGGGCCCCCTGCAGCCCCCTGCAGAGTGCATCCCCCCAGGCTGGGGATTCTACCCCGGCCACGGGTGGGTCCAGTGTCAGTGGATGCCTGCCCCCTCTGCTCCGATTTTTCCGGGATCCCCCTGGGCCCAATATGCCCCAACGATCCCAGCCAAGCAGTGGGGGCTGGGCCAGCAGCCAGCTGGAGCCCCCCCCCCCGGCAGCTCAACAGCCAGCCCCAGTCCCAATGCCGGCCGCATTCCAGCAGCACCGCCCGCCGCAGCACCCCCACAGGCCTCTGCCCAACAGCCGGTTGCCATGGCGATTCCACCAGCGAGGCCACCGCCGCCTAGGTTCAGGGCAAGCTTTGATGGCCAGCCTGCCAAACTAGCATACTTTCTCAGCCGAGTCTGGGCTCATATAGATCAGTATGGAGAACAGTACGAAACAGAGCGTGACTTGGTATCTGCTATTGCGGATGGGATGAATGAAGGAGACGCTGCTGCCTGGGTGGCCCAGTTGAACAACGAGGGGGCTGCTGAGTTAAATGATGCCGATGGCTTTGTTGAGCTGCTCCGGGCCAGATTTGACGACCCTGATCGAATCAATGAAAATGAGGCCACAATAAAGGTGATGAAGCAAGGTAGCCGACCAATAAAGGACTTTGTATGGGCCTTTAGACGGGTCGCAGGAAACCTAATGCCTTGGCCAGACGCAAGGTAGCCGACCAATAAAGGACTTTGTATGGGACTTTAGACAGGTCGCAGGAAACCTAATGCATTGGCCAGACAGAATACTTCTGCACCATTTTAAAGATTCCATCAATCCAGAGGTCAGAACCGCCTGTGCCATCAGAGGGGTGCCTGAGCGGCTACAAGATTGGTACACCATGTCAATCGCTCTGGACTGAGAAATCCACCAGCGCCACAGACCCCCTGCGGAGAGACCCCCGAAGAGGACCTTGGCAAGGCATCCTCTGACTAAACCTGCGGAGACCCCCTCTGCTCAGCCTACAGAAGCTATCAAATGCTACCGGGGTGGACAAGGGGGTCATCGGGCCTCTGAATGCCTAGCACCTGCGCCAGTTCCACAGCAACGTTCCGCCACTGCTGCCCAGGGCAGAAGGGCGCCACGAAAGCCTCTGGATGCCAGCCGATTCGCCCAGCAGGCAGTCGAGGTCCTACCTTCCTCCGAAGATAGTAAGGAAACCACGGCCAAAGACCTTCCGCCCGGGCTGGCCAGCTGTAGCAGTGGTGAAGATGACCTGATGATAAGTGGAACCATCCGCCCATTTGCAGTCAAGGTCAAACTGGTAGTGCCAGAGACAGGGGTGCAAGGGGAGGTAGCAGCAGTGATAGACACGGGCTGCACCCGGTGCCTGATTAGCTCCTCAACTGTGGAGCAGCTAGGCATAAGAACATACCTTTTGAACCGCCCCATACGCTTTGAGCAAGTAGATGGGACCTTAATAGGGGGCACCCCTGCTACCCAAGTCACTGAGCTTGTCAGAATGGAGCTGGGGATCCACACAGAACTCATCAGGTTCGTGGTCGCCCCCAGAATGGCAGAGTCAATCCTTCTGGGGCTCGCCTGGCTGGACAAGTGGGCCCCGACAATTAAATGGGAGGACAGCTACTGAAAAATCAGGATAGGTGTGGGGCCCTTGCCACCCATCCCACCTGAGGCAGGACTCACTGAGGCGAGCCCACAGGGGCCCCCACCCCAACGAGAGGCGGTCACGATGGCCATCGAGGTGCTGCCTGGGACTCCCCAGGTCCCCAAGGAATACAGGGACCTGGCTGAAGCGTTCAGTGAGGAAGAGTGCAATATCCTTCCCCCCCATCGCCAGAGCGTACCGAAAAATCATGATAGGTGTGGCGCCCTTGCCACCCATCCCACCTGAAGCAGGACTCACCGAGGCGAGCCCACAGGGGCCCCCACCCCAACGAGAGGCGGGCACGGCGGCCATCGAGGTCCTGCCTGGTACTCCCCAGGTCCCCCGGGCATACAGGGACCTGGCTGAAGCATTCAGTGAGGAAGAGTGCAACATCCTTCCCCCCCCCCATCGCCAGACCAACTGTGCGATTGAAATTGAACCCGGGGCTAAACTCTCTAAGCCAAAGATGTACTCGATGACCCCAAAAGAAATGGCCAAGCTGAGGAAGTACAAAGACCAACTTAGCCCGGGGGTTCATCCAACCTGCAAAATCCAGAGTGGCCACCCCGGTGTTATTTAAAGAGAAGAAGGATGGGGGGGATGAGGCTCTGTGTTCATTTTCGTGGAATTAATGTGGTGTGCGTGGAAAACACTTACCCCCTCCCCTCATGAAGGACATGCTGAACTACCTTTCGAAAGGGAAGGTGTTCACAAAACTGGACTTGAGAGAAGCCTATTACCAGGTGCACATAAGGGAGGGGGACGAGTGGAAGACGGCTTTCAACTGCCCTTCGGGTAGCTTCCAGTTCAAAGTTATGCCCTTTGGTCTCCAAGGAGCCCCCGCAGTATTCATGCAATTGATTAACGAGGTGCTGCATGAGCACTTACATAAGGGGGTTCTAGTCTACTTGTACGACATTCTCATATTCAGTGAGACATTAGAGGAACATGTGAAACTAGTCCGACAAGTGCTAAAGAAACTCTTAGCTGCAAAGCTGTATACAAAGCTGTCCAAGTGTGAATTTCATAAGACTTCTTTTGACTACCTGGGCTACCGAATGAATGATCCCGGGAAAGTGCGAGCCGTACTTGACTGGCAACCCCCTTGCACCCGGAAACAACTGCAGAGCTTCCTGGGGTTCGCTAACTTCTATCGGCAATTCATCCCAGCCTTCGCTGAAGTGGCTCTGCCGCTCACGAAACTGCTAAAGATGGGGTCCTCCCCCGTGAAGCCACGGCCAACGCAGCCCCTGGCCTGGACGCTAAAAACGGCTGTTTGCCAAAGAACCCATTCTTCAGCACCTGGACCCAGACAGGCAGTTCATAGTCCAGGCCGACGCCAGTGATGTGGTGGTGGCGTCCGTGCTCCTCCAGAAAGACCCCCAGGGATGGCTGCTGCCCTGCACATACATGTCCAAAAAGCTCACAGACACCAAATGGAGGTGGGCAGTATGGGAGAAGGAGGCCTTTGCCGTTCATTGGGCTCTTCTATCATGGCGACACTTTCTGGAAGAGGCCAAGATCCCCTTCGAGGTCTGGTCCGACCATAAGAACCTTGAAACCTTAAAGGCCCCGCGAAAGCTCTCCCCCAAACAAGTCCGTTGGGCGCAGTACTTCAAGCGATTTGATTTCAAGCTGAATTATATCCCAGGGGGGGAAAGAACCTGCTTGCAGACGCCCTGTCAAGGAAACCCCAATATGACAGCCAGCGGGAGGAAGTCGTCCACGCCATCGTCCCGGACACACAGAGTGCAGCACAAGTTACTACCAGGGGCCAGGCCAGCAGGCGGCCTGACCCTCTCAATGGAAAACTAACTGAGGATTTGAAAGCAGCGTTGTCTACCGACCCATGACTAGCCAACAATCGAGATACATTGACGATCCGGGACGGGATAGCCTAAAAAGGTTCGAAGATTTACGTCCCCAACAGCATGAGACTTCTGGTACCCAAGCGTAGCCATGATTCTTGGTTGGCTGGCCACTTCGGATTTCTGAAGACTCATCTGACTAGACGGCAGTTTTGGTGGCCCAAGATGAAAGCTGACGTGGAGGACTATGTGAAAAGTTGTGCCACGTGTGCTACAAACAAAACAAGACCAGGGAAGCCTCCCAGTTTGCTTCAACAGGTAGCTGAGCCTAGCCGGCCATGGGAAGAAATAGCTATGGACTTTGTAGTAGAACTCCCGGAAAGTGGTGGCAACACTGTGATCTGGCCTGTGATTTCCAAACAGGCCCATTTTATCCATTGTTCTGGGCTCCCCTCAGCCAAGAAAGTGGCCCCCTTGTTCTGGGCTCCCCTCAGCTAAGAAATTGGCCAAGATGTTCGTCAAACAAATCTACCAGCTAGATGGAGTTCCGCAGCGGGTGATCTCCAACCGAGGAGTGCAGTTCACCGCTAAGTTCTGGAAAGAGTTCCTGAGATCCATTGGGTCATCACAGGGGCTTAGCTCGGCTTTTCATCCGAGTACCAACGGGGCAGCGGAACAAGCCAATGCCATGGTGGAGCAATACATCAGATGTTATGTGGATTACCAACAAGATAATTGGGCTGACTTGCTTCCTTTCGCTGAAGTGGCTTACAATAATGCAGTGCACAGCAGTACGGGACTGATACCTTTTCAGATTACGAGCAGCATGGAATTTGTTCCTATGCCAGAACTATCGAAAGAACAGCCTTCTTCCATGACTCTAAATGAGTCGATGGAGTCATTGAAGAAAGGCTGGGAGAATGCAAAAAAAGCCGTGACTGAAGCAGCCGAAGCTTACAAAAAACAAGCTGACAAGCACGGATCTCTCCAAACCCCCTTCCGGGTGGGACATCGCGTGTACCTTTCCACTAAATATATACGCTTGAGTCTGAAGAGTAAAAAGTTAGGGCCGAAATACTTAGGTCCCTTCCCCATAGTGAAGGTGATTAACCCAGTAACCATCCAATTAAATCTTCCCAGCATACTGGGAAAAATTCATCCTGTTTTCCATTGCAGCCTGTTAAAGCCTGCTGTAGGATCTAGATTGAGACCTTAACCTGCTGCCCCCCAAAAACCGATTGTGGTGCAGGGTGAGACTCATTATAAGTGAAAAAAATTCTGGACTCCAGACTGCAAAGGTGACGTTTGCAATATTCAGTGCATTGGAAGGGATACCCCTTGTCTGACGCTACTTAGGTGAAAAGCTGGGATATTCATGCAGACGCCTTAGTCAAACAGTTTCATGATAGATTCCCTGATAAGCCTAAGGGTCCTCTGGGGGGGGGGAGAGTTGGTTAATGTGATACTTGTATTAACCCATATTAACCCCTGACTTTTATTACCCCCGATTATTCTCGTTACATGATCAGCTTCTCCTCTGAGGGGGGCAGCCTGTCAGGCCTGGAAGCCATCTTTTACCTTTTTGGATTCAGGCCTGCCACATTTTCTACTGTAGGAAAATGGGAGGGGGAATTATATGGAGTAGGTGATATGTAGTAGTCTAAAGAACATTCTTTCCAGAAAGTCAAGGCCGCTGTGGCAGGCAGCTGCGAGGAAGTGACGGGGAGGCATCTTCAGTTTTGGATGGTACCTGATTGGATCGTGTGATGGACATGTGGGTGCTGGGCAGGGACCTGAACTTTCGTTTGGGTGGGGAAAACCTGGAAGCTTTTGCCAACATGGCATCTCTAATAAATTGGAACTTTGAGGAACTTCTAGCCTCGGAGTCTTGTTTTGTTGGGGGTGTTTATTGGAACGCTGACAAAGAGAACTTATGAGAAATGTTGAACATATGCTGAGCATCCTGAAACCTGTTTCTGAAGCTTTAAACAAAAACTAGAAAAATAGCTGTTTTATTGCTGATGCCGTTGAAATCTGGAAGGAACTGAGTGAACACTTAAAAACAGAACTACACACCGACAAGCAGAAATTACAAGATTTAAAAAAGCGAATGAGACAAGCACTGTCTCCAGCTCATTTTCTCGCAAACATTGTCAATAACCAGTACCAGGGTCAAACCTTAAGTGCTGAAGGAGTTAGCCATGACATGGGTCAGCAATCATCCATCTCTAGTGCCAACTATAATGAACTTCAGAGCTAAGGGGGAACTATTCAAGA
Organism: Thermophis baileyi; assembly: GCA_003457575.1. NCBI lineage: Eukaryota > Metazoa > Chordata > Lepidosauria > Squamata > Dipsadidae > Thermophis > Thermophis baileyi. The sequence goes on from QLTV01002665.1 coordinate 680,638, forward strand.
AATATATGTTTGCTGATGAGATTTTAAGGAAAGTTTCACCAGTGAACTGGTGGAAGTCACTTAAGCATTTGGATTCAGAAAGTGTTGAAGTAATGATTTCACTTTTAACCGCAGTGGCCTCTTCTGCTGATGTTGAAAGAATATTCTCTTCCTTTGGACTTGTTCACTCTAAATCAGTGGTTCCCAAAGTGGGCGGTACCGCCCCCTGGGGGGCGGTGGGATGACTTAGGGGGGCGCTAAGAGGCAAGGGTGGCGGCAGGGGGCGCTAAGAGAGGCAAGGGGGGCGGCAGGTGGTAGCGACAGCCTGAGGCCGGCAGATCTCCATAGGTGCGTGCCCCGACACTTCCCGGCCCGCAAAGGTCCCGGAGCCGAAGCCGGGAAGGTGAGAGGGGCGATGGCGGCGGCAACCGCGCTCCGGCAGCGTCGCGTCCCGTCATGTGCCGTCCGGGAGTGCGGTCTCTGGGCTGGCGGGGGCCTTGGCAGGGCAGGCAGAAAGTGGAGAGCCGGCGGATGGGCATGCCGGGCGGTCTCCGAGCCTCGCCAGGAAGGTAAGCCGAACGACGGTTGGGCCAACGTGCTCCCACCCGCCCCTCGCTCCGGCAGTCTCCTAGGAAGTTCGCGGGAAGTGGCGGTGGGCGGAGCTGGGCAGGGTGGAGCCGCCGGTGCAGCAGCACCCAGCAAGGAAGGCCCCCGCCAGCCCGGAGACTGCGCTCCCGGACGGCACATGACACGGAACGCGACGCTGCCGGAGCGCGGTTGCCGTCACCTCTCTCGCCTTCCCAGCTTCGGCTCTGGGACCTTTGGTGCGCATCGGGGCGTGCACCTATGGACCTCTGCCAGCCTCAGGGTCCACCAGGCTCTGGGCTGGCGGGGGCCTTGGCGGGGCAGGCAGAAAGTGGAGAGCCGGCAGATGGGCGTACCGGGTGGTCTCCGAGCCTCGCCAGGAAGCTAAGTCGAGCTGTCGAAGAAAGACAGACGGAAGGAAGGAAGGAAGGAAGGAAGGAAGGAAGGAAGGAAGATGGTAGGAAGACAGACAGACAGACAGACAGACAAGAAAGAAAGAGAAAGAAAGAAAGAAAGAAAGAAAGAAAGAAAGAAAGAAAGAAAGAAAGAAAGAAAGAAGGAAGGAAGGAAGGAAGGAAGGAAGGTGTTAGGAAGGCCAATTGTCTCAGGCTTCCAGATGGCACACTTGCATTCCAGAGTTTCCCTCCCAAGCCATCCTCAGATTCCTTCCTTACCCCCTCTCATTATTGTTGTCTGGTTGTNGAGGAAGGAAGAAAGGCAGACAGAAAGAAAGCAAAAGAAAGAAGGGAGGGAGGGAGGGAAGAAAGAAAGAAAGAAAGAAAGAAAGAAAGAAAGAAAGAAAGAAAGAAAGAAAGAAAGAAAGAAAGAAAGAAAGAAAGAAAGAAAGAAAGAAAGAAAGAAAAGAAAGAAAGATGTTAGGAAGGAAGAAAGACAGAAAGACAGAAAGACAGACAGACAGACAGAAAGAAAGAAAGAAAGAAAGAAAGAAAGAAAGAAAGAAAGAAAGAAAGAAAAAAACTAAGAAAGATGTTAGGAAGGAAGAAAGGCAGACAGAAAGAAAGCAAAAGAAAGAAGGGGGGAAGGGAGGGAAGAAAGAAAGAAAGAAAGAAAAGAAAGAAAGAAAGAAAGAAAGAAAGAAAGAAAGAAAGAAAGAAAGAAAGAAAGACTTATGGAAAGAAAGAAAGAAAGAAAGAAAGAAAGAAAGAAAGAAAGAAGGAAAGAAAGAAGGAAAGAAAGAAGGAAAGAAAGAAGGACTTATGACCACAATTGAGCCCAAAATTTTGGTTGCTAAGCAAGAGCGTTGTTAAGTGAGTTTCACCACATTGTACAAGTTGGCCACGTCCACCCGGTCACCAAGCCACGCCCACCTGAAGGGGGTGGGGGGCACTGAGGATGAGTTTGTAGCACCAAGGGGGTGGTGGACTGAAAAAGTTTGGGAACCACTGTTGTAACTGATCAATTGTTCTCTCGGCCCTCTCTTTTTTAAGTTTGTACGCCAGCCATCTTCCTGGTTTGTTTGCAAATTCAAAATAATTTTGTTTTGCTGCTTTAAGTTTTCATGCCAATTCCTCTTGGGTTATCAGGTTAATTTTATGTTTAGTTATGGTTAATTCCCCCTTAATTTTACTATCTTTTGGGTTTTTCTGTAAATTTTTCTCTAATTCTTTAAGATTTGTGTATAATACCTCTTGTTTTTCCTTCTTCTCTTTATTACGTTTTGCCAAATAAGCTATCGTTAGCCCTCTGATATAAGCCTTTGTGGTGTCCCATAAATTTTGTGCCGATGTTTGCTCTTTGGTGTTAGCCTTAAAAAAGTATTTTAGTTCTTTTTCCATCATTTGGGTATAATTCTTTTCCTTTACTATTCTTTGGTCTAATGACCATCTCGCTTTCTTTCTCTTATTTTGCCCTTTCCATTTTAATATCAGGGGGTTGTGGTCTGCCCATGCGTTTGGTGCTATTTCTAATTCTTCTAATTCATTGATTAATTCCAAATTCATCCAGGCCATATCAATCCTAGACCATGTTCTATGTGGGTGGGAGAAAAATGTATATTGCCTGATTAAATTCTTGTCTATATATTTATATATTTATATTTATTATATTTGTATGCCGCCCAACTCCCAAAGGACTCTAATTTCATGTCTAATTTCATCAAATGATCCCGGCAGTTGTCGCCTTGTCTTTTTCTTATTATTACTTTTATAATCTTTCCTTTTATCCACCACGGCATTATAGTCTCCTATTATACAAATATTCTCCCACTGTAATTCCATCAATTTTTTGTGTAATTTGCAGTAAAAAGTTTTCTGATTTATGTTTGGAGCATATATTACCACATGTTATTTTCCTGGATCCAGATATTATTTCTACTATTAGTATTCTACCGTCTTCATCAGAACATATGAAATTTGGATTTAACCATTTTTTATATATATACTGCCACACCTCTTTTTTTAACTGTTGACAGAACCAGGTATAATTTACCTAATTTTGAGTGTTCCAAAATAGTGCCTTATTCTCTTTTAATGTGGACTTCCTGAAGACATTTGATATCTGGGTTCTGTTTTTGGAGTCTAGACAATATTTTCTTTCTTTTAATTGGGGAGTTCAATCCATTTATATTCAATGATATCAAATTTATTTCTCCTTCAACACTTTTTTCACTTTGATAATTCTTTTGGGCCTCCTTTCCTTGTCTCTGTCTGAGCTCTTGTTCTAGCACCTTCTCTTTCATATCTATCTGTTATCGTCCTCTCTCTTCTCTCCTGTACTATCATTTTCTCCTCTGAAGTTTGTTCCTCCAGGCTTTCTTTTTCTCCCTCGTCCTTGCTATCCTGTTCTTCTTCACCTTTAATATATTGTTCATAAAACTCTCTTGCATCATTTATAGAAGTTATCCTAAATCTTTTTTCTAACATTGTGATTAACAAGCCCTCTGGGATTAACCATCTGAATATTATTTTTTGTTTTATCAATTGCGAAGAAAGAAAATTATATGCCCTTCCTTCTTTTGTCTCTTATTCTCCGTGGAATCTGTCTGAGAGTAATTTTTTCTTTCCCTTTGTATGTGAGTGGGTTCTCCCTTGATTTACTGTATATTTCGTCCCTTATTGTTTTTTTTATAAACCTTATGTGTACCTCCCTGGGCAGTTTATGTCTACGGGCGTAATTAGTGTGTAGCCTATAGACCTCATCCAGTTCATCTAATACAGCGGTTCTCAACCTGTGGGTCGCGACCCCTTTGGGGGTCGAACGACCATTTCACAGGGGTCGCCGCGCGCGTTAGCCCGCCATCTTGGTGCCACCGTCACTGCAGGGGTGAAAAGGTCCCGGTTCGGCCGTGCCTGCGGGTCGCCAGACAGCTGGTAGCCTGGACGCCGCCATTTGGGTTCTTCTACCCTCTGCACATGCGCAGAATGCTTTGCGCATGCGCAGAGGGTAAAAGAACCCAAATGGCGGCATNGATGATGGCATGAAAATATGGTATGATTTAAATCTTGAAATAAATCTTGGGGGTCCGTCACCACGGTCCATAGCCACAAAAGACTTTAAAGGGGGGGGGTCGCGGCATTAGAAAGGTTGAGAACCACTGATCTAATATTTCCCTTTTGGTCTTATTTCTTATACCTGATAATATTTCTGCCATTATTTCTGGGAGAGTTTCGTCTTTGTGTTCTGGTATATTCTGGAACCTTAAGAAAAATGCGGCTTTTTCTATTTCCAGATGGGAAATTGCTTCCTCGAGGTCCCTATTTACTGTCTCTAATCTATTCTCTGCTCCTTCCAACCTCTAATCTATCTGTTCTGTTTTTTCCTCCATCGTTTTCATTCTCTGTTCGTTATTTGTTAATACTTCTTGAATTGTTCCCATTCTATCATCTAATTTTTCCATTCGATCATCTACTTTTCTTATATCGCCCTTCACTTCCCCCATATTTCCTCTCATTTCTTCATAGTGTCTATCCATTGATTCCTACATTTTTACCATCGTTTCCTGAATCCACGTTAATGTGGCTTGCATATTTTGTGGATTTATATTGGCACCCGCTCTCTCCCGTCGTATTATCTATAGGACGTTGGCCTGCGGGGGAAGGGGCTGTTGAAGTTATTTTTTCCCCTGTTTTAGTAGTTGTTGTAGTTGTACTTGTCATTCTTAATATTCCCCAAAGCCTTTTCCACTGTACCATACACAAGTTTTATATATTATCAATATTCTACTTTTCCAAGCTGTATAAGAATTATCACAATTTTTCCACCTCTATTTCTATACGTTACTATTTGCAAAACATGTTCCACTTAAATCTCTATTACAAATTAATTTACAAAATATATCTGCCCAACAATGATCTCCCCACCTCTACTTATAGATTTAACATTACTTTCAACAAAAATCTTTTTTCTAATATATAATCAATTAATCAACATTATGTTATATAGTTACGACCCTTAATAATCAGAAAATAATATTCAAATATTCAAATATAGCTTAGTATAATATAAAGTGTAAATTCCGATATTCAAATATAGTTTAGTGTAATATAATGAGTAAATTTATATATTTATATATAGATTATAGATATATAGATATAATATATATATATATATATATATTTATTAATCTTTTTAAATTATCAACTTCCTCATCGAGTGTGTCACCACACTTCGTTACTTGCTCAGTCTCTATGAGTCTTCTTTTTGCTTTTTTCCGTTTCCAAGATGTCTGCCAGTCGTTTCTCCTTGTCACCTTCCGTTCACTCTCAAATCCTCTTCTTCCTCTTCCACCAACTTTCTCTCACTTTCTCTTACTTTCTTCAGTTTCTGCTAATCCTTTTTGCCACAGCCCTTTTCCATTCTGGTTTTTATATCGTTCAGAGTACAGATTTCAATTTAAATCAAACCTTTACTTCACCTCCACTCTTTGCACTGTCAATGTCCGCTGCTGTAACTTCCGCTCCCACTGACACTTCGCCGCTTTTTACATTCGAGGAGCCGTTCTCTGTCGTCTTTAGTATCACCAACTCAGCAAAAAGGCAGTCTTTCTCTTTTCCTCCTTTTAGATGTTGAAAAATCCACTTGCACATATCTTTTCTTCACTTTCCTCCACTCGTCTCAGCTGTTTTTCACTTATCGCTTCCCTCTTCTCTGTCACTCTGTCATGCCTCCGGATGGGCCGATTTCTTTCGTGACCAGATCAAGGGGTTTCCTCTCGCTTTCTGGGGAGATTGCCTGTCTTCCCTGATGCACCAAGGATTCCTCTTTCTGTCACTGCTCCCTCCGAGATCAGCTTCGCCCGAAAGCCTCCGAAAATCGCAGAAAACATGGCTACAGCTTACAGGGCTCCGTTTGCTGCTCCACACCGGCGTGACGTCAAACTGGAAGACCCAGTTTGTCATTTTTTTTCAATTACTGGCACAAAGAGACACCTTTATAGAAATAAACCATAATTTTTGTAGTTTTATATTAACATTCTCTCTTTAAAAACACTATTTCAATTCCTTCATGCTGTTCAGAGAAATGTGATTGGAGTGTGCTATGCTGTCTTTGTACTGGAGTGGGATTGTTTGAGTGTTAAGTGTTCAGGCCAATACTTCAGGAAAGACAACCATGTTTTTGCTGCACTTTTTTTTTAGATAAACTGAGGTGATCTGGGACATAACATTTTGGATCTGAAGTAACTGTCAGGCACAAGGGATGAGGACCATAGATAAAGTTGCAGTTTAGAAAGATCTATTGCTCAAGCCTATATACAAGAATCTAGTCAACTAATGGTCAGCACTAAATTGGTGCTGGATAAGGATCAACAGAATTCAAGGGATGCTGAACTTGGATCTTTTGTGGCAACACAAGGACTCTAAACTGATGATGTGTTTACCTCAGCTCCCCCCAGCTCTGCCTGCTCTTCTTCTGCAGTAGCAGATATTAAAGCAGACCATTTTGGATCTAGCTGCTCTTGATGTAAAATCTAAAGTTCAGAGCAAGTTCATTGTGGAGATTAAACAAAGTGAACTGTTACTCACTGCCATTGTTTCCATTGCTTCTTGTGGTATATAAATCTAGTTGCTTGTTCTTTAAGCACAATAGGAGAGGTGGCAAAATAAGAGAGATTTTGCCACAAATGTTCTGTAAAACTTAAAGCATAAGAATATCCTCAACCCCCGAATAAGACCAGCTTGTTTATTTTGGAAAATCTTCCATGTAGCTGATAGCAAAAGCACTAAGAAGGTTGCTAGATACATACTCCCATGTATATCAAATTAAGCTCTTTCTTCTTTTATATAGAGGTTTCACTTAAAGCTTTTTTCCCATTTGAATCCTCCAAGAAGACTTGATTTTATCAACATACCTATATGTTCTGCTCTAGCTATACTTCTACTACATAGCATCAAAGTGAATGAGTACCAACAAAAAGGCCCTCCTCCCCACTCCCCATCACAGCTTATTTTCCATAGATCTGCTTCAGGAATCATCTGTTCCACCGTGTCACTTTACTACATGGAGGCTGTGTGGTGCCATCGATGAAGAAGGCGCCATTTTGGGAACAGCCTGCAATGGTGCCTGCTTACAGGACAGCAGCATGTTGCCTCTGTAACGTATAGGGAAGCTGAGGGGTAAAACAGTTGGCTCTCCTTCCTGAATGAGATCTCCAGAGATATCTCGTATACATTACAAAGCTGCTCGTTTAACAACCTCTGCAAAAATACATCCTATACATTACAAAACTGTGTGGCGCCGTTCTGGAAGCAGGAGCCATTTCAGAGTGGCCACAATTCATTGCAGCCACTTTCAAAATGGCCTCTGCTTCTGGGACAGCATCACACAGCTTCTATGGTAAGTGTTATTAATAGATTACATTTACAGTAAGTCCCATTGCTACTAGCATCAACACTCAGTGATAATTGGATAGTTCCCTTTAGGCACTGATTGGACAGTACAGAATATTAGTAGCATGTCAAAAGAATTGAGAACACAGAGAATTTAAAGGATGCATTAGAAATCCCATTAAAAAAGTCTGGGCAAGGGACTGTTACAGTCAAAAGAAAAACCTGTAAATAGATCTTTGGACCTCTGTGAATTCTATGTAATACACATTTATACAAGCAGAGCTTCTGCTGATCTCCTAAGTTTCTGAGACTACCACAAGGAATAATCACAATTCCATCTTACTGCCTAACTGAAGGTCAAGATGATAGTGCTGAATAAATATTAAAGGCTACTGCACCAAGCAACTCTAAACAAAATGGCACTAAAACATGAGAGAGAAAATCTACTGAAGCCATTATGACTCTTCTAAAATAACTGTAAGGTGGAAACCAGCTTGACACTAATTCACGGATAAGACTAATTCATGCCTTAGAGTGGCAACAAATTCTTTGAAAAAGTGGTAAGTTGAGCTTCTTATGAAATCCTTGAAACTCTTTCTGAAAAATCAACAAATGTATACAGATAAAAAGCCCTTCAAACACTGAGATGTCTGCATGAATGTGCTCAGGAATCCAGGAAAAGGGGTATTAAGACAATATTCTGTCTCATATCAAAACCACATACAGGTAGTCCTCTACTCACAACTACAATTCAGATTGAAAATTCTGTCACTAAACAATGCAATCATTGAGTTGCGCCCAATATTACAACCTTTTCTGCAAAGGTTGTTAAGCGAATCCAGCTTCCCAACTGATTTTGTCAGAAGCCCACTGGGAAGTCACAAATGATGATCATGTGACCCTGAGACATTTCAACCATCATAAATAAATGCCAGTTGCCAAATATCTGAATTTTATCACATGACTGCAGGGATGTGCGACAGTTGTGAGTGCAAGGATCAATCATAAGTCACTTTTTTTCAGCTCCATTGTAACTTTAAATGGTAAATGGTCATAAGGGTCACCTGTACCCTCTGGGGAAATAAAATTATTGGATAACGTTCAATCTTTTCCTGACACAGAACAGAACAGAACAGAACAAAATAGAATTTTATTGGTCAAGTGTGATTGGACACACAAGGAATTTGTCTTGGTGCATATGTTCTCAGTGTACATAAAAGAAAAGATACGTTCGTCAAGAATCATAAGGTACAACACTTAATGATAGTCCGGGTACCGTGTTTCCCTGAAAATAATACATGTCCCCATAGTAAGGCCAATCAGGCTTTTTGGCGCATGTGCTAGAATAAGCCCCCCCCCCGAAAATAACCCCCCCCAATACTTAGACGCATGCGCAGCTGCAGCGTAAACAACACAACGTGAGGAGGCGAGGCCGGAGAGGGGGGAAAGGGAGGGTGAACATGCCCCACGCACCCCACACGCACCTGCCATCCACAAACCCTAGCTCGCACGCCCTTTCTCTTAGTGGCGGCCGCAAAAAGAGCGGCCACAAAAAAACTCTTGCCAGTCCTAGCCCTGTCGACCTGGGACTGGGGGGAGGGGGACTGGCGCAGGAGCTCCGAGCAGTGGCCGGTGTGGGCTGTCTGCGCAGCCATGAAGAGGGATCGGCGTGGCCGGTTCTTGCCCGCAGCATTGCCAGTGAGGATCAGGTCAGAGCCGCTGCCGCCCGAGATGAGCAGGCCAGATTCGGTGAGCCAGACGCACCGCTGCCACTTGAGAGAAGAAGAGAGAGAGGAGGCGCTGTGACAGAGCCCATTTGTCACGTTCTTCTCCTCCCGGGTGGCGGCAGCACGTTCAGCTCCCCAAATTTGGCCTGCCAATCTCGGCCGGCTCGGTGGCTTTTATTATTTATTCGGAATCAAGCCAGCCTGTCAGTGTAGCCCAGCGCCGAATCCCGGCTCCTTTTCAGGGCAGGCGGGACGCTCGGGGGACGCGCATCAGTTGCTTTTCCTTTGGGGGGAGTGAGGGGGAAGAGCCGCAAACCAGGGGTGGGTTCCTACTGGTTCGGACCGGTTCGCCCGAACCGGGGGCAACCCACTAGTGACATCATCAGAACCGGATCGGTGGTTGCCGGTCCGTGGGGGCTGGGGCGTGAAAGGGTGGTGGCGGGGGGAAGAGAGATAGCCGTGCACTCTCTTCCCGGCGGAATTTCCTTGTGTGTATGTGTGTGTGAGAGAGAGGGAGTGGGTTGGGGTTGCCTTCGGTTTCTGTCTGGCCTCGCAGGCTCCGTTAATTCCGAAGATTCCGGAGCTCGTGCGGCCCGACAGGAAACTCCGCCGCAGACAAAATGATCCTCCCCACGCGCACCCCTTTTCCCTGTCTGCAGCTTTCCCCCGGACTTAGTTAGTTGGGCACTGGTCGTTTGCAGAAGGCAAAGTGGGGTCTGTCTGTCGCTCCGACTGGCGGGCGAAAAAGTCTTCCTGTCAGCACTTGGCTGTTTAAATAAATCATTGGGAAGAGAGTGCATGGCTATCTTTCTTTTCCCCTCTCTGCCACCACCCTTTCATGCCCCCCCCGACTTCCTTTCCAATTGGAGCATTACACAACCCTGCCGCTTTGGTGCCACGATTGCTGGAGGCAGCGGCCTGAGCAGTACCGACAAAGCAGCTGATTGGCGCTCCGGCACCAGTCCCCCTGCTGCGGGCCGAGGTTCAGGGGCCTCCTGCACCCCCAAAATAATAAGACACCCCCCCCCCCCCGTAATCAGGACAAGGCCAAATTTCAGGGGTCAAAAGAAAATAAGATCCTGTCTTATTTTTGGGGAAACACGGTACAAATAAGCAATCAAATCATATTAGGAACCAGTCAATATAAATCGTAAGGATACAAGCAACAAAGTTACAGTCATTAGTGGGAGGAGATGGGTGATGGGAACGATGAAAAGATTAATAGTAGTGCAGACTTAGTAAACAGTGACAGTGTTGAGGGAATTATTTGTTTAGCAGAGGGATGGCGTTCGAGAAAAAACTGTTCTTGTGTCTAGTAGTTCTGGTGTGCAGTGCTCTATAGCGGTGTTTTGAGGGTAGGAGATGAAACAGTGTATGTTC
>QLTV01002665.1:699393-725034 GCA_003457575.1 Thermophis baileyi
CACACAGGCCCACTTGATGATCAATGAAGGTTTCTTGTTCTTGTCTTCAGGCTAAGGTGAGTTCGGCTGTTTCCCAGCGGCCGCGGCATACTTGCAGTTTCATTCTCCAAAGCCTTAGTTCAAAGTTTTGCTTTCAAGTACTTCTGTGCTTCAGATAGTTGAACTAGGCCTCCCACACCTCGGCCCAAAAATTTCTTCTGCAGCAAGGTTTTCCTGAAGGCCTCTGTAGCCGATAACAAATGCAAGGCTTTTGGCTGCTCACAGGATAGCTTATGATAAAGTATTAACGTTCAAATAGCTGGAATGAATTCTTCAGATAGTTGCAACCAGGCCTCCCCCACTTCTTCAGCTCTGACTAAGCCTTTGTTGATTTATAGTTTAAACTTGCTGGTGGAAGCAGTGGTCCTCCAGCAGGTTTTTCCCAAAGCTATCCCCTCTAGTAGCTCTAGCAGGCATATAAGATGGCTGTTGTCTTGATAGGTGAGACAGGTAAGGTACAAAATATCTTGACTAAGGTCAGCGTGTAATAAGAAAATCATTACATCCAAATGGATTTTAGCCATGATCCTGATGATGAGTGAAATTGACAGTAAAAGATATAAAGTAGCAGCTCTATCTAGGAAAACACAAATGGAGGTTCACCATCCCAAGTTGCTTCGAAATGAGATGGATGCAAATAAACTGGATGGATGGATGAATGGATGGATGGATGGATGGATGGATGGATGGGAGAGGGAGATTTAAGAATGGATGCACTGACTGTTATCCTTGAATGCAAACAGACTGACTAATGGAACACTATAAAATATCAGAGAAAATTTTTTGACATCAGGTGCAATTTCCAATAGTGAGTTCTAACTTACATGCTACTCAGCTATCAATTAAAATGTTGTCCTCCCTCAGCCACGTGGACCATTGACAGAAAGAAATATTAATTATTTGTTCCAACTGCTTTGAAACTCATTGAATTTGGTACTCAATACATTTTAATACGAAAATTTTGTACCAGTACTCAACACACAAGCTAGAACTTGTCAGTGTTGACTGCCTAGTGACTCACTACATTATTCCTTATAGGAAAAATTTGTTTGGTACTCATTGTTTTTGGTACTCATTGTGCCTCCCAGAAGCAATTAACGATGAGTACTGAGGTACTACTATATTATTTATTATTCACGTCATGTACAAAGCACATTGGGCTATAGTACTCCACAATTCAGGATCTGCAGCTACATTCTCCGCATCCTTCCTTTTAAGATTGAGGTTTTTCGGGTCTTCCTGAAATGTTTGGCACCAGGTTTTCTCTGGCCTTCCTCTTTTTTTCCCCTCTCCATCTGGTGGTATCCAATTGATGGTGGGTCTTTGCTGGACGTTTCTTACTTATGCGGAGCACATGTCCAGCAAAGCACATTCTTTGTTCTGTCATTATCTCAGAGAGTCTTTGGGAATTAATTCTTTGTAGAATTTCCGCATTTGTGACATGATCCCGATATGAGATATGAACAATCCGTCTGAGGTAATGTTGCTGGAAGACGTTGATCTTAAGAATAATTCTTGTAAATTTCCAGATCTTACTGGCATAAATGGCAGTAGATATGACAACGGCATTAAATAATCTGATCTTGGTTGCTGTATTTATAATGAATGTGGTCCATACTGAGCACATCTCTTGGAAACAGCAGTTGTTACATTGGAGTAATATGATTTTTTTTTAATCAGTGCAAGGAGTCTTTGACACTGTACAAAAGGGAGGGAGGAAATCTCTTGATATTTGTGCTCAGGGGACATATCAGGGCTGAACAGGAAAATACCCTACCAATAAAGGAGAATATTTATAGCTAGGGTTGAAATGAGGGTCCTTGGTACTCTCTGGGCTTGCTTGTTTTCTTGCAAACATTTCATTACCCAAACTAGGTAACATCATCAGTGCTAGTAAGGAGAGGGGTTTGCTCTCAGTTTATATTCTAGTGCAGTGATGGCTAACCTTTTTCTTGTCATGTGCCGAAAGTGTGCGCGTGCACGACAGCGCGTGCGTGCCGGCACCCATAATGCAATGCGCATGCGACACACACACCCGTGACCCGCCCCCGCGCATGCACGCGTGACCCGCCTGCACTCCCACCTCCGTGCATGCATGCACGCCACCCCCCTGCGCTCCCCCCATACATGCGCCATGCCCCCCCCGCCCCATTTTGGGCCTAGCAGGCCTCCCTGCAGCCTCCTTGGACCAAAAATGGGCTGGGGGGGGCGCTCTCTCCCATACTCCCCCTGCCCCCCGCACATGCGCGTGCGATCCCCACACCCCATGCATGCACGCAACATCTCCCGCATGCGCCCTGCCCTCCTTGCATTCGCAGCAGATACCCAAAAATCAGCTGGCTGATGGGAGGCGCGCGTGCCCGCAGAGAGAGCTCTGCGTGCCACCTGTGGCACGTGTGCCATAGGTTCGCCATCACGGTTCTAGTGTCTTGCCCTGTCAGTGTTGGGGGTGGTGATCTTAAAGATTCTTTGGTTGGGCTATTTACTGTTGGCTTCTCTGGCACTTTCTTTATTGGGGTATTGTTTATTTGTTGGTCTGATATTAATCTTGGAGTTTATGCTGAACTGAGTGCTGATTGCTGGTGGAGAGATGCTTGTGTCTTTTTGTTCCCTTTTTGGCTGTTCCCGTTTTGTTCCCTTTGATTGTCTCTTTTGCATAGTCTATAGATATTGTTAATATTTATGTGTCTATTGATGGCTAATTTGTCAGAGTGCCAGACTTCTAGAAATTCCCTAGCGTTTTTGGACTTGGCTTCACCTAGGATGGTCACATTTTCTCAATAGAAACAGTTTAGTTATGGACAAAGAACTGTGCAAAATTCTAGATACTGAATTGCCCTTAAGACCAAGAATACAAAGGATCTGATGCATCAGAGAGCAATATATCTCAGTTAAAGAAAAATGCATCAAACCATCCTTACCCTATAAATAGTTTTTTAATCACATAAACAAATTATATTTGAGAATATACAGAATATATTAGAAGAATATAGAAATATAGAAATGGAAGAACTGAAAAAGCTTCTTGGATGAGAAGCAAAACGTTTTCAAGGTCCAGTTGCCTTTTGAAAAGCACCTTTTGGACAACCATGACCTGGATGATTGAGAATCTCCATACACAGAAATATAGAAACTATATTTGGCTGTCTAGCTGCTGATTGATTTAGATTCAGCTTACCACCAATAATCACACCGACATTTTTCTCAAATATACTGTTTCCAAAACATGAATCTCCAATGTCTATGTTTTTCTCCCTACATATAATACAATACATGTCCTATTAAAGAATATCTTTTTCCCCTCAATCTAGTCTTCCAAGCTGCTGAGGTTAGACTGTGAACTTGTTCTGGTGGCACAGTGGTTAGAATGCAGTATTGCAGGCTAACTCACTGTTCACTGTCAGGAGTTTGATTCTGAATGGATCAAGGTTGACTCAGCCTTCCATCCTTCTGAGGTCAGTAAAATGAGCACCCAGATTGTTGGGGGCAATATGCTGACTCTGTAAACCACTTAGACAGGGTTGTAAAGCATTATGAAGCGGTATACCAGTCTAAATGCTATTGCTGTTGCTATTGTTCTGACATCCTAGGTTTTTGCTAGACCTCCCAGTTTTCTTATCATCCACAAATTTAATAAAGAATCAGTCCCATTATCCAGATCATTATAGTTGAAGATTATTGGTCCTATGACAAATTCCTGCAAAATCCCACTAGTTCTTGCTTTCCATCTAATGTTGAGCTACTAATCTGAATCTTATTAAAGTTGGCTAGTCAACTGTGCACCCACCTTACTGTAGTGCTATCCAAACCATTTTTAAGAGCTTGTCAAGAAAACTTTCTTCAAAATAATAGCAGTGCAATGCTGTATCTCAAAATGAGCCCATCTGGGGAAGAAATATTGAGTACTACGTGAGATGGCAGGGAGCACATCAATTTGCCTTGCAGAAAATGGTAGAGTATATGCATCAGAATGATCATATTATGAACAGGCAAGCTCTCCAGAAACGATTTTTGAGCACATTCTCAAACTCAGAATTCAAAAAAGATGGCTATTCTTGACATAAACAGTATTCTTTCATATGTAGCACCTTTGTTATGAGATATATTACAATGAAGTTCTATGTTAATTGTAAAAGCTACTAGTAATAGTAATATATGTACTGTAATTATCATTTAAATAAAATTGATAATAAAATATGACAAAAAATCAGCAAGAAATATAAATTAAAGCTACTGCAAAGCTGATCACTAGATACTATTTTGAGGATTTTCTTGAAGAAACAAGTATCTCAATCACAGAACAGTCAACAATTTTTAAAAATTGTTATCAGCTACTATTAAGCCTAACTCAAGAGCAACAAACAAAGCATGTATAGGTAGGTGCACAAACTGGGATGTTCCTGTTTTTTTTAGTACCAAGTTAAAGACACCTATGTCCTATCTACTTCTTCCAAGCAGTTACCATTCCATGTATTTATTTCTTTTGCAAAATAGGATCATTCAAAATGATGGAAATAGTCAAAAGGAAAATATATTTGGACAAACTAGAATCTATAATAATTTGCAGTGAGAATATTGTGAAAGAAAATAAACTTTCTTCCAATTTTGTTAACTTGCTGCAAACAAACAAACAAACAAGAAAATACAATGCTTTCCCTCTTACCAGAACTTGTAATATGATTTACTCTGGATGTGTTTAGCAATTCTACAGGCTGATCTCTGCTAGAAAGTCCACCTGAAAAAAGAAAAGAATCCAGATAAAGTTTGCAGTCAATTATGATAAAGTTACTTAGAGGTTTGATGTATCAACTGACTGAACAATTAAAAAAGAGCAAAAAGAAAAAAAAGCAATTGTCTCTTACATTGTATTTTAATCTTTGATTATGTTTAAAGGGGCGTTGGTCTTACCTGATACGCCTCTTCTCCAAAATATGGATATAGCATCCAGGAATGGGTTAATCCGACTGCTCCGTGATTGGACTGAGTGAGCCTGTCAAGTTGTTTGAGTGCCTCCCTTGTTGCTATGCTTGGCAGTTTGGAACGAAGAAGCGAAGACGACAGACTCTGTTGTGCCACGTGAAACAAGAACATTCCTCCGGCCCACCGCCACCAACAGTCTAAGGACTACAACCGGGTGGGGCTGGATGCTATATCCATATTTCGGAGAAGAGGCGTATCAGGTAAGACCAACACCCCTTCTCCCTCATAATGGATATAGCATCCAGGAATGGGACATACCAAAGCTGTCCAAACGGGGGGGGGCAAATAGTCCACCAGATGTTGGAGACCTCAGTCCCGTACGACCGGCTGGAGCACTCTCCTGCCAAAGGCAGCCTCGGCCGAAGCGAACACATCAATCTTCTGCAAACCTCCTCCAGCGACGCCTGGGTTGCCCACGCAGCCGACGTAGCGGAGCTCTGCGTAGAGTGGGCCATGATGGTAGCCAGCGGCTGCTGAGACTGCAATTCATACGCTTTGGAAATCGTGGAACGTATCCAGCGACCAACCGTAGATGGCGACACCTTACGTCCCAGCGACGCAGGTTGGAATGACAGAGTGACTCCGACTTGCGAAAAACAGCTGCCCTCTTAATATAAATCCGCAACGCCCGACGTACATCAAGGGTATGCCAGCTCTTCTCAGACTGGTGAACGGGATGCGGACAAAAGTTCAGGAGTACAATCTCCTGCGCCCGATGGAACCACGTATTCACTTTCGGCAGGAATGCCAGATCCAGTCTCAGAACCACTTTGTCCGAATGAAAAATACACAAATCGGATCTGACCGACAAGGCCGCCAACTCGGACACCCTCCTGGCCGACGTAATGGCCACCAAGAACGCCACCTTACAGGAAAGGTGATGCAAGGAGGCCTCTCGAAGTGGCTCATACGGCGAGCCCATCAAGGACCGCAAGACAAGAGGAAGGTCCCAAGTAGGGTAGCGATGGACAATCGGAGGGGCGATGTTGGTCACGCCCCTCAAGAAACACCGAATATGCGGGTGAAGGGTCAATGAAGCGGCTCCTTGGCAAGACAAAACCGATGACAGAGCCGCGACCTGCTGACGCAACGTGTTCGGGCTGAGCCCATTGTCCAGACCATGTTGGAGAAAAACGAGGACGTTGGTGATCGACGCCTCCGATGGGACGACGGGCACCGTCTCGCACCACCTGCAAAAGGCCCGCCACGTAGCATCATATATGCGGGTCGTTGAAGGCCGGTGGGAGGCTTGCATGGTAGCGATGACTGCAGATGGAATCTTGTCCTTCCTCAGAGCGACCCGCTCAAGCGCCAGGCGGTCAGTTTGAACCACTGAGGGTTCGGGTGGATCAGTGACCCTTGGCTGAGCCCGTCCGGCCTCTGAGACAACCTCCAGGGAGGAGATACAGAAAGAGTCTGCAGATCCGCAAACCACGGTCTGCGAGGCCAGAATGGCGCTACAAAAATGACCTCCGCCTTCTCGAGCAGAATTTTCCGGACAACACGAGGAATCAAAGGCAGCGGGGAGAACGCGTAGAGAAGGCCCTTGGGCCACGGAATTCGGAGGGCGTTGATTCCCATAGCCCCCGGTGCTGCAAAGCGAGTGAAGTAGACGCTGATCTGGGCATTGTTTGGCGACGCAAAGAGGTCTATTTCCGGCATCCCGAATTTGTCCGTCAGCTCCCTGAACAGAGCTGGATGCAATCGCCATTCAGCTTGATCTAGTGATGACCGGCTGAGCCAATTGGCTTGAACATTGGCGGCACCCGAAATGTGGTCTGCCCGGAGGGAGAGCAGATGTTCTTCTCCCCAGAGGGTCAGCTGGCGAGCCTCGGTCATCAGCGCTCGGGACCTGGTGCCCCCCTGGCGGTTGACATTCCCAAAACAGGCCCCCGTTGAGAAGAGCTGGGGATCCCCACCAGCTGAGGGACGCCACGACCTCCAGAGGAAGGTGCACCCTGGCCGGGGAGGTGCCTCTGCCGGACTTCTGAAAAGGTAAGAGGAACCATTGGAGACTGCGGGAGTGGCCCCGGGCCCAAGGCACAATGGCGAAAGTGGACACCATTTTCCCCAAAAGGGTGGATAAAATGGAAATCTGTGCCGACCGGTCCCTCTGAATAATTGACACCAATGTCTGGATACTGGCCCGTCTTTCAGGGGAGAGATACACCCTGCCCTGCACTGAATCTATCACAGCTCCCAAATGGAGCAACCTGTTACTAGGGGTGAGATAGCTCTTCTCCACATTAATGGAGAACCCATGGTGTTGCAGGACCTGGAGCGTGGTCTTAACATCCTCTCGAGCCTGAGAGGTAGAAGATGACTGGACCAAGATGTCATCCAGGTAGCACTGGACACGCACGGGAATCGCCCTTAACACCGCGGCAAGCGCCGCCAACAGTTTAGTGAAAACCCTGGGCGCAGATGACAGCCCAAAGGGCATCGCCCGGTACTGGTAATGATTGCCAGCAAATTGAAACCGCAAATATTGCCTATGGAGAGGCACAATAGGTACATGTAAGTATGCCTCCATCAAATCAATGGAAGAGAGGAGATCGCCCTCCCTAACGCCCTCTAATATAGAAGAAAGTGAGTGCATCTTAAACCATTTGTAGATGACAAAACGGTTGAAACGTTTCAAATCGAGCACCGCTCTCCACCCCCCCGAGGCCTTAGGCACGACGAACAAAATCGAGGAGAAACCGTGTCCGCGCTGATCCTCAGGGACGGCTTCAATGGCACGGATATCCAGCAAGTGCTGAATAGCTGTCTCCATGAGGATCCTCCTTCCCGGGACCCGGGAGACTGGACACCGGAGATAAAACCTCGGGGGAATGGAGAGAAGCTCAAGAGAGAGACCGGATCGAATAGTCTCTCGAACCCAAGAGTCCGAAGTGGACTCATCCCATCGGTCAGCAAAATAGGCCAGGCGGCCTCCGATGGGATGCTCAGGAATACACTCACTGAGGGTGCCGGAACGAACGACCTCCTCCCCCTCGAAAGGGCCGCTTTGATCTAAAGGGGCGTCCCCTATCAGGGCGGTCTTGCCGCTGTCTCGGCCTCTGAGGAAAGAATCCTTGAGATCTTTGAGTCACGGCACCTGATCGAAAGATCGACCATCGTGGGTAAGGGGCAGGCCGGAAATCGGGGCGTCTGGACACTGACGGCAGGATCTTCCTGTGGTCCCTAGTCTCGGTCAATAATGGTTGCAAGCACTCCCCGAATAGGGCATCTCCCGCAAAGGCGGCCGTGGCCAATCGCCACTTATGGCGGGCATCCGCCTGCCAATTCTTCAACCATAACAACCTCCGAGCCGCCACCGTTGCACCAATAGATGGGGACGCAAAACGGGCTGCATTCAAGGTAGCATCCGCAGTCAGTTGGGCAGCCGCAATCAATTTATTAATGTCCTGCTTGAGACGCTTATCAGCGGCCGGAATCCCTTCCATCAGCTGCCGAAGCCAAATGAGGGAGGTTCTGGAAAAGAAAGACGCTGTGGTGGATGCCCGGATCGCCCATGCCGCCGCTTGATGAGCCCGTTGGAGTGACTGCTCCGATCGGCGATCGTCAGGGCGCAAGGATTCCGCCGGGTCCCCGGGCAAGCTGGTAGACGCATGTAGCGCTGCCACCGGCGCATCAACCTGCGGAACCTGCAAGGACCTGGCCAAATCAGGGGCCACGTTATACAATTTCTTCTCGGCTGACGAAGGACTGGGGCCCCCACTCAGAGAAGACCACTGTCTCGTGATAATGTCTACAAACATCTTCGGCGAGGGAACCACCTCAGCTTCAGACGTGCGCTCTAGAAACAGAGGGTCCGTCAAATCTTGGGCCGGCTGTTGCTCCGGCTCAGAATTGGGTGGAGCCAGGCCGGCTGCAATTTTGGCCTTATGGAGTAAGGGTCGAAACAGGTGGATCGGAAACAAACCGAAGACCAACGGCTGCTCAAGCGGAACGCCTTCATCGTCCGACAATTCCAGGTCAGAGTTGTAGTCCCGAGCAGACGCTTGAGACTGATCGTCTCCAGCCGACCGGTCCGATCCCTGACCCACAGACCGGGCATAGTCTTCCGCCTCCATGTATTCCGTGTCATAGCCCTGCCTAGGAAGGGTGCCATTAACCCCATGACCGTGTTGTCTGGACTGTTGAAGTCCTTCCGCAATTCCAAGCCTATTTGCCTCTGCCACGATAGCCTTCATGTCGGCCGGAATCACCAAACCGGACACCTCTGAGGACCGAAGGCCGGCGGCCGTGGGAGTAAAGGTGGCTTCTGGTGTCGTATTCCGCTGGACCGAGGTCCCCGCGGCAGCTTTTGACAAGGGAAGGAAATCCCCTCCCGGGCCCCAAAGTTGACAATTGGAGTTAGGGGCAATAGTGTCTATGTTGGTGTCCCCAACAGTTGACAGACCAGTCTCAGGTGTAGGAGACCTCAAATCCGCTGCCGCCGGAGCGGTACTGGAATCACGCCGGTTGGAAGCCGCCTGATCACAGAGCTTGTCCAGTCTCTTGTGACGACGCTGCTCGTCAATACTGCTCGCTCTAGATGCCCTAGAGGGCGTAGAGGGCGGCACATTGGATGTAGTAGGTCTCTCAGAATCAGATGACCTATGACAACCACGATGGCCTCTGGAAGTTCCAGACGAGGTGGAACAGAAGACCTTGGATGCCATGTCAATGGGCACCACTCGGCTAGCCTTCACGCTGAAGCAGGCAAGGGAAACCACGGTCAGAAAGGTCAAGATGTGCAATCAATGACCGATGCCAGATGCTTGTTTACGACAAGTCAGATGCAGTTCAATGGCTAATCTGGTTATCCCGCTTGCCAGGCCGTGTCCCAATGGGACGAGCCTCAATAGCCGTGCCCTTGTGGGGCGTGGCCCTGCCGGTCACCAAGAGCCGTGCCCTTTTGGGGCGTGGCTAGCCGCTGGCCTGGGGGCGCACACACTCCACTCAATGGCCAGGATCTGAAATATATGGGTGACCTATGCCGTGCCCGAAGGGCGTGGCTGACTGCAGAATCGGGAGCGCTCACACTCCACCAATCATATATTCCTTAACAGATATGATATGTCTTCTATTTTTTTTTAATTTTTTTTTTATTATTATTATTATTTTTCAAAGTTTATTTATGTATAAATCTGCAGTCAAGGAGACCGAAACTGAGCAATCCCTGCTCTCATGGAGGTCGGTGAAGAGCTGTCTGGTCTCCTCAGGCAGTCAGCGTGGGCGAATCAACAAAATGGCCGCTGGCCGGTTTAATGGCTGCCGCGTGGCCGTGGTAATAGTTGCTGGACACCAGAGACTAGGCAGAGGGTCAGGAAGCTGTTACAAAGCCGGGCACCCCTTTTGCAATGTTGTTCTTCTCAATTGCTGGCTGTTGAATCAGGCAATAATTCAGAGAAATTAAAGTGGCCACGACACTGTCAAAATGGCCGCCGCGACCTCCGACAAACAGCTGGGATCAAAGGGCCGACTGGAAGCTGACAGATTGGAGAAACGAAGCTATCTGGCCCTAGCAATCAGAGAGGTCACTCAATTACCACTCTCTGAGCCCAGCGAAGTGATTCAAGCAGTTTCCAAACTGCAACGAAGATCTCCGTTAATGTGAGTGCCCTGCTGCCTGAGGCAGCCCGAGCTGCCCGGTAAACAAGCAGTCTCCGACTCACCACCCTGCAGAAACCAGGAACGAAGTTCACAAATCACTCTCAGAAACCTTCAGAAACCAGGAACGAAGCTCACAAATCACTCTCAGAAACCTCATAAAGGAGATAAATGGGAATAGCAACCGGAGGAATGTGGCACAACCGTCCAGAGCACTGAGTGAAAAAAACTGCCAAGCATAGCAACAAGGGAGGCACTCAAACAACTTGACAGGCTCACTCAGTCCAATCACGGAGCAGTCGGATTAACCCATTCCTGGATGCTATATCCATTATGAGGGAGAATTAGTATGTTTTATTTGCAACTTATAATTTGCATTTTATCTCTGAAAAACTATGATACTGACAAGAGAAAAATAGATTGAAAATTTTAAAATAAAGATAGTAATACAGGTAGTCCTCAACTTATGACCACAATTGAGCCCAAAATTTCTGTTGCTAAGTGAAACATTTGTTAAGTGAATTTTACCCATTTTACAACCTTTCTTTTCACAGTTGTTAAGTGAATCACTGCAGATATTAAGTTAGTAACATGGTTGTTAAGTGAATCTGGCTTCCCATTGACTTTGATTGTCAGAACGTTGCAAAAAGATGATCACATGACCCCAGCACACAGCAACCATTTGAAATATGAATCAGTTGCCAAGTGTCCAAATTTTGTTCAGCTGACTATGGGGATACTGGATCAGTCATAAGTGTGAAAATGGTCATAGGTCACTTTTTCAGGGCCGTTGTAACTTTGAATAGTCACTAAATGAACTACTGTAAGTCGAGGACTATCTGTAGTCATGTTGGTATTATTGGTTCGCACACAGTCAACCAGATATTCAGATTGGATTTGGCATTTTTATCCACCTATCGAGAAACCAAGGTCCTGGGATAGGTAGATGTTGATGTTTTATGATGTTAGAAGTAACATCACAGGATGTAATCTGTTCCATGTAAAGCTGCCTTTTGCAACTGACTGATGGTGAATTTGCAATGCCGATGATGTTCAAGTGATGCTCCAGTTGTTTTGAGATTGCACCCAAGACGCCTATTACTATTAGTACTACCTTTGCTTTCTTTTGCCACTCATTTCTATTTGCAGGTCTTCGTATTTTGTTATCTTCTCCAGTTCTTTCTCTTCTATTCTGTTGTCTCCAAATACTGCCATCTCCACTATCCAGACACTTTTGTCTTTCTTATCCACAATTGCTAAGTCTGGTATATTATGCAGCTGGTGTGTGTCTGTTTGAATTCTAAAGCCCCAGTGTCAGTTCTGCCATCTTTGGCATGGTCCCTTCTGGCATCCTGCCATCAAAAGATTGGGGGAGGGAACAAGAGGGACAAATGGGCAATAAACATGATTGTAGGGGAATATGATGGGACTACGGAGGGGGGATAACACCTTGACAAAGACCAGAGAGGCCCGGAACCAGCTTGTGCCAATCTTCAAGGCCACGGACCCTGAGAATGGAATGTGGATTAAAAGATTCTCAAAACACCTATGCAGCTCTCCACTGGCTGAAGTGATGAACTCTTAAGGGGGGAGAGCTGAGATGAGAGCAAAATTTTGTATCCTTTTCCACGGGAATCTTAGTTCTAGTTAACTTTACTGCAGCCAGCAACCTTTAGTAAAAGAACCTATCACTTCACCCAAATGGACTTTGAGGGTATTTCTTTCCGAAGGGATCTGACTGGGGCAGGTCTAACACCCAGAGCACTTTAGCTTCTTCATTTTCTATTATTAATCATTATCATCATCATCATCATCTCAGCAATAATCCATCTTTCTGCCCTTAGGATACCCACGAATAACAGCTGCTCAGTTGTCTGAACTGCGAGATGAGTGGCAAACAAACAAACGAAACATGTAATATCATAAGCACTACTCTATTAAAACTAATTCAAATAGAAAATATACTGATTCCTGTGCAAAATGCAAGGTTAGCAGGGTTGAGTTCATCACCCAAAGGACTGCATTCCACTGCTTCCAACAAACAAAAACATTCTTTTATGTACCCAATTATCAAAGCCTGTGGACATCTTTATAACAGCCTCTTTTGCTGAATGTAATAGACAAAACAAGTATCTTCACATTGACATTTCCTCAGATAAGCAGGCACCAATCATATAGTGGTTTGAATATCAAAACTATCAACCCATCTACCAACCCAGCATGCTATTCCTTGTGGGAATAAGCAACATTATGCAAAGTGCAAAAAATCGGTAATAAAAATATATTGTCCTTATCGTTAGCAATAAATGCTACAATTAAGGCTGATAACACCTGCATTAGCAGACCTTCTCTACATTGCAAAAATCCACCAGGTATGTGGGTAGAACATTTTAGCCTGTAAAACATTTGCAGCCAATGTAGTTCTTTAAGCAATATGAAAAAGCAAAAAACTATTCAGCACAGCCCTCCCCTGCTTTCAATGCCATAGAACAATTCTCCAAACTGCCTCAATCCTCTGTTCTCAAGCCTCTAGTGTTCAAGAATCAGGCAAAATGTTACCAAACCATTATAGGCATTAGAAAGAGGTCTTCCACCTTCAGATCATGAATTCCAATCAATCAGAATACACATCTAATACGATTGAATTGGATAAATGGCAGCAGTTATGGGAAAGGAATTATAAATTGACAATGGCAACGGCATATAAAGAAAATATGTATAAAATGTTTTATAGATGGCACATGTCACCGGAGAGATTAGCGAAAATGTTCAAGGATAGATCTATGAAATGCTGGAAATGTCATCAAAAACCAGGGTCTTTTTTTCATATGTGGTGGACATGTGCGGATGCCAAAGTGTAATGGATGTTAATTCAAATGTGGATAGAAAAAATGCTGCAACAACGTATAGAGTTAAGACCGGAGATATTGCTGTTGGGTATTCTACCAGAGAAATATAATAAGGAAAATACATATTTTTCATATAATTACAGCAGCTAGAATTGTGTTTGCACAAAATTGGAAAGCATTGACAGCTCCTTCAGAAGGGGAGGTGATTAGGAAAATATTGGATTGTGCGGAGATGAATAGACTGACAATGATAATTAAAGATAAGGAGGATTCAGAATATTATAATGTTTGGGGAAAATTTTATGATTGGATGGAAAGGAGCGTTGGTCCTACCTGAACGCCTTTTCTCAGTGAGGGTTGCAGGATAGGCCAGGAATGGGTGGTGACTTTGTCCTTCTGCCTGGAGACTGAGTCATAATTTTTAGCCACGCCTCCATCGCCTCTCTCTCTGGCATCGCCTCTGTCACTGACTCCAGTTATCGACGAAGGCGCAGCTGTAACAAGACAAACTTATCCAGAGGTTAAATGCCCTGACCCCACCCCGCCGAATCCAGACCCTACGGTCATACAAGGGCGGGACTGGCCTATCCTGCAACCCTCACTGAGAAAAGGTGTTCAGGTAGGACCAACGCTCCTTCTCCAGTGAGGTTGCAGGATAGTCCAGGAATGGGACATACCAAAGCCGGCAGTCCTAAGGGCGGGCCTCCATTGGGGCTGGATCGTCCGATGCCCGGAGAATCTGCTGGAGTACTCTCCTGCCGAAAGACGCCTCAGCCAAGGCAAATACGTCCAGCCAGTAATGCCGGATAAACGGCGTAGGGGAAGTCCAGGTGGCCGCTCTGCAGATTTCTTCCAGGGAAGCCTGTGTAGACCAGGCTGCGGAAGACGCAGCACTCCTAGTCGAATGAGCGGTCACCCCCTGCGGCACTGGTAGAGATTGGGCGTGGTACGCGGTCGCGATACAGGCACGTATCCAACGTCCGATGGTTGACGAGGATACCTTAGACCCGAAAGAAGTTGGCTGGAAGGATACAAAGAGTGCCTCCGAACGTCTAGAGGAGGCCGTCCTCTTGATATAAATTCGGAGTGCCCTCCTCACGTCCAGCGTGTGCCACTGGCGCTCCAGGGCCTGAGAAGGCCGAGGACAAAAGTTGGGCAACACAATCTCTTGGGCTCGATGGAACCACGTGTTGACCTTCGGTACAAACGAAGGGTCCATCCTTAGTACAACCCTATCAGGGTAAAATTGACAAAGGTCCTCCCTGACAGAGAGGGCCGCCAGCTCAGAAATGCGCCTGGCCGAGGTCACCGCGACCAGGAACGCCACCTTCAGAGTCAAGTTACGCAGGGTAGCCGCCCTGAGGGGCTCAAAGGGTTCGACAGTCAGGCTTGTAAGACCTTGGGCAGATCCCAGGAGGGATAACGGTGCACCACCGGTGGTCGAAGGGTGGCTACTCCACGTAAGAACCTACGTATATGGGGGTGGTGGGCAAGAGAGTCTTGTCCACTGCCAGCCACCACCGTCGCCAGGGCCGCTACCTGTCTGCATAGCGTACTATGGGTGAGACCCCTGTTTAGCCCCTCCTGAAGGAAGTCCAGGACATTGTGAACAGATGCCTGAGCGGGGACTAGCATGTGGATGTCACACCACTTGGAGAAACTCACCCAGGTGGCATCGTAGATCCTGTCCGTAGACGGGCGCCTGGCAGCCTGCATGGTCTGAATGACCTCATCGGAGAGGCGGTCCCTCCTCAGGAGCTCCCTCTCAAGTGCCAGGCGGTCAGGTGGAGCCACTGAGGCTCCGGATGGAGTAGGACCCCCTGGCTGAGAGAGATTTTCTCCGGAGGGATCCTCCATGGTCGAGTCACGGACAGGCTGACCAAGTCCGCGAACCACAGACATCTGGGCCAGTGCGGCGCCACCAGGATTATCTCCGCTTCCTGCGTGATCAGCGATCACAGGGGAGGGCCCTGTACTGCAGATGTTGACCCGCATAGCAGAATCTAAGGTATCTGCGATAGTTGATGTTAACAGGGAGGTGAAGGTAAGCTTCAGTCAAATCAATGGAGGCTAAAAGGTCCCCCGGCCTAATCCCCTCCAGGATCGACCTTAGGGAGGACATTTTGAACCTCTTGTAGACAATGTGGGAGTTAAGGGCCTTCAGGTCCAGGATCGCCCTCCACCCCCCCCCGAACTCTTCGGAACAACGAAGAGAATGGAGTACACCCCGTCTCCGCTCGGTCACGGGAACTGATTCAATGGCCCTGATGTCTAAAAGATGTTGAATGGCAGAGGCCATTAATTGCCTCTTTGTTAAATTTTTGGAGACAGGGAAGCACCTGAAGAAGTTCGGGGGGGCAGGAGAGGAACTCTAGGGAAAGACCTGAACGTAGGGCCTCAAGGACCCAAGGATCAGACGTTCTTTGCTCCCACTTGTCTACAAAGAGGGCCAAGCGCCCTCCTATAGGGAAGGAATCACTTCTGCCTCCTATACTGCTTCCCCCCTGCCCCTCTAAAGGGGCGTCTGGCCTGAAAGGGCTGCTTAAACGGTGTGGGAGTCAGGTCGGTCTGCTTGACGAGCTGTTCTGCCATACTGGTACCGCTGGAACTGGTTGGCCTCCGTGTCGAAGGCGCGAAAGGAATACCTGCGACCGTAAGGTGTGGATCGTCGGTCCGGTTTCCGGGAGGATGAAGGTAAAACCTTCCTCTTATCTGTTTTCCACGAGTAGTGGTTCCAGTGGAGCCCCGAACAGCTTCCCCCCTGAATAGGGAGCAAATGCGAGTCGCCATTTTGCCTTGGCATCGGCTTGCCACTGTCGGAGCCATAGGAGCCTCCTGGATGTGACTGAGGCTGCTAGGGCCCTGGAGGCATACTTGGCTGCATCCAGGGTGGCGTCAGAAGAATACTGGACGGCGGCTACCAGTTTATTTAGATCCTGATGTAATCTGGCTTCCTGAGGCAAGATCTTGGCCTGCAATTGTCGTAACCACAGTAAGGTGGTGCGATTAAAAAAGGAGGCCACTGTAGAGGCCTTAATCGCCCAGGCGGCTGCTAGGTGGGCCTTCCTGAGGGAGTTCGGATTTTTTGTCCTCTGCCCTCAAGTTTTCAGCTGCATCCCCAGAGGGATAAGGCGACGGAGATGAAAGTGCCAGAATCGGATCATTGATGTCAGGTATAGCCAGTGGCTCCACTAAAGAGGGGCCCACGTTGTACAGCTTTTTGTCACTGAAACTAGGCGTGGGAAGAACCCCGGGCTGTGGCCATTGGTTCTGGACCACGTTCAGAAACAACTCAGGGACTGGAATGTAGTCCTGTTCGGCCACAGGAAATGGGAATCTGCTGGGAGGAAGAAGGAAGGTTCTCACGACGCCCAGTAAGAGGAATCTGTTGGTGTTGCCAAACTGCCTCAATGCTTTTAGAAATTGTGTCAGAGATAAATTCCTTCACTTTGACAGGAATATCTAGTTCTTCCACCTCCTCATCATTCTCCTCCCTGTGGCAAAGGCCAGCTGCTGTAGGTGTAAAGGTAGCCTCAGGGTGTCCCCTGGCAGGGATGGAATGCTCTTGCCATCTCAAAGGAGCAGAGCAGGCAAAAGGATCTTCAAATGAATCAGCATTGATAAGTAAGGCTGGTGATGGAGTTAGCTCAGCAGCTCCCTCTAGTGTCTGAGGGGCTAAAGGAACAGTGGAGCCAAGGGGAGAAGCAACAGCCTCTGATTGATTAAGAGCTGACAGCTCTGAGGCACGTAATTTTTCTGCCTTAGAAAGCTGCTTTTCAAGTGCCTTAAGTCTCCTGGCCTCTAGTTTCTGCTCTGATTTAGAGCCGATTGATCTAGAGGACTTTTCCCCAGCCTGCCTGGTTACTCCCTTGCCTCTACTAGCTCCACTGGAAGCTTGAGGCACGTTGTCAGAGCCTCCCAGCTGACAGGAGCTTTGTCGGGCCGCCATTTTGGAATCCAATTAGTCGGCCGGTGACAGTTGCTTGCCTCTGAGGTAATTTAATCCGATAACAAGCAGAAAGGAAACGGGGGCGGCAGTTCCAGATAAACACCGGGTTAGCCAGCCAAGACAAATAGCCTAATGGCTCTCCCTCACGCAGCGTTTGCTAGAAAAGTCGGGCAGCGTCTGAGGCGAACTCAGGGAAGCCAGCTCCGAAGCAGCAGGCTCGCCCGAAGCAATTCAAAGCGAGCCGCCGATAGCCAGACAGAAAAAAATAGCAAACAGCTTCTTTACGAGTGGCGGCTGGGGCGGACCCAGGGAAGCCGGCTCCGGTGACAGGCTGCTAGCTGCGAGAACGCTCTCTGATCCGAAATTGAAGAAACTGCGGCACTTACTCGGGCGGCGTCTGGGGCGAACCCAAGGTAGCCTCCAGTTTAGCAGCCAGGAGCGTTTGAGGGCAGCTCGGGCGATATCAAGCACCCACAGGCGCGGGCGCCAATTTGAGAACCTTTGCAATGACAGATGGCTCGAAAGCAGGCAAGGTTGCAGTGGGAAAATCCAAATGGAAAATGACTCTTCTTCTGCCTAGAGGTAACAGCCACTAAGCGAAGCGTCTCTCTCTGGCGAGGACTGAGTCGATAACTGGAGTCAGTGACAGAGGCGACGCCAGAGAGAGAGGTGATGGAGGCATGGCTAAAAATTATGACTCAGTCTCCAGGCAGAAGGACAAAGTCACCACCCATTCCTGGACTATCCTGCAACCTCACTGGAGAAATGAATAGGGGTAGAAGTTAGTTAACACCAATTGAAATGGAAGGAAGATTATAAACTAAGGATTTGGGACCTAGGTGACAAAAATATTGGATTTTTGGAGGTATCATTATATTAGCATAAATATATACCTAAAATGATTAGACTTATGGAAGTATTAACATAAAAGAGAGTTAAGGTGATTATTAGTAATATAAATTATAGAAGCTATAGGGAGATGATTTGCTCGGGTGTTACCCATAAAATATATATACTGTAAATGGAAGCACTCTGGAGTGAAATGAGAGGGAGGAAGAGGGGAAAGAAGAGAAGAGAGGAGAGAGGGAAGAGAGGGGGTAGGAGGAAGGAGGGAGGTTAGAAGGAAAAAGGAGGAGGAGAAGGAGAAGAGAGAGGTGAGGAGAAGTTGAGAAAGAGGAGAAGGGGAAAGGAAGGAAGAAGAGGGAAGTAGGAAGAGGGGAGAGAAGGAGAAAGAAAGTAGAGAAAAGGGAGGGAGGTAAAGAGAGAGGGGGGATTGATATGACATGGTGTGGGAGAAACAGACAAGCAAACCGATAATGCTATATATAGATTATTATGCTTGTTTATTTGATAATAATGTAAAAATGTACGTTAATAATTGATGTTATGGTATGGTATATTTGTTGATATATATATATGTGTGGAAAGTTTAAAAAAAAAGAATACACATCTAAGTATGCCCTACCTCATGTGGAGGCACAGAAACTAACTGCTTAGTGGTTGTCATCCATTCAGATATTAACCAACAAGCTTCTTCTAAATGAGTAATCTCATTTGGGTTTTGTTTGTTTTTTAACTTCCTAGTCCTTGCCTACAAGCTAATGATCTCCCATCCAACTGCTAAGCAAATCCAATCCAGTTTAGCAATTTGAAATTGCCAAAATTGACTAGGTGCTGCAACTAAGAAAAAGAATAGTTATTATACATCTACTGTACTTCCCCCCCCCCAAAACAATGCAACTTTGAATAAGAATATAATATAAAAATATCTATACAGTTATATGTTAAAAAGAAAAAAAGAAACAGCTGACAAAATAAGTATTTTAAAGTACATGTTAAAGTTAAGAAAAAGATACTACTAAATAAAGTGTTCTTTTATGTAGAAAAATATAAAAATTTAAGTTGTTAAATTAAATAATCTGGTAAATTTCAATGTATTTTAATGTCAATGCAATTAAATATATCTAAAAGGTAGATTTTCTCCTTGAAACCATTAGATTAGATTGGATTATGATTTAGATATGTCTCTGGACAAATTTGCACTTTCTCAATAGATTATAAAACAATTTTTGAGACCGAGAACATACATTCTTTTATTTTGTCTCTGGCTGAAAAATATAGCTAGTCTCCTAATCTGGATTTTAAGTGTCCAAGCATCTGACATAGTTCAATGGTGTGTTGTTACTTAATGGGACGAAAATTAATTTTTGCAACTTTTTCAGTTAGGGGTTCTAAAATATGTGTTTTTACATCAAGAATTCAAATCTGCTGTTATTTTTGCAATTGCACAATGTTTAGCTTGGTATGGTAAATCCATGCCTGATTATATATTCCACAAAAGTCTCTTGTAACCCCACAAAAGTGTCTTGTAATACTGTTAACTTTATCTTCTCAAAATTACACATTGTGCTACAAAAATTATAGTTTTTTTCTGCATGAATCTTATCTAGCTAAGCAAAAAATAATCCATGCAATCAAAAACTAACACCAGAAAACAATTATCTGAGTAACAAAAATGTTTAAGCGAGTTTCATCAAGTCTTGGTTTGATTCGTTGTTCGACATCAGCCACTGATTTGCTTATTGGCCTCTGATATAACCCTCATGTTTATGTGTATATATTCTCCTTGCTGCCTCTGTGACCTGTGACACATCTCTCTATTGATTGGGCATGACAGGGCCACTAAGGTACTTGCATTGATTCGTCAATGAACTTCTTTTATTTCCACTAGTCAGTTTGCACATCAAAGGTGGCTCATATACACCTTCAGACCAGTCAATCAGCTCCAGCAGAGTGGATGCTCTGGTGTTGATTAAAGGCTTTTTTGTTGCACATACAGAAAAATATCCCAGCACGTCATCATCTGCACCCCTCAAGTCAATGATCTTTTGCACACCAGCTCTCTCTCTTGAATGTCATCTGAATACAAGAGTGTCTGTATTATCATTTCACTGAAAGCATACCATGCTGAGCGCTGAATGGTTGGCAAAACAGCATCTAACACAGCCTTCTTTTGCATTCTGACTTGCTGCAGCTGGAACAACACATGATGCAGGCCTTCAATCCAGAAATGTTTTACTTTGATGTTGAACCAGCAAGGTTAGTACACACCAATGATGTATTCCACTATGATTCTTAAGTTTTGGAGAGTTTTGCCTTTAAAGCCATGTTTTGAAACCCATATTCAACAAAGCCTTTTTGCAGCTGTCAACCAGAATTGTTTGTTTTCAGCATAACTTTAGTTGCATCTATACAGCCATTGAAGAAGATGCATTCTATTTCGCCCTTCTTACAGAGCTCATCAAATTCTTGATCTAGGGATGTCATAATTTTTCCCTGGGCTCTCTTGACTTCATTGTGGTCAACTACAAGTTTCTTCTTCAGTGATCTTTGTCTTCTTCAGTGATCAAACCAGCATCTACAAAGGCGGCTGTGGTAATGGCAGCAGTGGCATGTAGACCAACACTGTATCTTATGCTCTGCATAGCAACATTTGTTACTTCTAATCTATTATATTGTTTTTTCTTTTGAGGTAGAGGGCACATGTGTT
This sequence comes from Thermophis baileyi, assembly GCA_003457575.1. Taxonomy (NCBI): domain Eukaryota; kingdom Metazoa; phylum Chordata; class Lepidosauria; order Squamata; family Dipsadidae; genus Thermophis; species Thermophis baileyi. The sequence goes on from QLTV01002665.1 coordinate 720,362, forward strand.
TGGTCTAAAGCCTCTTCATAACTTCTATCACATTCCTCTTCATCTTCATCATCAGTCGTCTGTCCTTCATTTTCATCATAAGAGATTATTACTTCATTTGTTAGTATTGAAATGTCTGGAATAGTTCTCTGCTTATGTTTAGCGAGCCTTTGTCTCTCATTGTCTTGCCGCTTTCATCTTTGGACTAGTCGTTTCTGCTCGGGCACACCTGGCAAACCAATCTAGTGTAATCCAAAAGAACCAATCTTGTCTCTCTGACCTTTAATGAAAGCAAGTTCCTTCAATGATATCTTTGTCTCCTTAGGGCAGGTACAGTTAATGTGCACTTCTTTTTTGCAGCCAGCAGGGCAGCCAAATTCAGCACACAGAACGATTTGACACTTGCAGTTGAGGATGTCAAACAGTTTGTCAAGTTTCACCGTGAACGTCTCTTTGACATCTAGCTTTCCTCTACCAAGAGATGTGTTTCTGGCTTGATCCCAGCTCTCTTGGATCTTGTTCAAAATTGTCACTCATGAATTTACAACAGGGGTCACAAAAGAACTGTTCCTTCGTTCCCATTTTTCAAGCACTTTTGGATATATGTCTCTTGCAAGACTGGCTGCTGGGTAGTTTCTAACACCATCACTACTTTGTTCTCTTAACAGTAGGCCATATCTGAGGATGTCTCGCAGTGTTGGGAGTTCAGACAGCAACAAGTCTCTGCCAGTCTCAATTAGGTTATTCGTATGAGTGAATGTTCCTAGTCTTCTTTTTTTAGAAGCCATTACAGATCAGTTATCACATTCACAGGAAATGAGGCCAGCAGTATTAACACTCTCAGACAAAATAACATTTAACAAAAAGAGAAAGACAGCTGAACCTGTGAAATGAAACAAACAAAATGTTAAAAAGTTATGATACTTATGTAGTTATTTACTAAGCACATCTAAATTATATTAAAGTAACCAAAATATCTTTACAATGCCCAAGGCATGTCACAACTTTTGAGCACCCGTAATGTTTAGATGTGCTTGGAAATTGAAAGCTGAAAAATTTAATTTAGCTCATGTGTTCATATATTGGCAAACTTTTTATTAGAAGCCTTTCCCTTTTTTCCCTTGAGTAAATTTATCTAATTTTAAATATATCACTTCAGTCATATTTCCTATAATAAGTATTTCTCCCTCTGTATCTCTGTAACAGATTATAAAAACTGATGTTGAGGAAGTGAAAAATATATTTAAAATTGTTCTTAACTCTGTTTGGGGCATATATGGATGCAAGTGTTTAAAATTTTGCTTTCTTTTCTTATTTTCAAGATTAGAATCCTTTAATTCTTTAATTACTCCAAACTTCCCAGGAAAGTGATTTGCAATATATAATTATTCCATTTTTTCCTTTGTTTTTTTCCAGACAGTATATATTCTTGACATAATTTTTCTCTTTAAATATATTGGTATTTTCTTGTTTTATGAATGTCTCTTGTAAACAAACAATGTTGGTTTTGTGTGTTTCAAGCTTGTTGGAAAAAAAATCCTGGGTTTGAATCCAGGCTGGGTCATTTTAAAGAACACACAGGGCAAGTTGCATGGAGCAGAGGTAGAGTTTATTTCAACAGTATATGGTGCAGTACAGCAATCAAAAAGAAGGCTACACAGTCAGAATGCTAATAGTAACAATAGGCTTTGATCGTGAGGTGTTATTAGATATATAAATTGAGGTGTTCTTGTCAGGGAGACATGTAAAGTCCCTGTGGGGTGTGTTGATCTTAGATGTCTAATCTCTTCCTTGGTGAGTTTTAGGGGGGGGTGCAGAGGTGGGCTGCTGACGGTTCGGACCGGTTCGGGCAAACCGGTAGTTCCAACCAGTGGCTGGGCCCGCCCACCCGCCCCGACGCTATCCCGTCCTATATAATTGCCGTTTTTGATGCCACGCGCATGTGCGGAAGGTGCACGCGCAAGCGAAACTAGCCTGCGCACGCGCTCACATTTTCGGTTGTGGGTGAACCGGTTGTTACATTATGTGACGCTCACCTCTGGGAGGGTGGCATTAGAGAGTAATATTGCGATTTAGGAAATTTCCATATCTTTGAGAGGGATCTTGCTTCCTGATTGATTTGGCAGTATTAGCTGGCTTCAGTATTGGCACTTTATCAATTTCAGCCTCCATAAAATGAAGTGGCTTTAAGTGATTTTTATAAATGTGTATGTGGGTCAGTCCCTCCATGTGGATACTTGTGGGGAGAGGCTTGTGTGTTCTGTTAAGATTGTGAGTTATGCTGGAAGTATACCAGCAGCAAATATACCAGAAGGGTCACATAAGCCAGACAGGTTGTCAAGTGCCAGGGAAATCAGGAAATCCAGGCAGTTCAAATGGGTATAAAGATTTATTGCAAGTTTAAGCTCTCTACAAGAATCTAAACTACTAATAATCAAAGAAAATTTGTGGTAGATAAAAGTCAATGGAATTCAAGGTGGGCTGGACTTAGAACTCTTGTGGGCACGAAGGTACTCATGACTCATAATGCGCTTGACTCCTCCTCAGCCTGGTCATCTTCTACATAGGTCTCAACTGAAATGCCAGACTAAGAGTATCCACAACCCATTAACACGATGAGACAACAGAAAAAGAATTCCATATTGGATCGGTTGTTGCCTGAGTTAACAAGGACCATGGCAGTTGGTGTCCCTGGGCAGCTATCAAAAAGTGATTGGAGAAAGACCTGGCGAACTACTCCACACACACAAAAACACAAGAAAAATGTTATGAAAAGGGCCTCAAACATGTCAGATGGGGTGCCCAAAGACAGGACAACAGGAATCCCACTTGCTGAGGCAGCCAGTGGCATAAGCAAATGTCTGCATTGTACAGAAAAACATTGGATAGCCACATGGAATGTCAGAGAAATCAATCTGTTAATTAGATATTGTTAAACAAGAGATGATCAGGTTGGAAATTGATCTCCTTGGTGTCAGGTGAGTGTCAGATCCCTATTGTGATACTGTCATTTCTGTGGTGAGGGGGGCCTGGATCATTTATTCACTTATTAGCCTCTTCCTGTTTCCTACATATCCTGTAATCCCTTAGTTTATAACCCTAACTCTGACACCTATCTGCCCTGTGCTTTGGGGTTTCTAACTCCTTTATCCTAACGGAATTGCCTAATGGGACCTTAGAGCCTGCTTTGCTTTTGTCTTGCAATCACTTCCTTTCAATAAAAGATTCCTTTTGAAATGCTGCTATCTCAAGAGTTCATACTTTCTTCAATAGGGAGTAGAGGCAAGACCTTACAGTAAGTTACAGTGTTTAGATAATGGCTTTTTCCAGTCAGAGGATTTCACTGTCTATTATTCAGGAATGATATCAGGAAAACAAATGGAGTGGTGTTTATTGTAAGCAATAAACCTGCTAGATCACTGTAAAGCTTCTCAACTATCAATGACTGAATTATGACCATCAGAATTCATGCCAAGCCCTTCAGCAACACAGTTATCCAAGTCTATGCCCCAACAACTGCAACAACAGAGCTTGAAATAGAGGGATTTTTATCCATGGTCCAAGCAACTCTGAAACAAGTGTCCAAAAAAGACATTTGTTTACATTCTGGGAGATTTCAAAGCAAAGGTTGACAAGCAAGCAGAGACAGGCATCACTGATCATTTTTGACTAGTTGAGAGTAATGATGCACATGATAATCTCATATAATTTTGCCAAGAAAACTGATTTAGGATTTAGGATACATGGTTCAAACAGCACAAGTGCCGCTTATACACTTGGACCTCAACAAATGAACTTCAACATAATCAGATTGACTATGTCCTATGCATTCATCAATGGACCAATTCAGTCCTTGCTGTTAAAACATATCCAAATGCTGATTGTGGCTGAGATCATGAATGTTGGTGGCAAAGATTAAAGTCAAACTATGCACTATCAAAAAGGCAGTGCTCACCAAAATTCCTACCACATATATAATTGAGGTGAAAAATAGGTTTGAACTACTGGACATTGCTGAGAAAATGCCTTATGAACTATAGCAGAAAATTTGATTGGCCATTATTGGAATTCCAGACCAACACATACAAGAAGTGAGAGAAAAAGTATAAGTGGCTCTCAGATGAAACCATCAAAATAGTTGAGTAAAAACAAGCAGCCAGGCAGCAAACAAATGGGAAGAAACAAGAAGATTGAATGTATAAAATGTTTTATAGATGGCATATGTCACCAGAAAAATTATCAAAAATGTTTAAAGATAAATCACTTAAATGTTGGAAATGTCAACAAACACCAGGTTCTTATTATCATATGTGGTGGACTTGTACAGAAGCAAAGAAATTTTGGATAAAGATACAAACATGGCTAGGTAAAATGATGGAAAAACCAGAATTGAAACCAGAAACTTTTTTGTTAGGAATTATGCCAGATAAATATAAAAAAGAAGAAATATATTTGATGATCCATATAATAACCGCAGCAATGATTGTATTTGCACAAAATTGGAAAGCAGGAAAGGTGCCAGAAGATGATCAGATAATAAAGAAGATTTTGGACTGTGCGGAAATGAATAGATTAACTTTAAGAGTAAAAGATAAAGAGGATTCTGTGTATTATAAGACATGGGGGAAGTTTTATAGATGGTTGGAAATGGAATATAAATGAAAAAGTTTAATTAAGCGAAATGATATACCCTA
>QLTV01002665.1:734116-775834 GCA_003457575.1 Thermophis baileyi
GGGGGAGGGGAGAGGGCAGAGATGATGGGCATCGGAGTAGGGGGAAGAAAGGTCCCTCTCAATGGCTCCCTGTCAGACAAATGCTCCCACGTCTATAAATATCCAGGCAATGCTGGGTTATCAGCTAGTTACAAATAAAAACATGACTTTTTTGTTAACTTAAATTTGGTTGCCCCAGTATAAAACATATGTTGAGATCCTAGAAAGAGTGCCGAGAAGAGCAACAAAGATGATTAGGGGACTGGAGACTAAAACATATGAAGAACGGTTACAGGAACTGGGGCATGGCTAGTCTAGTGAAGAGAAGGACCAGGAGAGACATGATAGCAGCGGTCCAATATTTGAGGGGCTGCCACAGAGAGGAGGGGGTCAAGCTATTTTCCAAGGCACCTGAAGGCCAGACAAGGAATAATGGATGGAAACTGATCAAGGAGAGATTCAACCTAGAAATAAGGAGGAACTTTCTGACAGTGAGAACAATCAACCAATGGAACAGCTTGCCTTTGGAAGTTGTGGGAGCTTCATCGCTTGAGACTTTCAAGAAGAGATTGGACTGCCATTTGCCAGAAATGGTGTAGAGTCTCCTGCTTGAGCGGGGGGTTGGACTAGATGACCTACAAGGTCCCTTCCAACTCTGTTAATCTGTTTAAAAATCTGGGCTAACTAGGCAATGGGTGCAACCAAGTAGAATAAAGCTGTCATCATGCTCCTGCACCCCAAAGAAACCACTGTTAATTCTACACTGATCATCACTGGGATTAGGGGGCTACTTACCATAGGGTCATCTTCTCCTTCACTGTTGCTATCTTGATCCAACTTTAGTCCCTTGATCGGAGTTCCCTTGCCATCACTGGTGAACTCTACGATCTCAACCCCTTTTAACATTCCCTCTTGGGGTTTAAAGATTGCTTGTCTTCTTGGGAGCTTCATGAGTGACGACTGTTGTTTAGGACTGGGAAGGACAATTGGCCGCTCAGTGGCCATCTTTGCCATATTGGAACCAAATGACACCTAGGGCTGGGCTCCCCTTTTCTCATCCGGGATGAATCCTTCCTCTCTGGGGTGTAAGGTTTTCATAGTCCCTGGCTAGTGCACTCGTGAAATGTCACCAAGTCAATCTCCACCTCACCAGCCAACATGCACCACTGGTGGAGGGTTCTAGGTGCTCCTCGTGATAGACAGGTGAAGATGATCTCGCGGTTCAATCTGTCTCAGAAGTACTTGATCAGCATTGCCTGAGACCAGTCTACTAGTCAACCAGCTAGACTCCGAAACTCTTGGATGTAGGCTGCGACAGATCTCTTCCCTTGCCTGATCGAGTTTATTTGGGTCATTGCTTTCCGAATCTGAATCATCATTTATTCTAGATTATTATTCACTCCTGTCATTTGAGCTGACAATTTCTTATATATTTCATTGAGATGTCTGAGTGTCATTCTTCATCACCATTCCTCTTCTTCTTTTCCCTTGACAGTTCCTTTTGTTATATGTAAAGAAAAATGTTTTATATACACAATATTTACTTAGTTTTGCTTTCTCCAAACATGTTTTCTAATTATTCCAACTCATGATAAATAATGAATCAATCAGAGAGATGAAGTGAAATACTACTTATTCTCCTGCTCTTCCTATTACCATATTCTTAACCCTCTTACTTTAACTTCGCTTAACGATTGAGCTGTTGGTCCCAATTGCAGTCACTAAATTAGGACTATCAGTCAGGTGTACCTCTGTTCAAAACCCAAGAAATGAAACCCCCGACTCCGTTATTGATAGAGAGAAGAGGTACTTTTATTGAGTTTGAAATGATAGCAACGAAAGAAAAGCAAGATCTGAAGCAAAAGGCGCGAAAGTTACATATTGAAAGTATCCCCAAATCCCTCCCCCCTAGGACCCAGGGTAAATGACCAATCCCCAACTCATATGGTGTCATGTGAGGCACATCTTCAGGTGTTTTCGCCCATCTGGTATTCTGAGATGGTTGACCTTGACTGAGTACAAACAAGTCCACTCAGCTGTGCAGTATATCATGGAAGCAATCGTCCCTTTTCGTTCACACAGGGCATCTCTCTCCAGCTCACATCCCCTCCCAAATGCCAATCTTCCCCCCCTCCGTTACTATGGCAGCCGATAGCAAGCAAGCATCATAGAGCCTGACATATGGACCTCCTGCAGTAGAGGTGTTAGCCCTAGAGGAAAACACAAGAGAAAAGAGACAAAATAGAAACAAGCATACAGTAACAACCCAATATACAGAATATTTTACAATAAGGAGACTAAGGCTTATCAGGATATTTAGTGTGAAACAGTTGTAAAAGTTTTGGAGCTCTGACATCTCACTCGTTCACCCATTCAGATTGAGAAAAATGTTTCCAGGCGATCAAATATTGTACTTTCCCCCTATGTTTCCTGGAATCCAAGATCTCACTGACCTCGAAGTGCTGCTCTCCTTCTACGAGGAGGGGCACAGGAGGGGTAGGTTGATCCGGTCGGAGAGGGGAGGTATGTTCAGGTTTCAACAAGTTAACATGAAACACAGGGTGAATCCTTCTAATGGTTTTTGGTAATTCCAACTGTACCGTGACCGGATTAACAATTTTTACAATAGGGAAAGGACCCACATACTTAGGCCCCAATTTCTTTGACTTCTGGGTAGTCTGTAAGTACTTAGTGGACAAGAAAACCTTATCCACAACTTGATAGTTTTTCGGTATAGCTCTTTTCTTGTCAGCATATTTCTTAAGGGCTCTATGAGCCCCATCTAACGCCTTGCGAGTAACAGGCCAGATAAACTGAAGCTGCTCAATCCATTCCACTAGTGAAGGGATGAGGGGCTTCTCCTGTGGTAGTTCTGGAATGGGCACAAAATCCTGAGCAGAAACCACTTTGAACGGAGTAAAGCTGGTGCTACTGTGGATGGAATTATTATAAGCAACCTCTGCAAAAGGCAATGTCGACCCAGTTATCTTGCTGATAATTTACATAACATCTGAGGTATTGTTCTAGAACCGAATTAGTCCGTTCACAAGCCCTGTTAGTTTGAGGGTGGTGGGAAGAGCTTAGGCCTTGGGCGGAGCCTAACATCTTCAAGAACTCCCTCCAGAAGAGGGAAGTGAATTGTACCCCTCTATCTGAAATAATACATTCGGGAATGCCGTGTAGCCTATAACATGTTGAATAAACAGTTTAGCTAACGTTTTTGCAGAGGGGATCTTGGAACAGGGTACAAAATGCACCTGCTTGGAAAATAGGTCCGTGACCACCCAAATGACCGTATTTCCCCCACTTTCGGGCAGCTCAACGATGAAGTCCATGGATATTTCCTTCCATGGAGCACTACGGTTAGCAACATTCTGGAGAAGCCCAGGCGGCTTTCCAGGTGTCCTCTTTGCGGACGCACATACAGGGCAACTAGCGACGTAGGCTTCTATGTCCTTTTTCAAAGAGGGCCACCAGAACTGTCGTTTAACTAGATGTAAAATTTTCACGAATCCAAAATGTCCAGCAGCTTTCGAGTCATGGGCCTGTTGTAATAGTTCCCCTAAGACTGGCGGGGACGCACAACTTAGCTCTCACCCATGCCAGGCCGTGCACTTGTTTGAGTGGGCTAAGAAGCAGTCATCAGTTTTAGGCGCCCCTTTTAGTTGCTCGCTTAAATCGGTGGGAAGATTGAGGTCCGCCTTCCCCAGGGCTCTGGTGACCACGGGGCCCACCAGTTGTTTGGAGGGAATTACCAGACGGATCACTTCCGGCTGAGTGCTATTAAACTGGGGTAATCTAGATACAGTGTCCGCCATGAAGTTCTTTCCCCCAGGAAGATAGCGTAAAGATAAGTTAAAACGATTAAAGTGTTGAGCCCAACAGACTTGCTTGGGTGACAATTTCTGGGGTGTTTTTAAGGCCTCTAGGTTTTTATGGTCTGTCCACTGTCCACACCTCAAAAGGGTGTTTCGCCCCTTCGAGAAAATGCTTCCATGTCAGTAAGGTCCATCGGACTGCAAATGCTTCTTTCTCCCATATCGCCCATCTCCTTTTGGTTTCAGTTAATTTCTGGGAGGTGTAGACACAGGGTTGTAAACTCCCAGCAGCACTTGCTTGTAGTAGTACCACCCCCACAGCCACGCTACTGGCATCAGCCTGGACTATGAAGGGAGCCTCCATGTCGAGATGTTTAAGGACTGGTTCGGCCGCAAACAACCGCTTCAATTTCTCAAATGCTGCTTGGCACTCCATGGTCCACTCAAGGGGATGGCTCGACTTTGGTTTGACTTCTCCCTTTGTCTTTAGGAGATTTGTAATGGGTAACGCAATTTTTGCAAAGGCGGGGATGAATTGCCGATAAAAGTTAGCAACGCCTAGGAAACTTTGTAACTGCTTACGGATGTGGGGAGGCGGCCACTCCATGACCGCCCGGACTTTCTTCGGGTCCATTTCTATCCCCTCATGCGATATGCGATAATCCAAATAGTCAATTTTTGTTTGGTGAAATTCGCACTTTGACAATCTGGCATATAGTTCTGCAGCCCTGAGTTTCTTCAGGACTGACCGCACTAACCTTACATGTTCCTCCATGGTTTAAGTATAAATAAGAATGTCATCTAGGTAGACCAGAACTACCTTGTAAAGGTGCTTATGCAGCAACTCATTTATCAATTGCATGAACACAGCGGGTGCTCCTTGTAATCAAAACGGGAGTACTTTAAACTGGAAACAACCCAAAGGGAAGTTGAATGCAGTTTTCCACTCGTCTCCTTCCTTAATTCGAACTCTGTAGTAAGCTTCTCTCAAGTCCAGCTTAGTGAAGATATTTCCTTTGGCTAGATGAGCCAACATGTCCTTCATTAGGGGGAGTGGATAAAAGTTTTCTACACACACTGCATTTAGGCCTTTATAGTCCACGCAGAGACGAAAAGAGCCATCTTTTTTTTCTTTCATGGAACACAGGAGCTGCCACTCGTGGCCTAGCTGGTTGGATGAAACCCCGTTTTAAGTTTTTATCAATAAAAGTTCGCAACTCCTCCAACTCACACGGGGTCATTGAGTAGATTTTTGGCTTAGGGAGTTTCACCCCAGGGAGGATCTCTATACTACAGTCCGTGGAGCGATGGGGTGGGAGTATATCCGAAGCCCTCATGCTGAACACCTCCCTGAGATCCCAATATTCCTTTGGGATTTTCTCACCGACTATGCGTTTGCCCGCCATTGCTGCTAATTCCATTGCAGCCTTGGCTATGTAGGGGGGTTTCCTCCCCCCCCTCCCCGGCTGGGAGGAATGAATGCACAACAGTCCCTTCCTCCAGTTCACATGAGGATTCCATTTCTGGAGCCAAGGTAATCTGAGTAAGAGGGGCCTTTCCATTCCAGGGGCTACGATGAAACTCAAAACCTCTCGGTGATCCCCCATCCACATCTCAACTGGTTCCGTCACAAAGTTAGCTGCCCCCCCAGCTACCGACCCATCCAACTGGCAAAAGGCTATGGGTACTTTCATTGTTCTCAGTCTCAGTCCTAGCATTTCCACCACTGCTGGGCTGATAACGCATCTTGTGCACCCAGAATCCAAAAGGGCTATCATCTTCCCTTGGGCACCAGACGAGGGCACCCTTAACTCCACTGGAATGGTCATAGGGCCCACATGTTGACTTACCAGGGGGTCGTCGTCAGAGTCAGTTTCACTCTCCCCTGGGGTGGTCGGAGTTCCCAACCTCTCCTGGCCTGGAGGAGTGAACTCAATGACTTCCACGCCTTTGAGGGCCGTTTCACGGTGCTTTGCTGGCGGCTTCTCAGCTTTTTCCCCTCCAGCTGATGTCAGTTTGGGGCCAGGTTTGGTGAGGCAATCAGCATCTCGATGCCCCTCCTTCCCACATCTGAAGCATGCCATAGATCTGGGTCTGGCTTATGGCCTGACTCTTGTAGCTCTAGGGGCTTCTTTCGGGGCAGAAGGGGGAGGCTTGTTCCAGCTGCGACCCCCCTGATGCCGGTCTCTGGCCAGGTCAATTTCCACATCAGCTGCCAGCACATACCATTGCTGAAGGTTTTGGGGGGCCCCTCGGGAGCAACAGCTTTGGTAGACAACATCATTGAGCCCGTCCTTGTAACATTCCATCAGAGCCTCTTGGGACCACCCTCGCATGAGGCATGCCAGCTCGCGAAACTCCTGGGTGTATTCAGCTACTGACCTCCGCCCCTGGTTTATGACTTTCATCCTGGCTCTTGCCTTGCGCTCAGCTAGGGGATCTTCGAAACGGGCTCGGAGGGCCGTCATAAACAGGTCATAATCCCTCAGCTGGGGGGCATCATCATTGTGAAGGGTGACCATCCACTCGGCTGCAGTCCTTTCCAGGGCCATGGTGACACACCTCACTTTTGTTGCTTCTGAAGCAAAATCCTCCCCATACTCCTGCATGTGATTCCAAACATAGGCTAGGAAGAATCCCAAAGCTTTGGTATCCCCTCCCTATTTTACTCTCAGCTGAGGAACCTTTGGAATTCGGTGCCTCCGGGGAACATCCCCCCCCCGCCAGGGGGGCCTGGGCTACTGCAGCCGCTTAAATTCCTGCAGCCTGTGCTCGGCCCGGCTGAGCTATAGGAATCACTTCTGGGTTTGCAGAGGCCTCTGCTCCCCCTGCTGCTTCCCTCCCCTCTTTGCGTGCAGGCAGGGCATACCTTTCCCGTGCTCTCCTGTTTTCAAGAGCTTCGTGCAGGGCCTGGGTCAGCAGGTCTTCTTTGTCCTCTTCCTGCCAGGGAGCTTCTCCACGCCAGCATCTGGCAGCAGTTATGCCTGGGGGGAGCTCCTCCAGAATTTCCATCAGTCCTACACCCAACGACCATTTGGCGCGGACCGGTTTCTCTTCAAGCTGCAACTCTGACAGCCACTCAGTCTCCTCCTGACCACGGCGGGACTGGGGGAGAGTCGATGCCGCAGTTCCCATATCCTCTTGATTGCTGTACTGGTTAGACATTCTTTGCTCAGCTCCCACGGTAGAATTAATCTCTGGGTTGGCTGATAAAGCAGATCTTGCTTAATGTCAGGCGTACCTCCGTTCAAAACCCAAGAAATGAAACCCCCGACTCCGTTATTGGTAGAGAAGAGGTACTTTTACTGAGTTTGAAATGATAGCAACGAAAGAAAAGCAAGATCTGAAGCAAAAGGCGCGAAAGTTACATATTGAAAGTATCCCCAAATCCCTCCCCCCTAGGACCCAGGGTAAATGACCAATCCCCAACTCATATGGTGTCATGTGAGGCGGATCTTCAGGTGTTTTTGCCCATCTGGTATTCCGGGATGGTTGACCTTGACTGAGTATAAACAAGTCCACTCAGCTTCACAGTAGATCATGGAAGCAATCCTCCCTTTTCGTTCACACAGGGCATCTCTCTCCAGCTCACATCCCCCCAGCCAAATGCCAATCTTCCCCCCCACTCTGTTACTATGGCAGCCGATAGCAAGCAAGCATTATAGAGGCTGACACTATCTCACAACTTCCTCCCAATTTTTATAATTTTATTAAATATTTTGATTATAATAGTAAAATCAAATATAAACTAAAGAGTGTAAAGAAGTTAAAAAATGCAAGAAAAAAGAAAAACAAGAGTGAAGAGAAAAATAATGTAATAAAAAGAAATGTATATTTCTAAACTTCATCACAATAAGTATACAGATAATCTTCCATCTACAACCATTTGTCCAAAGTTACGACATCCTCAGAGTTTCCACCATCGCAGCACCCCTGTGGTCATGTGATCACAATCTGGGTACTTGGCAACCAGTTCACACATAACTTATTGCAGTGCCCGGCTATCACATAACTGCCATTTGAAATTTTCCCTGCTGCTTTCCCAAGAAAGTCAGTGGGGAAGCCAGCAGGGAACATTGTGAGTCACTGTGATAAGTCTCTCCCATCTGCACAAGCTCCCTCAGGCCCTTTATGCTATGACCACACTGACCACTCCCACCCCTACACTGCATCTCCATGCACACTCCTCGATCTGTGCCACATTCCTCGACCTGTGCCACACTCCACACTAGAGATGTAAAATTTCCGGAAATTTTGAAGCTCGGAAAAAAAACAGTTTTCCGTTTTTTTTGGGGGGGGAAGCGGAAGTAACAAAGGGAGCAACAATCTCCTGAACTGCTTACTAGTTTATGTGGAACAGCCAAAAAGCCTCCACAAAACAATTTTCTTTTTAAATTAAGTATATACTTTCAGGTCCTTTTTGTTGCTCTGTATTTTCTTCCAATGCTTTTGAGGCCTAGTGAAGAGGACAGAACAAACCAAACACAACCACATGCAAAAGCAAAACTGAAACCTTTTTCTTGTTACAATACCAGCACCTCCTAAAGGAAGAAATGCATACTGTTCTTGCAGTGGAGGGTTGAGTTTGTTACCTAGGACTTGCTTGTCCTCAGTCAGTGCACAGAAATTAGAATAATCTGATATAATACATTTTTTAAAGAAATGATTTGGAAAATATTTGAACAACCTGTCTTAAAATATTATATTCATCATGTTAAAATAAAATATTACACAATGTTTTTTTTCTTTTTTCAATTTTTCCAATTTTTAGGAAAAAAACTAAAAATCCTTCAGGAAAAAACGGGAAAAAACGTGTTTTTTTCCGAATTTTTCCGGTTTTTTTCCGGGCCTTCACACCTCTACTCCACACACACTCCACGATGTTTCTTTTGTACCCACTTGAACCCTTGCAAATTCTGTCGAAACTGCACCACACACTTCCCAATCCATGCTATACCCTCATGCACTCTTCCTGACTTTGGTTCTGGGAAACTGGTAAGAAATTGCCTTGCCTAACAGTGGGATTATTTATGATGGCAACAGGGACTGCAGGGATTGTTGTCACTAAGTGTGTGGTAACGTTTTTACCAGCATTGCTTAGCAATGGAAATTCCAGTTCCAACTGCCATCATAAATCAAAAACTACTTATATTTCTGTTTGAAATTGTTCCAGTGGTGAAATCCAAAAATTCTCCCTACCGGTTCTGTGTGCGTGGCTTGGTGGGCATGGCCAACTTGACATCACTCATGTCACTCACTGTTAGAGCCAGGAGCTGCACATTCTGAAGCACATTCTGCCCTTCTGAAGCCCCCAATGCTTTGAGTTTCCCTCCGCCATCTGGCTTGACTGCCTAAACGAACCTCGGAGCCTTCTCTTGCCCCGCTCTCCATCCTGGAGGGCCGCGCATCCCCCCCCGCCAATCCTCCGTACAAACCACCCACCCCATTTCTGCAAAGGCAGAGCCCCCCCTGCAGGGAGATCCAAAGAGGGGAGGGGGATGCTGCAGAAAAGGCCGCCTTCCACCCGGGCCCGCGTGCCTCCCGTGCCAGCTCCGCGGAGCTTGGTGCTCCGAAGCAGCCCACTGGCTTCCCACCCGGCCACCTGCCTGCTCTCTTTGCAGATCGGCCCGGCCGACCACTGGTGCCACTCCGGGAACTCGGCCCGCAGAGTCCAGCGCTCTGGGGGAAGGAGACTCGGCTGCGGCGGTGCTTCCCACCGACGGGCAGGCGGCAGCCCCCCCGTGCGGGGAGAGAGCCAGGCCCGGCCACACAACCACAGAGCCTGCGGCACTTTCCCTTCAGCCTGGGTGGCGGCACTTACCCAGGCAGGCCAGTACGGGTAGCCCTTCATCTTGGTGAAGACCAGGTCGCCGCACTTGTAGTCACGTGGCCGGCTGGAGCGGGACATGGCGCGGGCGGAGAGGCTGATGAAACCCCCTCCGAGGCCGCCCTGGCCGAGCGATCGCCGTGCCTCCCCAGCAACAGGTGCGCCCGGGCCACCTTGCCCGCCTCCGTGCGCTGCGCTTTGAAGGGGCCGCCGCCACTGCTCTCGCCGCCCTCCCTCCCCGCCTGGCTGCAGACGTCCGCCTGCCCTCCCAAAGCACCACCGCCGCCATTCGCTTTTGTTTCGCGGTGGGAGAAGAAAGCGAACGGCGGTGCCCCGGCGGTGCTCCGGGAGGGCAGGCGGATGTCTGCAGCCAGGCAGGGAGGGACCAAAAGTGACAAAAGACAGTAATCTTGTAACACTTCTCAATATACAGTATTTATCCCAGTAAAACATTCTGGGTGCTGTAAGCTTTTTTCCCTTATTTCATTCCAGATATTTAAAATCCAGAGAATAGATAACACCTTAATTTGTTCTCGGGACATGTAATTTTTCCACCATTTTTTGGTTTTAGAAAAAGATTGATTTTTTAAAATCTTACCTGAATGGTTTTGAGAACTCATTGCTAGCAGAATCTAATCTCTTTAATTAAGTATGACAAAGGCTGGCTTCCACATAGACAATAATCTTGAAGAGCTTCAGTATTCCAGAACATAGAAAGTATATCCAGGAAGCAGATTCATAGTCATTAGATAAACTCTCAGTCAGAAAAACATTTTATTCTGTAAAGCAATGCAATCCAGAAGAATAGTAGATTGTTCAAGTTGTTTTCAAAATGTATACCTGTAAAAAAAAAAAAAAGTCTTATACATTTGAATGCTTACACAAAGAAAATTTGTATTTAAGAAGGAACCTGTGACCTTCAGATTACTATTATCATTAGCCACCAAGATGCCAAATTGAAGAAAATGATTTTTCTAACATAATATTGTGAAGAAAATTATTTGTCCTGGGAAAAACAAGTTATTTTAGGTTTTATTTAACATTAATTATTGGCATAATGATATGGTAGTACACATCAACTAGATAATGGCTTCACACATTAGTTACACTGTGCCACTGTGTATTACTCTTCCACAAAGTACATACTAGTTACACACAAACATCCCTGTGATGTGGACATTTTAAAAAGTATTCTTCCAGTTAACTCAGTACCTTCAGATTTCATAGTCTCATCCTTGTATTTTTCTTGGCACCAATGCAAAAGTGATTAATCACCATCTTGTTCCAATTTTTTTTTTTAAGTTTTTCTCAATTTAGCCTGTCTCCAAGATCACACTACCACCTTAAGACAGGCAATCAGCAATTTAAAAAAATCTGAATATATTTTTACAAGGTAAATTCTTGAGACCACTACCAAGCAGAGCAGTCAACACCAAAATGTGAGAAAATGTGCTTTATTGCTTCATGTCATTCACTGTATAAACATTATTTTTATGAAAAAGGGGGAAAGCATATTGCTCTACAACAGTATTAACATGTACAAACAGTTCATGGAGTATTGTGTTGTGTTGTGTTGTATTGTATTGTATTGTATTTTATTGTATATTTCAAATAATAATTTGTGAAAATTACTGGAAGATTATGTTCTTTGTTATTAAGCATATTTTATCAGAATGGAAATAGGTGCCTCTTCTTTATTTGCTTTATTAAAATTTTAAAAAGGAAGTTTCATGAAGATCACCTGTGTTCACTTGATGTCTTGCAGTACAGAGTTTTAATTATTTTCTCATTTAAAAACTATCCATAACTTTTGTAACCAGTTATTCCAGACATTTTTTATATTTTCACCTTTTCTTCCATCTTTCATTACCTCTAAAATTATTCAATGTAGTATAGTGGTTTAAAGTGCTAGACTAGGCCAGAGAAATCCAGTGCAAATGCAGATATAGAAATTCCCTATTTACTCTGGGCTACTCATTTTATTTCAGTCCAATGTACAAAACTTTATAGGGAAGGAATAAAATACTGTCTTCAGTTCCTAAAAGAAAGGCAGGAAAGAAATCAAATAAATTACCATTATACTCCTTCATTCTCCTTACAATAATCAGCATCATTGTGTAAATCTGCAAATCTTTGTTCCCATCCTGGTCTGCTAATTTCTCCTTTGCATTCTTTTTTTCTTTTTTTTTCCTTTTTTTTTTCTTTTTGCTCATTCTCTACTATATATTTCTTTCTGGGCTTTTGCCAGCCTTCTTTTGTTCTAGTTTAATGCTCCCCTATCAGCCCTTCACAGGCATATCAGGGATTCCATGAATGTTCTTTATTGCAGTAAGGAAGACTAGCAAAATCTTGAAAGCCTGTCCAAGTTTCCCTGTGGTTAAACAATATCAAGATGGAGATAGTTTTTCTCAAACTTTCCCTTTATCTCAGGACTGTATAATCTTTTTTCAAAGTCTCTCCTTAAGGACTCATTCTCCCTTCACCTCTTAACAGCATTCTTATGACTTTCCCAAGGTTAACTTCATAAGCCTTTAAACACATGCTTTTGTCAGAATCAACCCCTCATCCCAAACGTGAAGACAGGTCCAGCACTTATATTAAGGACAATGGCAGAGAATCACATCTTATATGATGTTACTGTCAGCCTTGGAGACCATCTTTTTCTTTGGATTTTCAGGGCTGTCACACTTAGTGCTGTGGGAAACTGGAAGGGGGGATTGTATGGAGTTGCAGGGATATCTAGCCATAATAACATTCCTTTCTTTGAGAGCCAAGGACATTTGGCCTGCACCTGGAGTGGCATGACTGGGAGGCATCTCCAGTTGGGACGGTGCCTTGATTGGACCATGTGATGGACATGTGGGTGCAGGGGAAGGGACTTGGGCTTTCTTTTGGGTGGGGAAAACCTGGAAGCTTTCAGATTCGGGTTTTTCCAGATGTGCCACTATGACATCTCTAATAAAATGGAACTTTGAGGAACTTCTAGCCTTGACGTTTTCTTGCGTTGGGGGTGTTACTTAGAACTCTGACAGTTGCTCTCCTGGCCAAATTGTCAAAAATGGGCTAAATCTTGGTATGATGTTAAACTAATTAACCAACAATGGGTCATTGCCCTCAATGAGGGGCAAAAGATGAAAAAAATCACCTTGGTGCAATCTGGAGGAAATTCTACTGGCAGACCTCAGACAAACAATTTGCACTGAGTGTTCTGACCCAGCCTTTGCAAGTACTACTCAACTGCTGGCTTGTGAGGAAAACCCCTTTTTATTTTAACAAGGCAGGAATAAACTGTGTTCACAGAAAAAACTCCAGGTAACAAGTCCTTAGATGTTTCAACAAGCAATAGCAGTCTCTACTCACACCGGCTGAGCTAATTGCAATTCTCTGAGTTCCCCACAGGGAGGTTCAATTAGCATTTCAATCCCAACACAGAGTCCTGACCAACCTGGGTATTGGCAAAGAAATCCTGGCAAGGAAATCCGACGGAGGTAAATCTCCTGTAGCATGAATGGTTGCCGATAGCAACTGGCGCCTCCCACACCCCTCCTCTTTATGTTCCAGCCAGGGAGAGGCTTGTTAACATCTTTTCCTGGAGAGCTGGCCCCCAGCCCTCCATTGCTTTCCTCTCCGCGCATACACGTATCTGGGACGAGCCCCAGCTGTTCCTCCCTTTGTCTCTCTGTCTGAGTGTGAGTAGTTGGGCCCTGCTCTGCATCTGGCTCTGAGTACTCTTGCTCCTCAGAGACTTCCGCAGGCTCCGATATTAACCCAGGCACCCCCTCCACCTCCTCTGACTCATCTGATGAACCACAACACTATCCCGCATTGCAGGACCCTTCCCCCATGTCTGACAGTCCAGATGCGGCCGTGAAGGCAACTGCTCGTGGAATGCCTGCACCAAAGCAGGAGCATGCACAGTGGCCACGTCCTCCCACGTG
This sequence comes from Thermophis baileyi, assembly GCA_003457575.1. Lineage (NCBI taxonomy): Eukaryota > Metazoa > Chordata > Lepidosauria > Squamata > Dipsadidae > Thermophis > Thermophis baileyi. The sequence continues at coordinate 747,679 of QLTV01002665.1, forward strand.
AACTCCTCTGGTCCATAGCCCTTTCACTCGATCAAGTACTGCCTTTTAGCCACTGGGAGTTTCGGATGTTGGTGACCTCGTACTCGAGAGCTGTCTCCATCACGCGGTTCAGGTGGGGGACGTTCTGGTCAGTGGAGTGGACAGACCGGTCATTCTGGAACCAGGAGGGACCAGTGAAAGATCGGATGTACTCTGAGTGTGCGTGGCAATATCGGGTGATAAGCGACCGAGTTAATGACAGCTTCGGTGGGGAAAGGGCCTAGGTACCGATGATCCGATTTCTTGACAGGCCGGTCAGACAGAATGTGCCGGGTTGACAGCCATACCCGATCTCCCATAGCCAATGTATGACGCCAAGATCAATCAGCGACTTTCTTATAATCTGCCTTGTCTTTATCCACTTGCTGTCACACCAATTGATGAACAGCCTGTAACTTGGCAAGATAGTCGTTAGCTGCAGGAACTGGCAAGTCGAGCTGCATGAGGGGAAAAAACTGAGAATGATACCCAACATTGGCCAGGAAAGGTGTCATCTGCATGGAGGTGTGTTGCGAGTTGTTGAGAGCAAACTCGGCTACTGCAAGATAGTCTGCCCAATTTCCCATTTTTGATTCACAAAGCAGTGCAGATATCATTCGAGGATTCCGATCACTTTCTCGATTCTGCCATCTGTTTCCGGATGATGCGCCGACATATTTGCATATCTAAGGCCTTCAGCAGCCCTTTCCAGAACTGTGCCATAAATTGAGCCCATCTATCTGAAACGACCTATCAGGTAGACCGTGCAGCCGGAAGACATGCTGAATAAACATGAAAGTTGTGGCGCGGGCTGTCAGCAAACAAGGGATGAAACACGACATCTCTGTAAGCATGTCCACTACCACAAACACTGTCATGAACCCAGAAAACGGAGACAAGTCCATTAAGAAATCCATGAAAATTGCTCCCCAGGGTCTCTCGGGCATAGGCAATGGCTGGAGCAAACCTGGTGGGGCTCCCATCACCGACTTGGCCTGCCAGCACCTTTTACAAGACATGACGTAGGCCTGGACGTTGTGTCATAATCGGGGTGACCAAAAAGTAGGGGAGACCAGGTTCAGAGTCTTGAAGAGGCCAGAATGCCCCGTTGCAGGATTGTCATGGCATTGCGAGAGGATGAGTCCCCGGAGCGGCCCCACCAGAACATATAGCCAGCCATGATGTCTCAGGAGTCCCTCAGTGAAGGTCCATGGGGAGGCTGACCCCACCTCCTCCCGCCATTGATCCACCCACATATGCTGTTGTGCCTCCCGTATCTGAGCCTGTAAATCCACTGGCTCCCGCACCGCGGAGGACTCTATGGGCAGAACCGTCCTGGGCAGGAGCTTGTCTTCTATGCGGGAGTATTCCAGTTTTCTTGAGAGAGCATCTACTCTTTGATTGTGACCGCTCAAGATGTACATGACACAGAAATTGAACCTGGCACAGAAGAGGGACCACCAAATCTGTCGATGATTCAACTTCCGGGCAGTCTGCAGGAATTCGAGGTTTTTGTGGTCTGTCCAGACTTCAATTTGATGCCAGGCCCCTTCCAAATGATGTCTCCAGGCCTCAAACATCACCTTAATGGCCCCTAGCTCCTTCTCCCATATAGTGTAATTGTGCTCAGCCGGATTAAGTTTTCGCGAGTAATACACGCAAGGGAAGAGGGTACCACCGGACATGTGAGCCTGGAGTAGCACTGCTCCGAAGGCAATGTCAGATGCATCCGCTTCCATGACAAACGGACGGTGTGGGTCAGGGTGTTTCAGGATGGGTTCCTGCATAAAGGCTTGCTTCAAGGCCTGCAAAGCTTGTTGCTCTGGGGTGCTCCATTGAAGCAGGGTCTTTTTCTGAAGGAGCTGAGTGACTCACATGGTGACAATTCCTAGAAGGGACCAAGGAACCTTTCAAAGTTTGGACAGATCATAAAAACCTTGAAGCACTGAGAAAAACCCAAAATCTGTCCCCTAAACAAGTGAGGTGGACGCAATACTTCAACCGATTTAATTTTATGTTAAAGTACTTAACGGGAGGGAAGAATTTTCTAGCAGATGCCTTGTCCAGAACATATTTTTTACACACACACACACACACACACACACACACACACACACACACACACACACGCCAGGGAGGAGATAGTAGATGCCATCATCCCTTCCACTCAAATAACGGTGTCGGTTACCACCAGTCCAACACAAAATGCAGTCCAGTGTGGCTGAGGAAACAGTCCTAGAAATAAAAGCAGTCCTGCTCCAAGACGAATGGTTTTTAAAAAATAAGGAAAATGTGTGCATGCATAGCGGACTCACATGGGTGGGCAGTAAATTCTACATGCCAGCCAGCTACATAGCTTGTTGTCCTATCTGTGCTGCTATAAAAGGGATAGTGGGCAAAAAGCAGACTATTGCAGCAGGTGGTTAATCCCTCAGCAACCTGGAAAGAAATCTCCATGGGTTTCATTGTTGGATGATAGGAAGGCTCCGGAAACACTGTAATTTGAGCTACCACCAATCCTTTTTCCAAACAAGTATACTTTGTAGCATGCCAAAGATCCCCTCTGCATGAACCCTGGCAAAATTGTTCATCCAACACATTTATCATGGGGATCACAAGAGAATCATAAGTGATCATGGAGTGCAGGTTCAATTCTCATTTTTGGCAGGAATTTTTTGAAATTATTAGAAAACCACCCAGGGTCTAAGTTCCTCGCACCATCCTCCAACTAAGGGTGCCTGTGAATATACCAATGGTGTATTGGACCAATATTTTTGATGTTATGTCAATTACCAGCAAGACAATTGGACAGAACTATTCCCATTTGCAGAATTAGTGTATAACATGGGTGTCAAACTCGCTGCGTCACGTTGTCGTCATGTAACATTTCGCAATGTTTTTCCCATTCACGGAGCTGGGGTGGGCATGGCCTGCATGTGACACATGTGGCCCACGGGCCGCCAGTTTGACACCCCTGGTGTATTACAAGATAGCACATAGCAGCATTTCCAGGTTGCAACTGGTAGACTTTGTAGTCATGCTGGAACCAAGAAATGTCTAAATGCCTTTCCCTGAGTGGATAAAGCAATTGCAAACTACTTGGCCACTGGTCCGCAGGTGTTACATGAGGTTACAGAAAGTTTTAAAAAATATGCTGACAAAGAGAGAGTCCCGCAAAAGGACTTTTGTGTGGGGCTGAAATTTATCAGTCTACCAAATATCTGCAATCTTCGAGAAAGTTTGGTTCTAAATTTGTGGCTCTTTCCCCATTATAAGGATTATTAACCCTGCAACTGTTAAACTTAAATTACTAAAAAACCTTAGGAGGATTCACCCCATCTTCCACTGTAGTCTGTTTAAACTGGCTAAAACCTCCCCACTACAAAGACCCCTCCACATTCAGGATGAGCAACATTATAAAGTGAAGGAAATTTTGGACTGTCTACATAGGGGCAAAGTCTAATACCTGATTTCTTGGAAACATTTCCCCTCATCTGAAGCCGAATGGGTGGCCACCCAACGGGTGTAGGCAACTAATATCTTGCATAGATTCCATGCCTGATAAGCCATGCTAAATATTAATTTTTCCGTTCCTTTCCGTTTCCAGGACTAACACAAGGAGGGCAGAATGTCAGCTGCCACCTTATGCTCACTTGTCACCTCTATTATGCGGTGACAGACTGCCATGAACTGTGGGGGAATTAAGGGAGGGGGATGCTTGGGGGGAACCAAAAGTAGAAGCCATTTTGAGATGCTGCTCCAGGGTCACCCAGCTACAAGAAGGGAAATCTACATACCAACCTGGATTCACCGGTTGTTATAGAAACATTTTGCAAAAACTTGATTGGTGGGCAAGAGGCAGAAGGGGGGGGGGGGGGCAAAGAGCCGAGGTGGCGCAGTGGTTAGAGTGCAGTACTGCAGGCTACTTCAGCTGACTGTTCAGCAGTTCAGCGGTTCAAATCTCACCGGCTCAAGGTTGACTCAGCCTTCCATCCTTCTGAAGGTGGGTAAAATGAGGACCCAGATTGTTGGGGGCAATATGCTGACTCTGTGAACCGCTTAGAGAGTGCTGTAAAGCACTGTAAAGCGGTATATAAGTCTAAGTGCTATTGCTATTGCTAACTTAGTGATTTTGGCACACATTTCACAGCACATATTCTGGCTTTGCATTATTGTAATTCACTTGATCTCTATTAAACTATCCATTTCTCCACAAATGGAGTTAATAATGACAATGATAATAATGATAATAACAATTAGAGCACGGGTCCCCAACCCCTGGGCTGAGGCCCACTAGCGGGCCTTGAGCCTTTCGTAACTGGGCCGTGAAAGTGGAGGGTGAGCGCGTTGCGTGTATCCCCACTCACATGACCAGGTGCGCACAGGTACTCCATTGTGCAAGCAGCATGTGCAAATGAAGCTGCGTGCATGCTTGCCCGCTACTCACACGGAACCATACCCCCTCCCCTCCTCTCCAGTCCAGAAAGCCAAAAAGTTTGGGGAATTCTAAATTTAAAGGATCAATCTGAGGCAGGTCTGACAAAAGATATTTTGGTTTACTTTTTGAGGAGAAGCACAAAAGAATAGATATTAATCACTTTGAATCAAAGTTGAGGATTGACGGTAAAGATGTAAGCATTTTGAAAAAAAGAAAGAATTACTCATTTTTAGAGAACTTTTAAAAAGGAAGGTCCCATTTCTTTAGGATAAATTGGAGAGAGTGATCTCTACTTTGCACCAACAAAGATTTAGATTGAATTTGTTTCAAAAAGCTTCATTACTACATGTGGGACACAACTGGAATAGGATTCAATGGAATTGGTTCAGAAAGCAACAGATATTCAACTCCAAGATACAGGCTGTGGAGATGGGAACCACAGATAAAGATTTTGATAGTTTCTTTGCCTAAATAGAATTTCAAATATATAACATGGAATGGGGCTAATGCCCTTCACAAGAGGAAGATCTTTCACTATTTGAAAAAAATTGAATCAAGATGTGATACGTTTGCAAAAAAAATATCAGAAAAAAAAGATTTAAAACATTTGATAACTACAACTTTGGGAGATGAATTTATATCGGCAAATGAAAAAGTCAAATGGAGTTGTTTTATACATAAAACCAAAACTGAAGACACATCTCTTATTGACAGAAGAACATGTGGTGGTGGAAGTGGAAACACAGGGGATGATGATGATGATGATGATGATGATGATGATGATATTTGTTGCATAGTTAGCCTGATGTTCAGATTGGGTTTGGCATTTTTGTCTACCAATCAAGTCTTCCAGGGATCTGGAATAGGCAGATGTGGATGTTTGATGGTGTTACAGATATCATTGCAGGATGTAAGCTGTTCCAAGTAAATCCTCTTTTTCCAATTGACTGATGCTGAATTTGTCGATGTTGATGGTATTCAACTGGTGTGTCAGTTGTTTTGGGATTGCATCCACGGTACCTATTACTATTGGGACTACCTTTGCTTGCTTCTGCCACAGTCTATCTTTGCTTGCTTCTGCCCATTATTATTATTATGGTTCGTCACAGTCAACAAGATGTTCAGATTGGGTTTGGCATTTTTGTCTACCTATCGAGTCCTTTCTAAGGATCTGGGATACCGTGGAATAGGCAGATGTGGATATTTGATGGTGTTACAGATATCGTCGAACGATAGAAGCTGTTCCAAGTAAAGCTGCTTTTTGCAATAGACTGATGGTGGATTTTTCAATGCCATTGGTGTTCAAGTGGTGCTCCAATTGTTTGGGATTGCACCTAAGGTATCTACCGGTATTACTGTTGTGACTACCTTTGCTTGCTTTTTGCCACAGTTGTTCTATTTCTATCTGCAGGTTTGTATTTTGTGATCTTCTCCAATTCTTTCGCTTCTATTCTGCTGTCTCAAGATACTGCCACATCCACTATCCAGACTTTTTTTGCCTTTATTGACAATTGTTATCATTATATTATTATGGTTAATCTTCAATTTGATTGACAGTTTGGAACTGGTAAAAACTTAACAGTTCAAGTCCTAACCAGTTCAAGTCCTACAGTAAGAGCTGTTAAAGTAGTTCCTGAGCATATAGGCAGTTCCAAGTAGGGTGGTCTTTTGGAAAGTCAGGATATTCAGGTATAAGAAGTTCAAAATTTCCATATCTAGGCAGTCTTTCGGGTATTACTCCAAGGGCTCCTATTACTATTGGTACAACCATTGATTTCTTACTCCACAATTGCTGAACTTCAATTTGCAGATCACAGTATTTCATTATTCTTTCCAGTTGTTTCTCTTCAATTCGTGCATCACCTTGCATTGCAATATCAATGAACTTTTTCCTTTTCTACAATAGTGATGTCAGACATGTTGTGGGCCAGTTGTCTATTTGGATCTTAAAGTCCCTGTCAGCCAGCCTGTTGCTTGCTACCATAGAATGGGGGGAGGGAATAGGGAGAAGATTACATTGCAGCTTTGCAACTGCTGTTATCTCCAAGACTGAGTCTGTTGGCTCTGGTATGCGGTTGCCTAGCTACAAGGGGGTTGGGCTGTATACTATGTTTGAAGTTGATGTGCTTGCGTTTTCCCTCATAGCTTGCTTGAAACCATTTGCTTTCAGTTTGTTCCTAGTAAAAGTACTTTTCTCTAAATCTATGGAACCAAGGATTTTTCTTTCCTAGGAAATGAACAGAGACACTCCTGATATTAAGCAAGCTATCCTTTAATGGTCAACCAGGAAACAGCAGTCTACCGTGGGGACCAAGCATCCAATGACCAACCACAGGACTGAGCTGGAGGAAATTGGAGCTATGGCCGGCTCCCTCACTAGACCATACTGGGCTCGATGTGAGGCAGAATGGCAAGAGGAGCTGGACTTCAGCGAGAAGCCCATCAGGCTTAGGTGGGCGAGGGGCGTGGGGCAAAGGAAAGACCCATCCCTGAAGAGAAGCCCAGAGGAAGCCATGCTGAACCAGGCCCTGTTCCTGATACAACAGATAAGGGGGAGTTGAAGAGCCCAAGACCCTCTTGCACAGGCAGCTGCTCAAGGTTCCTGGGTCACCCCAGACCAAGCTGCGCAAGCCACTCTGCCTGCAGGGACCGTTCCTCGAAGGCACCAGGTCCCAGCCTAGTGTGTTAAGTATGAAGGAGACCCTGAGTAACTGGGGTTCTTCCTAGTGCAAGTCTGGAACTACATACATTTATGGGGCTGAACTGGAGATGGCAGAAGCCCAGATAATACAAGTAAGCATGGCCCTAGAGGGGGCAGCGGCGGAGTAGATGGTCTCCCTCCACAATAACAATGCCCCCCAACTGCGGAATTTTGACCACTTTATGGCAGCCCTTCACCAACAGTTCGAGGATCCACTGGCTGAGCGCAAGGCTAGGATCCGGATAAAGACCATCACCCAAGGGCGACGGTTGGTGACCACGTACACCCAGGAGTTTTGAGAATGGGCATGCCGGTTGGCCGCATGGTCCGAAGACATCTTCATTGACTGCTTCAAAGATGGCCTCAATGACATCTACAACACCTGCGTCTCGCGCAGGGCCCCATGAACCCTACAACGCTGGTCAATGTTTCCTCTAAGCTGCGCGGCTGCATGGCCGCGCACATGACAGGGAATCGCCATGCGGCAGTTTCCAACTGCCGCGCAGCGATTTTCAATGTCAGAGGGAACATTGACGCTGGTATGTGTTGGCGGCGGAAGTGGAGATTGACCTTGCCCGGGACCAACACTGGAGGACCAGCGGACAGGGTGAGTCCTTCCCTCCCACACGTAAGAAGCACCCCAGGAGCAACATGTACCTCAGATGTGGGGGGAGGGGCACCAAGCTGCAGCATACCAATCCAGACCAACCTCAGCGCCACGGCAACCCTGAGGGATGAGGCAACAAAACCAGCTCCAAGGACCCGAGAGACAGCACTGAGAGGTCTGGAGGTCGTAGAGTTCACCCTTCCTGGCTCTGAGGGATTGGGAACTCCGACCAACTCGGGTGAGGCTGACAGCGACGGCGCAGATGATCCCCTGGTAACTCAGCGGGTGACTCCTGTAACCCTCCCTGTGGAGTTAGTGGTGCCCTCTTCAGGGGCCCAAGGGAGGATGCTGGCTTTATTGGACTCGGGCTGCACTAGGTGCGTAGTCAGCCCTGAAGTCGTTGAAAAGCTGGGACTGAGTCTCAAACGGCTGAGAGTGTCCATAGAGTTTTGCCAGCTAGATGGGACTGTAGCTGGAGGGTGCCCAGCTCACTTTATAACTGAACCAGTAGAGATGAGAATGGGAAAGCATAAAGAGACTCTGAGTTTTATAGTGGTGCCAGGGATGGAGAGGCCCCTCCTACTTGGACTGTCTTGGCTGCAGAAATGGAACCCTGAAGTGAATTGGAGGAGGGGGCTCTTAAGGATTCAGCAGAAAGTGGCCAAGGAAGAGGAAAAGATCCCAAAACCCGGCGGTGAGAGAAACAAAGGGCAAAGGGAGTTGGGGGCAACAGCTCAGGAGCATTCAATAAGCAAATCCAAAATCCCAAAGGAGTACTGGGACTTGAGAGATGTGTTTAGTGAAAAAGACTTTGATGCGCTCCCACCCCATCACCGCACAGACTGCAGTATTGAAATCCTTCCTGGAGCTAAACTCCTGAAGCCTAAACTTTACTCTATGACTCCAAGCGAGCTAGGAGAGCTTCACACCTTCATAGACAAGAACTTAAAATGTGGATTTATCCAACCAGCAAGGCCACGAGTGGCAGCCCCAGTTTTCTTCCAGGAGAAGATGGTGTCAATTCTGGAAGCCATTATATCTGTTTGCTTCAAATGCCACATATTTTAGCCTGGGAAATTGGGAGGGTTTTTTTTGTTGGAGCGGTAGACACTTAGTCATAACAAAATTCTTTACTCAAGGAGAGTGCCTGCACCTGCATGGAGACAATATCCAGTTGAGCGTGAAGATTTGACTGGACCTTGTGATGAGCTTGTGGGTGTGGGGCAGGGTTGTGAACTTTCAACTGGGTGGGGAAACCCTGGAAGCTTCCAGATTCGAGTTTCCCCAGATGTTGCCAACATGACATCTTTAATAAATTGGAACTTTGAGGAACTTCTAGCCTCGGAGTTTTCTTTCGTAGGGGGTGTTTATTGGAACGCTGACAGATGGGACTCTTCATCTATGCGTTGATTATAGGGGGCTAAACACGGTGTGCATAGAAAATGTCTACCCACTGCTCCTGATGAAGGACATGTTGGCGCATCTAGCCAAAGGAAAAATCTTCACTAAGTTAGTGTTGTGGCCCACCAGCGGCTAGCAGACCTGGTGGCAGACTCAGACAGTGAGGAGGTTGGGGAGGAACATGGCCAGTCCTGGAGTCTGGGGAAGGCTCTGATGAGTGCTATGTATCGGAGGCAGAGATGGGGCCAGGGCCATCCGACAGTTATCAGCTACCTTCAGAGTCGGAGATAAGTGGGGCAGAAGAACAGCTGGAGCTTGTTCCCGATGTGCGCATGCGCAGAGCTGTCAGGAGAAGGGAACAATTAAGGAGTAAAGGCACAAGGGGACACTGAATGGCCCCTCCCATAGGGAATAAATAGGAGCAAAAGGGGAGTGGTGTTTGCAGGAGACAATTAGTTCGTTTAATTAGTGTGAAGATTTGCTTATCTGAGTTCGTGCCTCACAGAGACTCCTTGCCAAGTATTTCCTTGTACAGCGTTGCGCCTGGAAGCTATCGGCCTGGCAACTCTCCAAGGACTGATGAGGTCTGTGGTTGCAATTCACCCTTGAAAAACAGTTTGCCGGGACTTTGCTGGATGTGAATGCTAGGAATTCACATTAGCCAAATAAAAAGGGGTTTTGTCGGGACAAGGAGTCTGTTTCATGATTTTGTGAAGCCTAGGTCAGAACAGTTAGACTTGCGGAAAGCTTACTACCGGGTGTGAATCAAGGAGGGCGACGAATGGAAAACTGTGTTTAATTGCCCCCTGGGATGTTTCCAGTTCCGGGTGCTCCCTTTCGGCTTACAGGGGCCCCACGCAGTGTTCATGCAACTGATCAATGAGGTGCTACATGACTTTTTGTACAAGGGAGTGTTGGTGTATTTGGTGATATTTTAATATACACTGAAACGAGGGAGGAACATGTGAAATTGGTGTGGGCAGTCCTTAAAAGGCTCCGAGCCTCTGAACTGTATGCAAAACTTTCAAAGTGTGAATTTCACCAAGATAAGATTACCTGCATTATCGTATATCAAATGAAGGAGTGGAAATGGACCCAGAAAAGATAAAGGCAGTGTTAGAGTGGGCTGCTCCCCGCACTAGGAGGCAATTGCAAAGCTTCCTGGGTTTCGCCAATTTCTACCGACAGATCATCCCTTCCTTTACAAAGATTGTGTTGCCAATCACCAACCTTTTAAAAACTTAAGGGTGAGGGGAAGCCAAAATCGGGTCAGCCACTTAAGTGGACCATGGAGTGCCAAGCAGCATTTGAAAAGCTCAAACAACTGTTCGCAGCAGAACCCGTGCTGAAGCACCCTGACCCAGATGCTCCATTTGTAATTCAGGCCGACACGAGCGATGTAGCCGTGGGGGTGGTGCTATTGCAGAGGAATTCCCCGGTGGTTGCTACAGCCATGTGCATACACTTCTAAGAAACTCACCAAGACTGAACAGAGGTGGGCGATATGGGAGAAGGAGGCGTATGGAGTGCGGTGGGCCCTACTCTCTTGGCGGCATTTCTTGGAAGGGGCAAGGATGCTGTTTGAGGTATGGACTGACCATAAAAATCTGGAAGTCCTGAAAACTCAGCGCAGCCTATCCCCTAAACAAATCTGTTGGGCTCAACACTTTAATCGTTTCAACTTCATCCTGCGTTATGACCCAGGGGGGAAGAATTTTATGGCAGATGCTTTGTCTAGACTGCCCCAATACAATGGTGTTAAAGCTGAAGTGGTCAGACCTGTTATCCCCTTGAAACAGCTAGCAGCCCCGGTAACCACTAGAGCTCAGGGGAAGGAGGAGTCTGATATTCCAAACAAACTGTGTGAGAAGCTCAAAGAAGCACTAAAAGTGTCAGCCCTGGAGGCCATCTTTAAATATGGATCATCAGGGCTGCCACATGCGGTGGATGAGCAAGCTGTGGGAATGGGAGAGGGGTGGATGGAGACAGTGTGGGATCTATAGCCATAACATGGGAGTCAAGGACATTCAGCCTGCATCTGGGGAGGCATGACTGGGAGTCAATTACAGTTGGGACAGTGACCTGATTGAAGCATGTGATGTCCATGTCAATGCAGGGGAAGGAACTTTGATTTTACTTTGGGTGGGGAAAACCTGGGGGCTTTCAGATTTGGGTTTTCCCAGATGTGCCAATATGACATCTCTAATAAATTCAAGCTTTGAGGAAAATGCCTGCCTTGGAGTTTTGATTCTGTTGGGGGTGTTACTTGGAACCCTGACATTAACCCGAATCTCCTTTTAAAATTACCAAGCAGCTCCCTGCGTCGTGGGTTCGCTGTCCGGGGTCCTAAGCCCCAGGCACCTTCCCTGTCTACCGGGTAGCGCAAAGTCTCAGGGAAGATGGAGAAGACAGCAACCACTGAGGGAGCCACTGGGACTAGCTTAAAGATCATCTGCGGGACCATCTGCTACCCCTCAGTAGCTGTGGTAGCTAAAACGGAGGCAGCGGAGGTCGAGCGTCGGCAGGGCGCCCCGCTCAAAGAGCTGGCACCCTGGCAGATCGTGCAGATGGATTCTTCTGAATGGGGTGAAGCTGCGGGAATCCCACCACCCCAAGAGTCGGTTGGCGGGGCGACCTTCCAGGAACCCCAGATCGCATCAGGACAGGACAGGCCAAGCTCACCACAGTTTTTGACTGGAGAGCAACGAGACCCCACAAGCTTAGCGAGTCCAGAGAGTGGGGTCTTCAGCTGCCATCTCGAAGCCAGTCGCTAGTCGGCCTCCCGGAGAGATTTGGTCAGCTCAGCGTGGTCAGCATCGCCCAACTCCCTCCAAGCGGCCAGGCTGGCATTGCCCAATTCGCTCCAAGTGGCCAGCATGTCTGGGTTCTGACTCAGCCCACGTTCACCTTCCCAGGCCAAGGCGGCATGACTGTCCAGAGTGGAGCCTCTTCCTCGTTCCACTCGGCGCAAAGCGGATCACGTCTTAATCTTCTTTGCGGGGCCCGGTCAACTGGGATGACAGCTCCAATGGGAACTGGCACCAGCCAGCAGCAGGATTGCGGAGGGAGACGTTAGAGCTGCCGAGACCAAATACCCCTCCTCCCCAGCCACCCGTCCGACTGCTACCCGCAGACCAAATCCCCCTGGATGGGCCTTTTACCCCAGTCAGGGATGGGTGCAGTACCAGCCCTGGTCCCGCCACCTGCCCTGGCTCCTCAGCCGGCACCACCAGCCGCCCCTCCCCCATGGTTCAAAGCTACTTTCGATTGAACCCCAGGAAATCTGGCTTATTTCCTGAATTGGATTTGGTCCCACCTTGACCAATATGGGGATCTATACCAAAGAGACCAGGAGATAGTCTCAGCAATTGCTGACAATATGATGGAGGGAGAAGCAGCTGAATGGATAGCCCAATTGCACGATGAAGGAGCCCCAGAACTAGAGGACGCAGACGAATTCATGCAACTGCTTGAGGTCTGATTTGAAGATACGGCCCACAGAGAAGCTGAGACAGAGATCAAGAACCTAGAGCAGAGGGGCAGACCCCCAAAGGAATTTGTCTGGGAATTCCGCAGATTGGCTAGAAAATTGAGAGACTGGCCAGAACGCCGTTCACCACTTCAAAGAGGCTCTGGATCAGGACCTCAGGCTTGTGCCTTTTGAGGGGTCCCTGACCGCATACAGGACAGATACCGGATGGCTGTGGCCATGGACCTAGAGATCCACCCTCACCGGAAGCCTATCAAGAGACCCCTGGGCCATCGAGCCCCCGCAAAACTGGTCAAAGCGCCAAAGCCCACAGCCATGATCAAGTGCTTCAGGTGCAGCCAGCAAGGCCACCGGGCATCCGAGTGCCTGGCACCGGCCCCCGTTCCTCAACTCCGTACTCCAGCGGGCCCCAGGGTGAAGAAAACTCCACGGACAAAGGGAAGCTCACCTGGCAAGCTGTTGAGGTTCCTTCCCCACCGTTAAACAGGGGAGAAACTCCAGCTCCAGAACCCTTTCCGGGCACCAGTAGCGAGAACAGTGAGGCCAGCGAAGAGGATCCGATGGTAAGTGAAGCCATCCACCCCTTTTCCATTAAGTCCTGGATAGTGGTACCCAGAACATGGGCCCAAGGGGACATAGATGCCATCATAGACACCGACTGTACCAGGTGCCTAACCAGCCTCCCAACTGTCCAAAAGCTAGGGATAGACATGAAACCCCTTTGAGCAAGTCGATGAGACACTAGTTGGCGGAGCCCCAGTCACTTTAGTCACCAAGCTCGTTAGGCTGGAGATGGGATGCCATTGGGAACTCATACATTTCATGGTAGCCCCGAAGATGACCGAGTCGCTCATCCTGGGTCTCGCTTGGCTAGACAAATGGGCTCCAATCATTACATGGGAAGATGGCTACTGGAAAGCTATATATAAGCATCGGCCCACTGCCACCGCTCCATCAGACCGAAGCACAAAAGATTCCGTTCCCCAGCAGCCCTGAGGGCGCCACCATGGATGGCCTGCCGGGATGCCCCCAGGTGCCCAGAGAGTATAGAGATCTGGCAGACGCTTTCAGCGAGCACGAATGTAACTTCCTCCCCACCACCCCACTCCACCAACTGCGCAATAGAATTTGTGCCGGGAGCCAAGCTGCCGAAACCCAAGATGTATTCCATGACCCCTAAAGAAATGGATGAATTAAGGAAGTACATCAATGCCAATTTGGCAAGGGGCTTCATCCAACCCGCCATATCTAAAGTGGCAGCCCCAGTGTTGTTCAAAGAAAAGAAGGATGGAGGGGGATGAGGCTTTGCATTGATTTCCGTGGAATTAATGCCGTCTGCATGGAAAACACCTACCCTCTCCCCCTAATGAAGGACATGCTAAACCACCTAGCAAAGTGCAAAGTGTTCACCAAGCTAGACCTAAGAGAAGCTTATTACCAGATGTGGATCAAGGAGGGAGATGAATGGAAGACCGCCTTTAACTGCCTGTTAGGCAGTTTCCAGTTTAAGGTCATGCCGTTCGGGCTTCAGGGAGCCCCTGCCATGTTCATGCAGCTAATCAATGAGGTGCTACATGAGCATCCGTGCAAGGGTGTCCTAGTTTACCTGAATGACATTCTTATATTTAGCAAGACACTAGAAGAACACATTAAACTAGTGTGACAGGTTCTGAAAAAACTCTTAGCCGTGAAGCTCTATGCGAAGCTGTCCAAATGCGAGTTCCATAAGACTTTCCTAGACTACCTGCGCTACCGAGTGTCAAATGAGGGAATCGAGATGGACCCAGGAAAAGTGAAAGCAGTGATGGACTGGCTGCCCCCATGCACCCGCAAGCAACTCCAAAGCTTCCTGGGGTTTGCAAACTTTTACAGACAGTTCATTCCAGCATTTGCAGAAGTAGCCCTGCCCCTGATGGAGCTGCTGAAAACAGGGGGGGCGCTATGAAACCACAACCAAAGCAACCACTGGCCTGGTCACTGGACTGCCAAAGGGCATTTGAGGAATTAAAGAAACTCTTCGCCGAAGAATCCATTCTTCAGCACCCTGACTCCAAATGGCAGTTCATCGTCCAAGCCGACGCCAGCAACGTGGCCGTAGCAGTGGTGCTCTTACAGAAAAACCCCCAGGTTCAACTCCTACCCTGCACCTATGTGTCAAAAAAACTCACCAATACGGAAAGACGGTGGGCAATATGGGAAAAGGAAGCCTACGCAGTCCGTTGGGCTCTCCTTTCCTGGCGGCACTTCGTAGAGGGTAGTAAAGTGCCTTTTGAAGTCTGGACTGACCACAAGATCCTCAAAGCCCTAAAGACCCCCCGAAAGGTTTCCCCCAACCAAGTCTGCTGCGCACAGTATTTCAAACGGTTCAACTTTGAGCTAAAATACATCCCAGGGGGAAAGAACTTGCTAGCGGATGCCTTGTCAAGAAAGCCAGTTTAATAGTCGGAGGGAGGAGGTCATCTACGCAATCATTCCCCCCTCCCAAAAGGCAGCTCAAGTCACCACAAGAGGTCAAACCAGACGTCAGAACAACCCTAGGGGGATCAAATGATGGCGGCAGTGAAGTCTGCACTCCCAGCCGACCAGTGGTTTGAGGAAAACCGGGACATCCTGACCCTAAGAGATGGGCTAGCTTGGAAAGGATCCAAGCTGTATGTTTCTGCCAGTTTGAAGCTTCAGGTCCTACAGCGCAGCCACGACTCCTGATTGGCCAGCCATTTCGGATTCACAAAAACCCTCCACCTAGCCAGGAGGCAATTCTGGTGGCCCAAGATGAAAGCAGATGTGGAGGATTACGTTAGGAGCTGCGCTACTTGTGCAACCATGAAAATGAGACCAGGGAAACCCCCTGGGCTTCTCCAACAAGTGGCCGACCCCTGCTGGCCCTGGGAGGAAATTGTTATAGATTTTATAGTCGAACTCCCAGAAAGCGGAGGCAATACTGTCATTTGGACTGTGATTGACTTATTTTCAAAACAAGCCCACTTCACTGCCTGCTCAGGATTACCCTCAGCTAGAAAGTTGGCCAAGATGTTTATTAAGCAAATCTACTGGCCACATGGAGTACCCCGCAGGGTCATCTCTGACAGAGGGGTTCAGTTCACCGCTAAATTCTGGAGGGAGTTCCTAAAGTCCATCGGATCGACCCAAGGACTTAGCTCGGCTTTTCATCCGAGCACTAACGGAGTCGCGGAATGCCCAAATGCCATGGTGGAACAGTACCTGAGATGCTATGTGGACTATCAACAAGAGAACTGGACAGATTTACTGCCTTTCGCGGAGGTGGCTTACAATAACACAGTGCACAGTAGCACCGGGCTAACCCCCTTTCAGCCACTAGCGTGGTTAGGAACAGCTGTACTAACCCCCATCCCTTATCTCGTTTCAGGAGCTACTCATGCAGTGGATGGGCAAGCTGTGGGAATGGGAGAGGGGTGGATGGAGACAGTGTGGGATGTATAGCCATAACAACATTTTCCCCTTGGGAGTCAAGGACATTCAGCCTGCACCTGGGGAGGCGTGACTGGGAGTTAACTACAGTTGGGAGTGTGACCTGATTGGACCATGTGATGCCCATGTCAATGCAGGGGAAGGAACTTTGACTTTACTTTGGGTGGGGAAAACCTTGGGGCTTTCAGATTTGGGTTTTCCCAGATGTGCCAATATGACATCTCTAATAAATTCAAGCTTTGAGGAAAATGCCTGCCTTGGAGTTTTGATTCTGTTGGGGGTGTTACTTGGAACCCTGACAGAATGGCTTACTACTCACAAAAATGACTGCACCATGCGTGACTGGCTTGGGTCGGGGCCAAATTATATGTGCCCTCAAGCTTGAGAGACACCATATTAAAGGGCGCCCATGACTCTAAGTCAGCAGGACATTTTGGATTTGTAAAAACCCTGCATTTGGTTAAGAGGCAGTTTTGGTGACCTTCCTTGAAAAAAGACATTGAAAGCTAGGTGGCCAGCTGTCCAATTTGTGCCGTGGCAAAGAGACCTCCAGGGAAACCCACAGGGTTACAGATGGTGGCTAACGCCCAGGCACCGTGGAAAGAAATATCTATGGAATTTATTGTGAAGTTGCCTGAAAGTGGGGAAAACAGTTATTTGGATTTTTTTTCAAAACAGGTGCACTTTGTTCCGTGCCCCAAAATTCCCTCCGCAAAGATGTTAGCTAAAACCTTCGTACAATACGTATATAGGTTGCACGGTGCACCTGATCTCATTATTTCCGATAGAGGAGTGCAATTTACATCGCAGTTTTGGCAGGAATTTTTGAAGCTGTTGGGAACCACCCAGGGCTTAATCTCCTCCCATCACCCCCAAACTAACGGGGCTTGTGAGAGAACTAACGCAGTCCTGGAACAGTACCTCAGGTGGTACATTAATTACCAACAGGACAATTGGGCTCACCTTTTGTCTTTTTCAGAGGTAGCATATAACAATTCTGTGCATCGTAGCATGGGATCCACCCCATTTAAGGTGGCCTCCGGTCAGGACTTCGTAGCTATGCTGGAGCTGCCTAAAGAGAAACTACATGTACCCTCCTTAGCGGATAGCCCAACTGCAGAACACTTGGCCAGTTGCCCATAACGCACTGGAGGAGACACGTCAGGCACATAAGAAACAAGCAGACAAAAAACATGTGAAGCCAAAAGATTTTAAAGTAGGTGACAGAGTCTACCTCTCCAGGAAGTAATTACAATCCACCCAACCATCTAAGAAACTTGGTCCTAAATATGTGGGCCCATTCCCAATTGTTAAATTAATAACCCATTCACTGTACAACTGGAGTTGCCCAAGAACCTCAGGCGTATCCATGCTGTATTTCACTGCAGTCTGTTGAAACCTGAACCTGTATGACCACTTCACCCTGCACCTGACACTCCTCCTGTACCCACTCTGATTGAAGGGGAGTAGCATTTTGAAGTTAAAGAAATTCTAGATTCCAGGAAAAATAGAGGGAGGGTCCAATGTCTCATTGCCTGGAAACATTTTCCCCCTGCGCAGTCCAAATGGGTAG
Source organism: Thermophis baileyi (assembly GCA_003457575.1). Classification (NCBI taxonomy): domain Eukaryota; kingdom Metazoa; phylum Chordata; class Lepidosauria; order Squamata; family Dipsadidae; genus Thermophis; species Thermophis baileyi. The sequence goes on from QLTV01002665.1 coordinate 765,357, forward strand.
ATGCTAAACATGCCCAGGCGCCTAAACTCCTCCAGACTTTCCATAGAAAACACCCCAACAAACCCTGATGGGATCGCTGGTTTTGGTGTGATGTATTGTATGTTTTAACTGTATAAATTCTCTCTGTCTGGCTAATGCCTCTATTACAGGGGGCCAAATGTCAGCCAGCCTGTTGCTTGCTGCCATAGAATGGGGGGAGGGAATAGGGGGAAGATTACATTGCAGCTTTGCAACTGCTGTTATCTCCAAGACCGAGTCTGTTGGCTCTGGTATGTGGTTGCCTAGCTACAAGGGGTTTGGGCTGTATACTGTGTTTGAAGTTGATGTGCTCATGTGTTTTCCCTCATAGCTTGCTTGAAACCATTTGCTTTCAGTTTGTTCCTAGTAAAAGTACTTTTCTCTAAATCTATGGAGCCAAGGATTTTTCTTTCCTAGGAAATGAACAGAGGCACAAGATCTTGACTTGCTCACTTTCAAGAACTTTGTCAATTTCATGGTCTCAGTAATTTCTGCTGCATTCAAACCATTTTGCTGCATTCGAGTCGGTGAGATTTTGTTGCAGCCACTGATCCACTGTTTCATCTTTCTCATTGCATAAGCAACATTTGCTGTTGTTACTGACATATTGAATTTTTGCTTTCATGGAATTGGTCTGCAAGGCTTGTTCTTGGGCAGCCAAAATGAAGCCTTCAAGTTCTTTCTTCAGCACCCCTGACCTCAACTATTTCCATGTTAACTTTTTATCTACCTTTACTTCAACATCCTCCAGATATTTACTGTGCATAGGATTCTTTTTCCAGTTAGAAACTCAATGCTCAATTGTTTCCTTTCAATATTTTTCTATTATTATTATCTCTTTTATTCATTAAACATGAAACTCAAGTCAACTAAACATTTAAAAATGTATCACAAATATTACTGACTGGCACTGATGGTTGATACGGGTTGCTGCCAGCATCCTAGGTATCGACCAAGTATCTTCTTAAAATGTATGATGTTCTGAGTAACACAGCAGGAAGCTGTAATTGCTTAATATACTTTGTAAAATTCTTGGCCATGGTGCCAAGTGCCCCGATGAGAATGGGTATCACTGTCACATGTTTCATCCATAATCGTGTAGTTTCGATGGCCAGGTCGCGATATTTCATGATTTTTTCCAGTTCTTTTTCTTCGACTCTGGCGTCTCCTGGTACAACGATATCAATAAATTGTACGCTTCGGTTTTCAACAACTGTTGAAACTGGCGTGTTGTGTTCCAAATGACGATCCGTCTGTATTCGAAAGTCCAAGATCTTTACCTTATTTTTAACAATTTTTTCCACTTTATGTTCCCATGACTTTTTGGATACAGGTTGTTGTTGTTGATGTTATTCTATATAATGATAACGGATATTTTTAAATTGTCATCTTTTTCATCTCAGAATTGTGTATATAATGGGGATTGGAATGGGGTACTGCTCCTGCAATTAGACAGAACATCTAGTAAAGGAATTAAACCTAATCATGGTAAGTTACCAAAATACTTTTTTGATTTGATGGATAATCTGATGTTGACAGACTCTTGGAGACAGAAAAAATAAGAATTCAAGAATTTTTTTTTCCAGAAAGACATACATTTATTTCAAGAATTGTTATAATATGGATTTTGAAAAATTTAGCTAACAATGTGAACATTTTACCAGACTTTTTCTGACCATAATCAAGCTAAATATTTAAAGACAAAAATGAACTGCTTTTAAATAGAGATTAAATGATTAAATTAAATTAAATGAAGCATTATTTTAAAAACAGTGGATAGCAGAGAATTGCAAAAAAGAAATTGAGTTTTTCTAATAATAATCTTGATAAAGGTGCAGAATTAAAGATTGTTTGAGATTCTAGTAAAGCTGTACTGAGAGTGTGCTTTATGCAATATAATTCTGAAAAAAGAAACTACAAAAAAGTTCATTTTAGAGGAGATAAAAAGAAAAGAAGGTGAATCATTCCAAGATGATGGCAGCAAAGGAAGCAGTATCAGATCACGGGGAGAGAAGTTACTAAATTAATTAAGAAAGTATAGGGGGGGGAGGCGAAGAATGGAGAAGAAAGGAGAAGAAAGCTAGATAAGGAAGATACAAAGGATAAAGGAAAAGAAGAAATTGGGGTAGAGGAAAACACCAGCAAAACAGCAGCGCAGCAGATGAATGGCTGCACACTGAGTCAGAAGCAGCCGGCAATAGAGAACAACAGATTCAACTCTAGCCAAATTCCAACCTACACAAGAAAGCTATGCCCAAATCGAACCATATAATGAACAAATAACTCCCAGAAGATTTGACCCTGCTGATAAACCCTTGGAGGAAGATAAATGGAGGTATGTCACACATAGAAGGAAACACAATAATCAAAGAAAAAAGCAGCACACATCTAACAAACCTCTACTGCCCAATCTAATCCAATCAGAAGCAGCCCCATTAAAACTGAGCAATTGATTTCTCCCCCTAGATGAAAACATGGAGGCCCACAACCTCCCCCTCAAAGAAAACATGCAGACACCCAGAAAAGAGACATCAAATATCCCTTACAAAGTCACATCAACAAACACACCTGAGATAAACAGAAAAGCACCCCAGACTGCACCTCCTAAAAAAGGAAGGCGAGTGTTGGTGACAGGAGATTCTATTCTCAAAGGAACAGAACCAGCCATCTGCAGACTGGACATACAATCTAGAGAGGTATGTTGTCTCCCTGGAACAAAAATCAAAGATATGGCTGAGAACCTAACCAAAATACTTAGGCCCACAGATTACTACCCTTTTCTCCTCCTTCACATTGGGATGAATGACACAACAAAGAACCTAAGTACAATATTGAGAGATGATAAGCAACTACCAATAAAATTAAGGAGCTAGGAGCATAAGTAGTGTTCCCATCAGTACTCCCAATGAAAGGTCAACACCCGTTGAAAGAAAAAAGAATTCTAGAAATAAGCCACTGGCTAAAACAGAGGTCTTCAAACTTGGCAACGTTAAGACTTGTGGACTTCAACTCCCAGAATTCTCCAGCCAGCATAGCTAGCTGGAGAATTCTGGGAGTTGAAGTCCACAAGTCTTAACATTGCCAAGTTTGAGGACCCCTGGGCTAAAGGGTTGGTGTCGCCAAGAAAACTTTCGTTTCCTGGACCATGGACTGCATTACCTACAAGGACTGTTGGCAAGGGATGGACTCCACCTCACGAAAACAGGGAAAAATGTACTCGGAAGAAAGACTGAGCCATCAGAAGGGCTTTAAACTAAAATTGAGGAGGGAAGGTACAATCTTTAGAATCTCTAGAACACAAAACCAATCATAAATCCCAAGAAAACAAATCAAACAATGAGGTAGGGAGTGATGAGAAGAAAGAAAAACTCAAACAACAATTAGGAACGGCGTTGGTCTTACCTGACACGCTCCTTCTCGATGTACTGCGAGAATCCAAAGTATGGGTAGTGGTTCCACCTTCTTCCTTTTGGAGACTGAATCTATTGAGCTTTCTGCCACGCCTCTCCTGGCTGACTCCCAGTTTGATGAAGACATAGCAGATGACTTGACGTATCTCTGATCTTGCTATCCACTCCTGGACTCTGGACCAGACAGTCACCAGGGTGGGGTTGGATTATCTGGCAGTACATCGAGAAGGAGCGTGTCAGGTAAGACCAACGCCCTTTCTCCGATGTATTGCCCTGAGAATCCAAAGTATGGGACATACCAAAGCCGGCCTGTCCTAAGGTTGGGCCCTGTTCTGGTCCCGAGTCCCCGGATTTGTATGCACTTTCTGGAGGACCCTTCTGCCAAAGGCCACCTCAGCCAAGGGGAATGTGTCCAGCTTACAGTGTCTGATGAACGGAGACAGTGAGGACCAAGTCGCTGCCCTACAGACTTCCTCTATAGAGGCCTGCATTGCCCAAGCAGCTGTTGTGGCCGCGCTTCTGGTGGAATGGGCGGTCACCTGCCAGGGCACTGGTAGGGCCTGTATCTCGTAGGCCTTGGTGATGCATGTCCATATCCACCGTCCCACTGTCGATGCAGTAACCTTGCTACCTAATGTAGAAGGTTGGAATGACACAAACAGTGACTCCGTTTTTCTCAGAGGAGCTGTTTTTTTATGTAAATGCGAAGTGCCCTCTTGACATCCAAGGTGTGCCATTTCCTCTCTAGTTCATGGTTTGGGCTCAGACAGAAGTCCGGCAATATAATTTCCTGTGCCCTGTGGAAGCGGGAATTAACCTTGGGTAAAAATGAAGGGTCTAGTCGCAGTACTACCCTGTCTGGAAGGAACATACACAGGTCCTCCCTCACGGAGAGGGCTGTCAGTTCCGAAATTTGTCTGGCCGAAGTAAATCGCCACGAGGAAGGCTACCTTGATGTGAGGTATCACAGGCTAGCCTCTCGTAACAGTTCAAATTGCCTACAGGACCTTGGATAGGGCCCAGGTGGGATACCTGTGCACCACCGGAGGCTTTAAATTGTTTGCTCCCTTAATGAAACTGCACCACAGGATGATGTGCTAATGATTCTAGATCCCCGCATGACAACACCGATGCTAGCGCTGCGACCTGCCTGCGTATGGTGTTTGGGGATAGACCTTAGTCCAGTCCATCCTGAAGGAATTCCAGGATCTGGGCCACTGTTACTGAGGTAGGGTCGATGTCGCTCTTGGAGCACCAGCTACAAAAGGTCTTCCAAGTCAAGTCGTAGATCCTGTTAGTTGGAGGCCTCCTGGAGGCCTGGATTGTTGTGATTACTCTGATAAATAACTTGCTCTGTGTCAGGGCTTTCCGCTCAAGTGCCAGTTTTAACCATTGTGGCTCTGGATGCATCAGAGTCCCCTGGCTGAGGAATATCTTTTCTTGCGGGATCCTCCATGGTCTGGTTACTGACAGACTGACCAGATCTGTGAACCATGGCCTCCTGGGCCAGTGGGGAGCTACGAATAATACTTCCCACTTCTCCTCCAGCACCTTCCTGATTACCCTCGGGATCACTGGAAGAGGGGGGAAGGAGTATAGGAGTCCTCTCGGCCACGGGGTGCGGAGTGCATTGGCTCCCTCCGCCCCCAGTGTTACGAACCTGGAGTAAAATCTCAGCAGCTGGCTGTTTGATGGTGTGGCGAACAGGTCCAGGACCAGGGTCCCAAACCATTCTGTTATTTCCTTGAACAGTTCCGGATGCAGGCGCCATTCTGCGTGATTGATTGTGGTCCTGCTGAGCCAGTCTGCCTTGACATTCATTGTTCCCTAGATGTGCTCCGCTCTGATGGAGAGAAGATGCTTCTCTGCCCAGAGGCCCAACTGCTCTGCCTCTCGCATGAGAACTCTGGAATGCGTGCCCCCTTGACGGTTGATGGGGGCATTTGTGGCTACATTGTCTGTCAGGATGAGAATGTGATGGCCAGTTATCCCACCCTGAAACCCTCTCAGGGCCAGGCGAACTGCCCTGAGTTCTAGATAGTTGATATTGTTTGCTAGGTCCTCCTGTGACCACTGTCCCTGTGCCATCTGTGTCTGACAGTGGGCACCCCAGCCGAAGAGGCTGGTGTCTGTTGCGATGGTTAGGCGAACGGCCTCCTTGAAGGCACAACCCCTGTTCATGGCCCGGGACTTACACCAATGGAAGGGACCGTAGCACTTTGTGGGTGACTGGTACCCTGGTGTTTGAATTGCTTTCTCCTGACCTCTGGTAAGGTAGGAGAAACCACTGTAAGGTCCTTGCGTGTAGACGTGCCCAGGGAATTATTGAGATGCATGATACCATCTTGCCTAGGAGCTTTGAGAGTATGGCTAGTGGAACCTTGAGGTCCGCCCGAATCTGGTTTACTAATGTCTTTATGCTGACCTGTCGCTCCTGTGACAGGTAGACCTCGCATAGTAAGGTGTCTATGATTGCCCCCAGGTGAGGCAAATGGGCGGTAGGAGTCAGATGACTCTTCCCGAAATTTATGGAAAACCCGTGATACTGAAGAATCCGGATTGTGACTTGTAGGTCCTCTGTCGCCCGACTGTGGGAGGAGGACTGGATTAGAATGTCGTCCAGGTAACATTGGACTCGGATCGGTAGTGCCCTGATGTGGGCCGAGAGTGCTGCCAGGACTTTGGTGAACACGCTGGGTGCTAAAGACAGACTGAACGGTAAGGCTCTGTATTGGTAATGTTAATCCGCGTAGTAGAATCTGAGGAACCGCCTGTTCTGCCCCAGCTACAGACCCCAAAGAACGCAGCACACACAAAGTCTGTACAAACCTTAGTTTACTAATTAAGGACTACTAATAAGCTTTCTTAGTAGTCGTTCAAACACAAATACAGTTTAAATCAGTCTTTTCTGAACACCGGCTGTTAATTCAACTTCATTAACAGCCAGCAAGAGTCCAAGGAATAATAACTCAATTCTGAGGAAACAGTCTTTCAGATAACAGTAATCTTACTATGGTTGGGCAAAACGCCCAGAAGCAATTTGCAGGAAAAATGAGAGAGAGAACAAGAGCCGATCAGACTTTTCTGGAATCAAGACACGAAAGAATATGAATGAAGTTGTTTCCTACAAATTGGCTCAGTCATCGTCATCCCTTACATAGGCTAAGGGAGTGGCCAATTAGTCCCAAGCCTTACTCCTGAGGAGACCTCCTCCTGAGGAGCCATTCTTGCCTTTTGGCAGCTCAGCGCGCCCGTGCATTGAGAAGAGGCTCCTCCTCTTTTTCCTCTTCACTTATGGGAGCTTCTGGAGGTTCTGAAGGCCCTGGCTGAATCCCTGCCTCTGGCACAGAGTCCTCTCCAGCCTCCTCACTGTCCGACTCGGGTACCAGCTGCAAAGGCCGCTGGCGAATCACCACACCAGCCTCCTCACTGTCGGAATCAGCTACCAGCTGCACAGGCCGTTGGCGGGCCACAACACTGCTGGTGCTATGGTAGTATGGGAACATGGAGGTACGCCTCCATCAGATCTATGGATGCTAAGAAGTTGCCCTCCCGGATGCTCTCCAGGATGGATTGGAGAGATTGCATTTTGAATCGTTTGTAGATGAGATACTTGTTTAATCTTTTTAGGTCTGGAATTGCTCTCCACTCCCCCCCCCCAAGGCTTTTGGAACCACGAATAGTATGGAGTAGAAACCTTGCCCCTGTTGGTCCGCTGGGACCGGCTTGATAGCTTGAATGTCCAACAGGTGTTGAATTGCGGTCTCTATGAGGTTCCTCTTTGTATTGTCCCCTGGTACGGGACAACGTATGAAGAATCTCGGGGGTGTGGAGAGAAATTCGAGCCTGAGGCCTAGTTTCACTGTGTTTAGAACCCATGTGTCTGACGTGGTTGCCTCCCATTGGCTTGCGCATAGTGCTAGGCGGCCGCCAATGGGAGGGTCTGGCCTGGGGTCACTTGTAGCGCCGGAAGGGACGGCTTCCAGAGCCACGAAATGGTTTCTTGGCCTGGAACTGCTGTTTGGATCTGTCTCGGAATCCGGCTCTATCTGTTTGTAGGTCAGTTCCCTGTGGGAACCTCCTTTGGAAGTAGCCTTGACTCGTCTCTGCTGGCCGAAAGGAGGAATTACGTACATAAGACAATGGCCGCCGGTCCGCTCGCCTGTGTAAAGATGGTAGAATTTTCCTCCTCTCCTTGGTCTCTACCAGGATGGGCTCCATGGCCTCTCCAAACAGCTTGCCACCCATGAAGGGTGCAGAGGCTAGCCTCCATTTTGATTTGGCATCCGCCTGCCAGTTGCACAGCCACAACATGCGTCTGGCCGTCACTGCTGAAGCCATTGCCTTAGAAACGAATTTGACTGTGTCCAGGGTGGCATCTGCCGAGAATTCCGTCACCGCTATCAGCTTGGTAATGTCCTGTTGGAGGTGCTGGTCGTCAGATGGAATCCTGCTTTGCATCTGCCGCAGCCAGGCTAAGGAGATCCTATTGAAAAGTGAGGCGGTCGTGGTTGATCTGATCGCCCAGGCCACTGCCTGATGAGCCTTGCGAAGGGCCAACTCTGACCTCCTATCCACTGACTTCAGAGTGTCTGCTGTGTCCTGGGACACAAGGTTAGCTGAAGTTAGTGCTGCTACTGGCCCGTCTACTGATGGCAATTGAATTTCTTCTGCGAAGTCTGAGGCTATATTATAATATCTCCTGTCATTCCCATTTGGGTTAGAATATGATCCTGGCTGGGCCCATTGTTTTCGAACCACGTCACGAAACAGTTGTGGCGAGGGAACCTCTTCACTCTGCGTCACTGGTTGTGCAAACAGGAGCACGTTTGGATCTGGTAGGCCCGGGGTGTCTTTGAAACCTTAGTTTCATTCCCCATGTTGGCTGTGGCCTTGACCTTAAACAAGAGAGGCTTGAAGAGGGAAGGGCGGAACAGCCCTCTGAATGCTGGTGGGTCAGGAGCCGATCCCTCATCTTCTGAGAGGCTCCATTCTCTCAGATCTTCCTCCCCTGAAATCCCATCCCTGCTCTGAAGGGATCGAGTGGGGGAGTTAGACTCCCTAAAATTCCTCAAATCTTCCTGACTTTGGGGTGTCAGGTGTTGGCTATGCTCCAGGTCTGGGCCTGATGCCATAGAATCTTTCTGATTCCCCTGTTGCAAGGAAGTGACAAGTCCTTGTGTTAAGGAAATAAAAAATCTCATTTCCTCAGCGATCCCTGAGCTTTGCATCTCCCCTGAGCGTAGCCCAGCCGCTGTGGGAGTAAAGGTAGCCTCTGGGGCCATACACATTCATTCTCTGCTGACAGGCTATTTGGCTGAAAGGATTGTTCTATGGAGCCCTCTGGTAACCAATTTTGGAGGCTTAAATGACTCTCATCCCTGGCTGTCTCTGACTGACCTAAGGGATGGATGATTTCTTTTGCCCCAGGGAACTCTGCTAGTTCTCTTTGCTCTGCCTGTCTTCTACCCTTTGAAATCTCCCTTTCCAAGGCTTTTTTCCTCCTAAGGACATCTCTCTCCTCAGCTTTAGAGCTCTTTCTCTTTGCACCTATTTTTCCACTGTCCATCTTTGAAGCTGCAGGGCTTCTTTGTTCTATCTGGGGATGCACTGAGCCCCCACTTTTTTCCCCACTCACGTGAGCCACCTCATGGCTATCTGATGCAGCTGTATTCTCCATCCTTTGATGTGCTGCGTATTTCCAGACCCCTGCTGGGGAGGTGCCAGGCTGTCCACTGAGGAAAACGCGCCAAACTTCGACTCTTCCAGGAAGGAGCCAGAAATGGAGGCTGGGCTGGGTAACTTGGATCTCCAACCACTTGATATGGCAGCTGCCGGCCAGGCCAGGTAGCCAGCACTCACAGTTTTAGCGGTTGTGCCTTGAAAAAACCGCTGTCTCTCTGTAGTGGCACCAGTTAAACTGGTTAGCCTGATAATTAGTTGCAGCGGCTGCCAGACTAGACCAGGTAGCCAGCTGGTATCCTCTGGCGTGCCTTACCCCTCCCAGGAGGCAGCGCCCTTCTGGGACCTCTCCAGCTCTGAAATCACCATGTAATCCAAGCCGTTTCTCCCGCTGCTCTTAAAGCGGCAGGCTGTGCCTGCTTTTGACACCGGAAGGCTAAACTATGCTGCCACTTAGCTCTAAACAAAAAAACTCCTTTCTTGCTCTGAGAATCCAAAGAAATATCTTCCTTCTCTTTTGATTAGCTCAAACACACACGTCTCTCTCGGATGTAAGACTGAATAAAACTGGGAGTCAGCCAGGAGAGGCGTGGCAGAAAGCTCAATGGATTCAGTCTCCAAAAGGAAGAAGGCAGAGCCAATACCTATACTTTGGATTCTCAGGGCAGTACATGGAGAAGATGCAAGAATTATACCCATGGACAGGCATAAAAGTCTTAAATACTTATATACAAATGCTCAAAGCTTTGGGGACAAACAGGGTGAACTAGAAGTGATAGTACACAAGGGTAGCTATGACATACAGTGGGGCAAAAAAGTATTTAGACAGCCACCAATTGTGCAAGTTCTCCCACTTAAAAAGATGAGAGAGGCCTGTAATTGACATCATAGGTAGACCTCAACTATGAGAGACTAAATGAAAAAACAAATCCAGACAATCACATTGCCTGATTTGGAAAGAATTTATTTGCAAATTATGGTGGAAAATAAGTATTTGGTCAATATCAAAAGTTCATCTCAATACTTTGTTATATATCCTTTGTTGGCAATGACAGAGGCCAAACGTTTTCTGTAAGTCTTCACAAGGTTGGCACACACTGTTGCTGGTATGTTGGCCCATTCCTCCATGCAGATCTCCTCTAGAGGAGTGATGTTTTGGGGCTGTCCCTGGGCAACACGGACTTTCAACTCCCTCCAAAGGTTTTCTATGGGGTTGAGATCTGGAGACTGGCTAGGCCACTCCAGGACCTTGAAATGCTTCTTACGAAGCCACTCCTTCGTTGCCCGGGCGGTGTGTTTGGGATCATTGTCATGCTGAAAGACCCAGCCACGTTTCATCGTCAATACCCTTGCTGCTGGAAGGAGGTT
>QLTV01002665.1:775995-795559 GCA_003457575.1 Thermophis baileyi
TAGGTCCCAGCTCTCTGCAGGTCATTCACTAGGTCCGCCCGTGTGGTTCTGGGATTTTTGCTCACCGTTCTTGTGATCGTTTTGACCCCACGGGGTGAGATCTTGCGTGGAGCCCCAGATCGAGGGAGATTATCAGTGGGCTTGTATGTCTTCCATTTTCTAATTATTGCTCCCACAGTTGATTTCTTCACACCAAGCTGCTTGCCTATTGCAGCTTCAGTCTTCCCAGCCTGGTGCAGGTCTACAATTTTGTTTCTGGTGTCCTTCGACAGCTCTTTGGTCTTCACTATAGTGGAGTTTGGAGTGTGACTGTTTGAGGTTGTGGACAGGTGTCCTTTAGACTGATAACAAGTTCAAACAGGTGCCATTAATACAGGTAATGTGTGGAGGACAGAGAAGCCTCTTAAAGAAGAAGTTACAGATCTGTGAGAGCCAGAAATCTTGCTTGTTTGTAGGTGACCAAATACTTATTTTCCACCATAATTTGCAAATAAATTCTTTCCAAATCAGGCAATGTGATTGTCTGGATTTGTTTTCTCATTTAGTCTCTCATAGTTGAGGTCTATCTATGATGTGAATTACAGGCCTCTCTCATCTTTTTAAGTGGGAGAACTTGCACAATTGGTGGCTGACTAAATACTTTTTTGCCCCACTGTAGTTGCCATTACAGAAACCTGGTGGGACGAAACCCATGACTGGAATGAACTGATGGACACATACAAATTGTTCAAAAGAAACAGATCTACAAAATGGAGGTGAAGTTGAATTATATGTGAGAGATCACCACATATCTACGGAAATGCACATGATCAAAGATAAAAACCCTCCAGAATATATATACTGTAGGTCAATATAAAAGGGGAAAATGTGACATTACCATAGGTGTACATTACAGGCCACCCAACCAATCAGAGGAAATAGATGAACTCTTTGCCAACTAATTAACAAATGTATGTAGGAAGCATACCACAGTAGTAGTGGGAGACTATAACTATCCAGATATTAACTGGGAGACCAACTCTGCAGCGAGTGGCAGATCAAAGAGATTCCTAACAAGCCTAGCTGACAACTTTATCATTCAAAAGGTAGAGGAGGGAACTAAAAGTAAAGCTATACTGGACCTAATTCTTACTAATTGAGAAGAAGTGATAGAGGGAGTTGAAGTTGCCAGAACTTTGGGTGAAAGTGACCACGTCATACTGGAATTCAATATAGTGCAAACACAAGCAATAGAAAATAATCCCATCAGTGTCTTACACTTTAAAAGAGCTGATTTTAACAAACTCAGAGCAGCCCAGGAAACTACAGACCAATCACTCTAACATCAATACCAGGGAAGATCCTGGAAAAGATCTGCGAACAACTAGAAGCAAATAAAGTTATAACTAGCAGCCAGCACAAGTTTGTTAAAAACAGATAATGCCAAACCAATCTTATTTCATTCTTTGATAAAGTCACTAAATTAGTAGACCAGGGAAATACTGTGGACATAGTATACTTAGATTTCAGTAAGGCATTTGACAAAGTAAATCTACTTCTTGGTAAGCTAGAAAAATGTGGAATAGACAACATCACCAACAGCTGGATTTGTAGCAGGCTGACAAACCATACTCAACAAATAGTCCTTAATGTTACTACATCCACATGGAGAGAAGTAAGCAGTGGGGTACCACAAGGCTCCGTCTTAGGCCCAGGACTTTTCAATATCTTTATAAATGACTTAGATGAGGGAATAGAAGGGGAACTCATCAAATTTGCAGATGACACTAAGCTGGCAGGAATAGCTAGCACCCCTGAAGACAAGCTCAGGATCCAAAAAGGTCTTGACAAACTTGAACAATGGGCCCTATCCAACAAAATTAATTTTAATGTGGAGAAAAGCAAAACTATACCCCTGTCTGTCTCTCTCTCTCTCTCTCTCCTCCCTCTTTCCCTCCCTCTCTCTCCCCCCTCTGTCTATCTGTCCTGGGGGAGGGAAGGAATCCCTGAACTGTTGCTGGTTGGTGGGAATCTGACATCCGGAGGCCAACGAGCCCAGGAGCAGCGTGCTGACAAACAGCTGGTCGGCGGAGAGCTGAAGACCAGCTGGTCGGCAGGGAGGCGGGGCATCACAACACCGGCACTCTGCCGAAAAAGCAACTAATATCCGGGAGGCGAGAGCACGCCGACGACGCAGGGTCGCATTGTGGCTCCGCGTCGTAATGAGCTCCAGGAGGAGGGGACCCCATCTCCCCCATTGTGAAGCGCACTAAATTTCACTGTGCTGCGCAAGGTGCTGCGAGAGCAGCGGGCAGGCCATGGAAGCAGCAACAGCAAATGTACCACGACGAAGGCGGAATGCTATTTCGCGCAAAGGCAAGTGCAGCTCTGGCCATCGCCACGACAGGGTGACAGCTCTTTCATCCCTCTACTGCAACAGGGCGACAGGGAGCCGCAGCAGAGGGATGAAAGAGCCGCATGCAGCTCTGGAGCTGCAGGTTGCCGACACCTGGACTAGACTGTCACTTGTCTGAAATGGTATAGGTTCTCCTGCCTGAGCAGGGAGCTGGACTAGAAGACCTCCAATGTTCTGTTCTGTTCTTATTCTATTCATTACAGAAAGCACCAACTGATCCTACTATTTTATACCAATTAAACATTTACAACAGCTATCAATGATGACTATGAAAGTAATAGAAAATAAAGTATGTGAAACAGAAAATGTTTGAATTTGCCGATAAACTAGAGAGATAGTTGACATAGAACTGAGAAAATAGAAAATTATTTTAAAAATTCAAGAAGGTTAACACAATCCTAATAGACAATGCAAGTAGTCACATCTTTTATGGTTATTTTTTGAACCTAAACAAAAGACAAAAAGTCTGTTTAGAAGAGATTAATAAATATTTGAAGAAGCAGAATTAACCAAAGTTTATATAAGCCCAAAACAAATGATGACTAGTCCCATAACTATTTTTGAAATATTGAGCTATAAAATTAAAACAAGGAAAGTACCAAGATCAGATGGAGTTTTTATTATAAGTTTTTATTATAAGGATCAACTTTTAGTTCCATTAAAAATATGATAAATTATATTACGCAAGAATCTGCCAAGCCAGAATCTTCAAGAGGCAAATATTGCTTTATTACCAAAAGAAAGGCAAGATTTGACTTCCAATAAGATCTATAGACCAATTTCATTATTGAACAATATTTATAAAATTTTTACAACATTGGCTGATACGCTAAAAAGCATTTCAAGGATGTTATTCATGATGATCAATCTGTATTTTTACCCAGAAAATAATTAGGGGACAATGTGAGAACTTTATTTGATATAATACAAAGGTGTCAAACTCAAGGCCCAAGGTGGTTAGATCTGGTGCGCAGGACCGCCCTGGAAACAGCAAAGGACCGGACCACGCGTCTTCACCCAGCACAGGCCGACCAGGTGCTGATCTGCAACCAGGGGCGGCCATCCGGGCCAGATAGCTGCCAGCCTTAGATCTGCAGTGCCACCTCAGTCCCGACATCTTGCCACAGGCGGTGGCAAGCGCGCAAGGCCTGGCGACCCTAGGGACTGCATTCTGAGCACTTCCCTTTCACCCAGGATGTCAGCCCTCATGCGCTCGCTGCCTCCTATGCGCAGGCACAGGGAGCAGGCCGAAGCGGCGCTGCAGACCTAAGGTTATCCACAGTCCGGCCCAGATGGCCACCACCAGGTTACAGTTCAGCACCATGCCCACACCAGCGTCTCTATGCCTTACTCGCCGGCCTTTCACTGGGACCGCCCCGCCTCCACGTGGGAAAGCCACACTGCCAATCTCTCCCCTTCCCCTCATTCCTTCCTGAGCATGGAGGAAAAACTTTAGGCCATGGGGCTTATGCCTACGTCTATCAGAGCTGCATCTCACGGGGAGCACCTCGAGATCTTCAGCACTGGTATGTGTTGGCAGACGAGGTGGAAATAGATCTGGCATTATGGAAACCGCAGCTGGAGCAAGCCTTTCTCCTCTGCCCCTAAAGAAGCCCCGAAAGCTGCCAAAAACAGACCAGCACCAAAACCGAGGTCCATGGCATGCTTCAAGTGTGGGAAGGAGGGGCAGCAAGCAGTTGATTGCCTCACCAAGCCAAGCTCCAAGCCGGCAACTCCTGTGGGCAGGAAGCCTGAGAAGCAGCCAGCGAAGCACTGCAAAACAGCACTGAAGAGGCAAAGGTCGTTGAGTTCGCCCTTCCTGCCCAGGAGGAGCTGGGAACACTGACCCCACCAGAGGAGAGACCAACTCTGACGATGACCCCCTGGTAAGTCAACATGTGGCACCCATGATCATCCCAGTGGAGCTACAGGTGCCCTCGTCAGGTGCCCAGGAAAAGATGCTACCCTTTTCGACTCAGGGTGCACCAGATGTGTGATTAGCTCCGAGGTGGTAGAGAAACTGGGACTGAAACTGAGAACACTGAGGGTGCCCATATCATTTTGCCAGCTAGATGAGTCGGTAACTGGGGGAGGCCCAGCTCACTTTGTAACTGAACCTGTGGATGGGGGATCACAAAGAGACATTGAGTTTCATTGTAGCCTCCGGAATGGAGACCCCTCTTGCTTGGGTTAACCTGGCTCCGAAAATGGAACCCTCATGTGAATTGGAGGAAGGGGCTTTTAAGAATCCGAACCACACAGCTGGGAAGAGGGGGAAGCAAAACCCCACCCAGAGCCAAGGTTGCGAGGGAGCTGGGAGCTGCAGTGAGCGAGGACCCAGACAGAGAGGAGAAAATCCCAAAGGAATATTGGGACCGCAGGGAGGCATTCAGCAGGAGGGGCTCTGAGGTGCTCCCTCCCCACAGACTGCAGCATAGAAATGCTCCCTGGGGCGAAACTTCCTAAGCCAAAAATCTACTCGATGACCCCACAAGAGCTGGATGAGTTGCAGGCCTTTATTGACAAGAATCTAAAGTGGGGCTTCATCCAACCAGCTAGGCTGCGGGTGGACTGTTTCATGCTGTTTCGTGAGAAAAAAGATGGGTCTCTTCGACAATGCGTCGATTATAAAGGGCTGAATGCGGTGTGTGTGGATAATGTTTACCCGCTGCCCCAATGAAGGACATGATGGCACATCTGGCCAAAGGGAAAATCTTTACTAAGCTGTACTTGAGGGAAGCTTACTACAGTCACCATTCAAGAGGGAGACTAGTAGAAAATTGCTTTCAATTGCCCTTTGGGCTGCTTCCAGTTCAGGGTGCTCCCGTTTGGATTACAAGGGGCACCTGCTGTATTCCTGCAATTGATCAATAAAGTGCTGCATGAACACTTGTACAAGGGGGTCCTGGTTTACTTAGATGACATTCTTATATACAAAAAAACTATGGCGGAACATGTGAAGCTAGTGCGTGCAATCCTGAACAAACTCAGGGCCGCAAAGCTGTATGCAAAGTTGTCTAAATGTGAATTTCACCAGGATAAAATTGACTATTTGGGTTACCGTATATCACATGAGGGGATAGAAATGGACCCTGAGAAAATGCGGGCGGTCATGGAGTGGGTGCCCCTCGCACCAGAAAGCAGTTGCAAAGTTTCTTGGGTTTTGCAAAGTTTTATAGACAATTCATCCCCTCATTTGCTAAGATTGCATTACCCATTACCAACCTTCTGAAGAAAAAGGGAAAGGCCAAGCCCAAGTCTAGCAATCCCCTTGAGTGAATAGGCGTTGGACTTAACTGATACGCCTCTTCTCATCCGGGGGGAGCCAGCATTCAGGATGGGTTGTCCTTGTCCAATCAGATGAAGGACCGAGTCTGTCTATTTTTTTTGCTTGGTAGGATCCGCCCTTTGTATCCCAGATTTGACAAATCCTGAAGACTAGACTCAACGTGGCAAACTAACACACAGGTAAGATCCTGGCAGACTCCCATCCACTTACGTTAAGGAAAAACAAAGGGGAATACATGGACATAAGAGACAGTTCAAGGGTGGGACTGAATGCTGGCTCCCCCCGGATGAGAAGAAGTGTATCAGGTAAGTCCAACGCCTATTCTCCATCCTGGGGTGGAGCCAGCATTCAGGATGGGACATACCAAAGCCTGGAGTCCCCTAAGGGTGGGAACTGTCATGGCTAACCAATTACTGGGTACTCTCCACCACTCGTTGAAGCACTCGATGGCCAAAAGCCGCATCTGCGGATGCGTATGACTCAATTTTGTAGTGACTGATGAATTGAGAAGGGGAGGCCCAGGTGGCCGCCCGGCACACCTCGTCTAGCGATGCTTGCGTGGCCGATGCGGCCAATATGGCGGCACTGTGAGTGGAATGTGTCGTGATACCAGAGGGCTTGGGTAATGATGCCAGGTCATATGCTGTTGTGATCGTGCTCCTGATCCAGCAACCAATAGTGCCTAAGGAGCGAGGCTGAAAGGCCACAAAAAAAGCCTCCGACTTATGGAAGGATTGAGTTCTGTCTATGTAAATCTTGAGAGCCCTTCTGACATCCAGGGCGTGCCAACGACGTTCCAACTGGTGTACTAGTCAAACACAGAAGGACTGTAGCACAAGTTCCTGTGACCTATGAAACACAGAGTTCACCTTAGGGATAAAGGTAGGGTCTAGGCGTAGGACCACTTTGTCCGCATGGAAGATACACAAGTCACCCCGCACGGAGAGGGCGGAGAGTTCAGAAATCCGCCTTGCTGATGTGATGGCGACCAAGAAGGCCACTTTTAAGGAGAGGTGTCTCAAGTAGGCCTCCCTGAGAGGTTCGTATGGATGTCCTGTAAGGGATGACAACATGTGAGGAAGGTCCCAGGTAGGATAGCGGTGGACCATTGGGGGCCGCAGGTTGGAGGCGCCTTTCAGAAAACGCCGAATGGTGGGGAACTGGGCGAGCGAGTCCACCTGGTCGCAAGACAAGACTGATGAAAGTGCCGCTACCTGCCGACGGAGTGTATTTGGAGAAAGACCCTTGTGAAAGCCATGTTGCAAAAAATGGAGAATCTTGGGAAGGGGAATGCGAAGGGGAAAGAGCCCTTCAGACCTGCACCAGTTACAAAATTTCTTCCAAGTAGCCGAGTATATACGGTCAGTTGACGGATGACGGGACGCCTGAATGTGACAATAGCAATAGCAATAGCACTTAGACTTATATACCGCTTCATAGTGCTTTACAGCCCTCTCTAAGCGGTTTACAGAGTCAGCATATTGCCCCCAACAATCTGGGTCATTTTTACCGACCTCGGAAGCATGGAAGGCTGAGTCAAACTTGAGCCTGGTGAGATTCGATCTGCCAAACTGCTGGCAGCTGGTGATCAGCAGAAGCAGCCTGCAGTACTGCACACTAACCACTGCGCCACAATGACATCCTGATCGTAGTCCTGTCTGGTCAAGTCGCGCCGCTCAATCTCCAGGCGGTTAGTTGGAGCCAATCCGGGTTCGGATGTTCCAGAGCTCCCTGGCTGAGCATACCTATTGAAAGAGGCAACCGCCATGGTGGTTCGATTGATAGAGCCTGGAGGTCGGCAAACTAGGCCCGACGGGGCCAGTGGGGAGCTAGTAGGATCACCTCCACTCGTTCTTGCAGGATTTTCTGGATTAGGTCTGGAATGGTCGGAAGAGGGGGAAAGGCGTAGAGGAGTCCTGGAGGCCAGGCGCTCCTGAGAGCGTTCACTCCCTCCGCTCCCCTGGACTGGAAGTGAGAAAAGAACCTTGGCAGATGGGAATTTTGAGGGGTCGCGAAGAGGTCGACCAGTGGGGGTCCGAATCGCTGAGAGATTTGAAGGAAGAGAGAGGGATGGAGGCGCCATTCCGCCTGATCCACTGTGGCCTGGGATAGCCAGTCCGTCTGAGTGTTGGAGGCTCCTGCTATGTGATCTGCGGAGAGCGAGAGTAGGTGCTTCTCCGCCCACAGGCCCAGCCGCATCACCTTTAATATGAGAGATTTGGAGCGCGTCCCACCTTGATGGTTGATGTGCGCCTTTGTCGTGATGTTGTCCGTCAATATCAGGACATGGTGACCTGAGATCTGATGACGGAACTGACGCAGAGCCAGGAAGACCGCTTGGAGTTCCAGCCAGTTGATGGAATGATGGGCCTCCGCCTGAGACCATTGACCCTGCGCCATCATGCCCTGCCCGTGGGCCCCCCAACCCGACAGGCTGGTATCTGTTGTCACCACCACTCTGTGGGCAACTCAGAAGAGAGAGCCCCGGGAGATGGCCGAGGAATGCCACCAAGAGAGGGAGCGTAGGACCGCTGCTGGGACCAGGACCTTGCGAGGTGATATGCCGAGTCCCGCTTTCTGGAAAGGCAAAAGGAACCATTGTAGTTCCCGGGAATGGAGACGGGCCCAGGGAACTATAGCTATGCACGATACCATCTTGCCAAGCAAGGTCGTTAAGAAGGAAATGGGCACCCTGCCCTCTCTTTTAACCTGGAAGACCAGCTCCCTAATCCTAACCTGCCGCTCTGGGGAGAGGAATACCTGGCACCGTTCTGAATCAATCACAGCGCCCAAATGAAGAAAGAAAGAGGAGGGAGAAAGCTGACTCTTCGCCATATTAATGGAGATGCCATGTTGTCTCAGGGCGAGCATAGTTATGTGGAGGTGATGGAGAGCCGCCTCCCTAGAGGAGGCATGGATCAGAATATCATCCAAATAGCATTGGATGTGGATTGGAATAGTCCTAAGACGAGCGGCTAGGGCCGCAAGCACCTTAGTGAAGACCCTGGGGGCTGATGAAAGGCCGAAGGGGAGGGCCCTATACTGGAAGTGCTCTGAGGCGTAGCAAAAACGGAGGTACTTCCGGTGCTGTCTGAGAATGGGGATGTGGAGGTACGCTTCCGTTAGATCTAATGATGCCATGAAGTCGCCCTGATGTAGGGAGGCCAGAATGGAAGATAGAGAATGCATTTTAAATTTTCTATACTTGATAAATTTATTCAAACGTTTTAAATCCAAAATCGCTCTCCATACCCCCGAAGACTTTGGGACCACAAAAAGCACAGAGTAGAAACCCTCACCTTGTTGATTCTGGGGAACCCTCTGAATGGCCCTAATGGAGAGGAGGTGCTGAACTGCCTCGTCCATCAAACGTCTCTTGGAAGGAACCCTAGAGACCGAACAGGAGACAAAAGACCTTGGGGGAATGGAGAGGAACTCCAGAGCAAGGCCAAATTGAATTGTATTCTTCACCCAGGAGTCCTGAGTGGAGGCTTCCCAGGCCGCATAGAATTGAGACAGGCGGCCCCCTATCAGGATGGAGAGATCCTCACTATTTGGGACGCTTAAAGGATTTATGAGCGAGACCCCGTCTGGGCTGCCTGCAGAACTGCTTTCCCCTGCCCGTCCTGTCTACCTGAGGCCACTGGCGGGAGAAATACTGACCTGGGGCCTGGTGGAAAGAGAGACCCTGGTCAGCTGCCCGAAAGGGCCGATGGTAGTAGGGAGCTGCCCGAGGGAAGCCCCTCCTAGAGAGGGAAGGCAGAACTTTCCTCCAACCTGAGGATTCTACTAGGAGCGGTTCTAGAGCCTGTCCAAAGAGTGACTTTCCTTTAATGGGACCAGACACTAGGCGCCACTTATGGCGAGAGTCCGCGGGCCACTGGCGTAGCCAGTGCATGCACCTGGCCACCACAGAGGAGGCCAATGCCTTAGAGGTGAAATGGGATGCCTGCAGCGTGGCATCCGCCAGGAACTGGGTAGCAGCGAAGATTTTGTTGAGATCTTGTTGGGCTCTCAGGTTTGAGACGGGGATGTGGTCTTGGATTTGGCGGAGCCAGATCAGGGTGGTCCTCGCAAAAAAGGAAGATGTTGAGGATGCCTTGATGGACCAGGCCGCAACCTGGTGAGCTTTTGTGAGCGCATGTTCCATCCTCCTGTCCTCCAGTTTCAAGAGCTCCTCAGCTTCCCCCGGCATGGTATTTGGGGAATGTAGGGCTCTGATCGGTTCGTCCACTGAAGGAACCAAAAGGATGTCAGCTAAGTTAGAGGCCACATTAAAGAATCTCTTATCTTGGGAGGAGGGTGAAGGACCAGAGGCTGGAGAAACCCATTGTCGTTCCACCCTGTCCAGGAAGAGTTGTGGAGCTGGCACAACATCTAATTCCCGTCTGGTTTCGGAAAACAAGGGATCGGGTTGCCCCTCGGCTGGAGAAGTTGTTCCTGTGGGGGAAAGAGCCAGCCCGGCAGC
The DNA here is from genome assembly GCA_003457575.1 of Thermophis baileyi. NCBI lineage: Eukaryota > Metazoa > Chordata > Lepidosauria > Squamata > Dipsadidae > Thermophis > Thermophis baileyi. The sequence goes on from QLTV01002665.1 coordinate 786,148, forward strand.
GGCACGTGCCTTAAAGAGAAGAGATTTAAATAGGCCAGATGGAAACAGCCCTGCTGGCATGGGCTGGTCAGAGGGAATTCCCTCATCCTCTGAAAGGTCCCAGATATTGGCCTCTTCCTCGTACTCCTCCTCTGCCCTGCTGCTCCCCTCATCCTCTGAGGAGTGATCCTGAGCGCTCTGCCGAATTGCGGGGCCTGGAAGGGGTTTGGCTCTGGAACTGCCCTGCCCATGAGAGGAAGTAGAGGCTATCGGTCCTGCGAAAGATTGCAGACTAGTCAAAAGGGCTTGTTGGAGGGCTGCGGTGATGATGGCCTGAAAGGCCACCTGATCCAGGGGCAATTGGGATGCTGAGGCCTGGGGTGGGACTTGGGTCCCGGAACCCCGGGCTGCAGAAGCCTGAGCCTCTTCCGTTTGAGATAGGGAGACCCCTGTCTCATGGGTAATAAGAGAGGCTCCCCAAAGGTCTTCCTGGGGTCTGGGCAAATTTGGAGCATCTAGGGCTAAAAGGTCCTCCCCCGCCTCAGCTGAGGCGGTTGATGGAGAGTGGGCCTGATCCTCCTGCCAGGACTGCTGTTGTTTGGCTGATCTATCGCAAATATTTTGTAATGCCCTGTCTCTCCTCTTTTCAGCTCGTTCAGTGGCTTTGGAAGAGACCTCCCTGGTGTTGCGAGACCTGGTAGAGGGGTGACCTGAAGAGGAAGACTGTTCATCCTCAGAAGTTCCCCTGTTGGTCTTTCTGTGGCGCTTGCCCCCAGGATTGTCGTGCAAAGTGACCTTATCTGCCATGAGGATAAGTTAAGGCCTGGTCCAAAATGGTGGTTTCAAAATGGCCACCCCTGCCTCATGGTCCTCGAGGCCTCTGCAATTTCACTCTCCCGAGCAAGCTCAAGGGACTAGTGATGGTAAATTGAGCAATTGCAGACACAATCTGGGCCCTCCCGAGCAGGCTCAGAGGGAATCGAGCCCAGAAACTTGTATATAGCAATGCCGGAGAAACGCGGCAGTGCTGGGGCAGATTAGGGCCACGTGAGCATTTGCTCCAGCGCTAGAAGCTTGATGGCTCAGCGGGGGACCAGGGAGGAGAGATCGAGCCCGGACAAATTAAGCCAGCGAACCCGGAAAACACACTACTGTGTTGAGGTTTAGAATGCCTGCGCGAGCGTTTGCTCCAGTGCTGCAGGCATGGCTATCAGCTGTGGGTCGGATAAGCTGGATAAGCGGAGCCCAGATAACAGTAGGCGGCGCCAGGTAAAAACATGCGGCAGACCCGGGGCTGCTTAAGGTAGCGCGAGTGGTTGCTCCAGTGCCGAAGCTTTTTTGGCCGTTTGTTTAAATTGCAGATGATCGCAATCTCGGCTGGAAGCGATGTTGCCCTTCCCCTCGGCGATACCCGAAGAGCAGGAAGGGAAGGGGGAGGGGAGGCCAAACCGTCCGCGAACGTAGAGCCGGAGTTCCTCTTGCCTTCCTGGATGATCGAAGCCATTTGAGTCCTCGGGTGTTAATGGCGAGACAATAGAGCCACCTGGTGGTGTTTTTCGGAAAATTCCAGTGGAAGAAATTTGGAAGAGAGAAATTTGGAAGGGAGAGCCTAATTAGGTTATTTGATCAGCCTACAGGATGGGAGTCCGTTTGCCAGCGTCCTTCTCGGTGAAGGACCGAGTCAAATCTGGGATACAAAGGGCGGATCCTACCAAGTAAAAAAATAGACAGACTCGGTCCTTCATCTGATTGGACGAGGACAACCCATCCTGAATGCTGGCTCCACCCCAGGATGGAGAATGATGGAATGCCAAGCAGCCTTTGAGAAACTCAAGCAGCTATTTGCAGCCAAACCCGTACTTAAACATCCCGACACGGATATCTCATTTGTGGTCCAGACAGACGCCAGTGATGAGGCTGTGGATGCTGTGCTCTTGCAGGTAAGGCCAAAGGGGCCTTGCAACCCTGCGCGCCAGTAAATTAACGGAAACTGAGAGGAGATGGGCAATTTGGGAGAAGGAAGCATTCACAGTCCGATGGACCCTATTAACTGGGAGACATTTCCTTGAAGGGGCAAAGCACCCTTTTGAGGTGTGGACTGACCATAAAAACCTGGAAGCCCTGAAAACTCCCCAAAAACTGTCACCCAAGCAAATTCATTGGGCACAACACTTCAATCGTTTTAACTTTTTCTTGCGCTACATTCCTGGGGGAAAGAACTTTATGGCGGATGCTTTATCTAGACTGCCTCAGTACAATAGTGCTAGGCCAGAAGTGATCTGCCCAGTCATCCTTTCTAAGCAACTAGCTGCCACGGTGGTTATCAAAGCCCAGAAAAAGTCAGACCTCAACCTTCCCAATGACTTATGACTTGAAGGGGGCACTGAAAAGTTATGGTTGGTTTCTGTCCCACACAAAGAGTACACCATGCAAAGTGGCCTGGCATGGATTGGCACTAAACTATATGTACCCACCAGTCTTAGTGGGACTGTGTTGCAACGGGCCCATGATTCGAAAGCTGCTGGGCACTTCAGTTTCATGAAGACTTTACACCTGGTCAAACAGTAGTTTTGGTAGCCTTCATTGAAAAAGGATATAGTGTCCTACGTGGCCAACTGTCCTGTGTGTGTTCCTGCTAAGAGGCCCCCAGGGAAGCCTGCTGGACTCCTCCAGAGTGTCGCATCCTAGCGCCCCACGGAAGGAAATATCTATGGATTTTATTGTTGAATTACCTGAGAGTGAGGGAATACGCTCATTTGGGTGACTACACTTATTTTCCAAGCAGGTGCACTTTGTACCCTGCCCCAAAATACCCTCTGCTAAAACAGTCACTAAACTATTTATCCAACATGTGTATAGGTTACATGGTGTTCCTGACCACATTATTTCGGATAGGGTGATACAATTCACCTCCCACTTCTGGCAGGAATTCCTGAAGCTGTTAAACACTCTGCTGAGGGTCTATGCTCCGCCCCCCCCCCAAAATAACGGGTCATGTGAATGTGCTAACTCGGTTCTGGAACAGTACCTTAGATGCTATGTAAATTACCAGCAGGACAATTGGGATGACCTGCTGCTATTCGCAGAGGTCGCTTACAATAACTCAATCGATAGTAGCACTGGCTTCACCCCATTTAAAGTTGCTTCTGTTCAGGATTTTGTACCCATACTAGAACTGCCTTAGGAGAAACCTCAGATCCCCTCCTTAGTGGAGTGGATTGAACAGCTATAACGCATTTGGCCAGTCACCCGTAAGGTATTGGACGAGCCACATCAGGCCCATAAGAAACAGGCTGACAAGAAAAGGGGTAAACCAAAAGAATTTCAAGTGTGGGACAAGGTTTTCCTATCTACGAGGTACTTACAAACATCCCCAAAATTAAAGAAACTGGGGCCCAAGTATGTAGGCCCATAGTCAGAATCAACAACCCAGTCACGGTACAGTTAGAGCTGCCCAAGACCCTTAGGCGGATTCACCCAGTATTTCACGTTAGCTTGCTCAAACCTGAACTAGTGTCCCCTCTTCGGTGTGCCCAGCCTGCCCCCTCAGTTCCCCTCCTCATAGAAGGGGAACAACATTTTGAAGTAAAGGAAATCCGAGATTCCAGGAAACATAGGGGGAAAGTACAATATTTGGTGGCCAGGAAACACTTCCCTCCCTCACAATCTGAATGGGTGGATGCTAGGGCTCCCAAACTCCTTCAATTATTTCACCAAAAATACCCTAACAAACCATAATGCTCCTTTACTCTCCTGTACTGTAGGTTACTCTCTGTATTTTATGTCCTTTGGGGTTTTTTTCCTCTAGGGCTAACTACTGCAGGAGGGCCGAATGTCAGTCGGATCTCCAGTATGGGATTCTACTTTGCTGCATGCTTGCTATCAGCTGCCATAGTAACGGGGAGGGAGGGCATGGCATTTGGGTTGGGGAAGTGAGCTGGTGAGGTGAAGTCCCATGTGAACTAAAAGGAAGGTTTGCTCTCAAGAATTACTGTGCCGCTGAGTGGAATTGTTTACACCATGTCAAGGCCAACCATCCTAGGACTCCAGATGAGCGAAATACCTGAAGATGAGCTTCACACTACATCATACTGGACGTTGATTGGACACTCAGCAAGGGACCCTGGGGGAAAGGATTTGGGGAAACTTTCAATCTGTAACTTTCACATGTTTTACTCAGATCTTGCTTTAATTTTGCTGCTATCATTTCAAACTCAGTAAAAGTACCTCTTCTCTATCTCAATGGAGTTGGGGGTTTTCTTTCTTGGGTTTTGAATGGAGGCAGGCCTGAGTGGGAAAGCCAGATCCCCATCAGTGCCATGGCCACCCAGACCTAGCAGAGATGGGGGAAGGCACGCAATCCCGGCAGGGCCTGGGCAGCTATGGCATCAATGGGGATCTGGGTTTCCCCACTCGCGGTGGCTGTCTTTTACCTGCTGGGCCTGAGCGTGCTCTACCACCTCTGCTCAGCTTTTCTAGCTGGCCACTTTGCCTCCGTGCTGGGTGGGCCTGGTGCTCTGGGCAGCGACGGCAGCAGTCTAATTGACCTGCATGAGCTTCTGGCGGCCTCAGTGGTGGAAGCGGCCCACAGCGGTGATGAGGTGTGTCGGGTGTGCGAGAACACGCTCCACGCATGGGCCAAGGGCAAGACCCACGAGGGGCCAAGGAGATGACCAGCGGCGATCTGCTCTACAACTGCAAACAAAAACAGACAGAATGGAGTAGGCGGGCCAATGGTGTCTGGCAGCAGCTGCCCCACCCCAGCTCACCTTGTCTCGGTCCGCAGTGGCAGCAGTGGGCGGAGGCAGAGGTGCAGGGGGGAGGCACGCAGTCCTGCCTGCTGGATGTCCCGGGCAGCCACCTGCCCCTTTCCAGCCACGTGGGATGGAGCAGGTGGTCCACATCATGTGACTCCACCCGATGCTGCTGGTGCCGCCGCTGCCACGCCTGCTTTTGGAGGGCCAGCCCAGTGGTGGCAGCGGGCTCCGGAGCTGCAGAGTGCATCAGCTGAGGGACCGGCAGACTGCAGCTGCTGCCAGTTTCTGGCAGCAGCCACCCCATCCTCTGCCTCGCCTTATCTCACCTCATCCCACGGGATGAGCCTCCCGCCTACTGCCCCAACCGAGACCGCTGGATTCCATCCCCAACTCTATTCCATACGAGTGACATCAAGGTGGCCATGCCCAGTCAGCTGCGACCACCCTGGCCATGCCCATCTCCCCTTCCAGCCCCCAAAGACAACCATAATGCTGAGTCTGCCCTCAATGAAATAGAGTTCGATACCCCTAAATTAGAGGTTTGCAATTAAAGAGAAAGCCTTACAAACTGAGAACTTTTGCTGATGACTTACTTTTGGTAGACTACATAATCCACAAAATGGTGCAGGATATTTAATGAAAAAACTGTTTGAATGATGTTGGCAAAATGGCAACTTTCAAGGTTAATAAAGAGAACACAAACGTGTGGGTTAAAAATATGAACACCCAAGAACAAGAGACTTGGATGAAAATGACTTTTAAAATTGAGAAGAAAGTTAAATATTTAGATATTACCTTAACAAACATGAATTGTATACTGCTTCAGAATAACTATGTTATTCTGTAATGTTCTTTGCTTAAGATAAAAGATAAAAAAGCTTCGATTCTAAAATTGAATTAAATTATATAGAAATATTTGTGTATTTTTATTATTAGACATATATACCGTGTATTTTATGCTTATGTTTAAATTTATTTAGAATAAGTTTTTTGTTATATAATTTTAATGTTATTTTGATTGTTTAATTTGTATATTTGTATATTTTTGCCTTTTTGTTTTAACTTAGAGTAAAAGGTTATTTTATTACATATTTGTATCTGTACTGAAGAAGTCTGAAATCAATCCCTTTTTTCTTTGTTTTTGTCAGTTTTTAATCATTTTTCTCTCTTCGATCCTCTCCCCCAAAATTTTTCCCTTTCTGTCATTTTACACCTTTTTTGACATTTAATAAAATTGATTTTTTTTTAAAAAAATAGCTTATAAAATTTTTCTCATTATAGTACAAATAATTACAAAGCAGGTTACAAATTACAAAAAAAAGTCAAATAAATATATTGTTTCAACCTATAAGGCTGAAAATTTTGCTTCCCCTTTTTCCATGTCAGTTATTCATATTCTGTCTATGATTGAATAGTTCATTTTAGTCATTTTATTTTATTCAAAGCAATAAAATACAAATTCAAAAAAAAATCACTATACAAAATTGCATAAAAAACCCAAAGCAGATATATACATAAATTGTCCCCCCAGTTGAATACTGTTAAATATATTTGTCATGTCCCAATATATACCGTATTTTTCAGAGTATAAGACGCACCTTTTTACCCCCAAAAAGAGGGTGAAAACTTGGGTGCGTCTTATACACCGAATGTAGCCCCACCCAGCCACCCCCACCCTTTGACCTCTGCCTCCCAGCAATTTACCTCCTTGCAGCAAACAGCGCAGAGCCTGATTAGCAGAAGCAACTGATTACGGGCCTCCCGACCATCAGCTGAGAGGCTGCAGGCAGGCCCAGGTGCTAAAATGAAAGTGAAACAAGCTTTTTAAAATAAATGCTTGATCTAAAGAGGCCCAGTGCTATTGTATCTTCTTTTAGATAGCAGAGAATAATGTATACTTCAAGAAACCCACATCAATTTTAACAGCATCTGTACAAGTAATAATCTGAAATGTAACAGTGTCCTGTTTTAGTATTAAAATAAGGCAGCTGAGTTAAACCCTGACTTAGTCATGTTTGGAGTAGATCTATTTAAATAATTGGGAGGAGTTAGTGTGACTACATTTAAGAAAACTTTCTGGCATTAATATACTGCCATAATGTACATTTCTCCAATTCTTTGCTATTTCTATTGCTCAGGGTTAGGGTTAATGTTTTAAAACAGCTGAGAAGCCTCGCCATAGCTTTCCAACAGGGGTGTGTGGTCCCAGTGAAAGGGAAGCATTGCAGACTGCAAGGCCAGGCCAACGAGCGGGGCATGGAGGCTCTGGTGTGAACATGGCGCTGATACATTCTACAACCTGGTGGTGGCTATCCGAGCCAGAACACGGACAGCCTTAAATCTGACTCAAGAGGCCGCCCTGCCACCCCCGCCCCACCCCCTGGGCATGCTCACAGGAGGTGGCAAGCACACGCGGGGCCCAGCATCCCTGGCCATCTTGCCCCGCAGGATTACTGCGTTCTGAGCGCCTCCCTTTCACCCAGGATACCAGCACTCGCAGCCTCCTGTGTGCATGCCCAGGGGGTGGGGACGAGGCAACGGGATGGTCTCTCGCTGGCTCCAGGGCAGCCGCACGGGTCAGATCTAAGGCTGACCATGTTCTGGCCCAGATGGCTGCACCAAGTTGTAGATCTGCGCCATGTCTGCACCAGCACCTCGATGCCCTGCTCGCCAGCCTGGCCTCGCAGCCCCCTTTCACACCCCACCTCCACATGGGAAAGCCATGGCTGACAGCAACGCTGCCAATCTTTCTTCCTACCCTCGTTCCTTTCTGAGCGCGGAGGAAGATTGGAACAGCATGAAAACTGTTTGCAAGCCGACAAGACTTTGGTGCAGCGAAATCCCTTGCTATAAGCCTCCCATCAGCTTACAAACGCCTTTTCTACTGTCCCAATCTTGGCATGAAAAGCGTTTGCAAGCCGACGAGACTTTGGAGTAGCGAAATTGCCTGGCTTGAAACCTTCCATCAGGTTGTAAACACTGTTTGTGCCAAGACTAGAATGGTGCAAAAGGCGTTTTCAAGCCGATGGGAGGCTTCAAGCAAGGCGATTTCACTGCCCCAAAATCTCATCATTTTGCAAATGCTCTTCAGCCGGATCTGGTACGAACCTCAGTTCACAGAGAACAGAGGCCTGAACTACTGTAGTGTGAGATCAGTAGCGTAAGATCTTGCGCTACTGATCTCACGTGATCTTGCATTATAGTACTGCACGAACTGCAGGGCATCGGTGCTTGTCTGCGGCTGAGGGTGCCTGGGGAGTCGAACAGTACTGCACAGACTGCAACAGGGAGGAAGGTGAAAATGGGAAGCCAGCACAGGCAATGTGAAAAGGGGCTTCTCGTTTTGACCTCTCCCCACTGCTGTTGCCTCTGCGCCTGGATTCCAGCCTAAAACTGAATGGGCAGTTCGGCTGCCCCTCCACCATGCCCCAGCACCGTTTGACACCCCCCCCCAGGCACCTTTCCCAGCTGCACGCAAGCACTGATGCTCTGCTGCCCCCCCCCCAGGCTATGGCGCTCACTATGGATCATCCCTCCCAGCCTTGTCTGGGAGGTGCCCCTCGACATGAGCGATGTAGAGCAGGCCAGGTAGAGTTGTCCACACCCACCCAGTCACATGATCACCCAGCCACACCCACCTGGCCATTTCAGGGCAATTATAATGCTGATCTGGCCCTCAATGAAATTGAGTTTGACACACCTAACCTAATCTGTACTCGTACATTTGGTTTTTCTTGCCTGTGTAAAACTTTACTTTTATCTACATTAAATTTCATTTTGTCCACTAATTTAGTCACTTTGTCAAAAAAATGAGATATGATTTGTTTGGCATTATCTGTTTTTGACAAATCTGTGTTAGCTTCTGGTTATAACTTTGGTTGCTTTGAAGTGTTCATAGATCTGTTGCTTGATTATCTTTTCCAGCATCTTCCCAGGTATTGATGTCAGGCTAATTGGTCTGTAGTTTCTTGGATGTGGGTCCCCCCCCCCTTTTTTTTTTTTTTGAAGATGGGAACCAGGTCAGCTTTTTTCCAGTCCTCTGGTAGTTCCCTGGTAGTATAGGATCTTTGAAAGATATGGTTCAGTGGTTCTGAGATCACATCTGCCAACTCCTTCAGAACTCTGGTATATAATCCAACTGGTCATGGTGATTTGAACTCATCTAGGATGGAGAGGTGTTATCTTACCATTTTCTTGCCTATTTTAACTTTTATTCCTCATGTGTCTTTTATGGTTCTGCATTTGGTAGAATGGACTATTTTTTTTTTCCTTTTGTGTAAAGACAGATGCAAAGATTGAATGGGAGAAGATAGCAAGGAAGTGACGGGCAGCAGGGGGAAAGCAGCCCGCGAGAGTTTCTTCCCCCTCCTGCTTCGCTTGAGAGCCAGAGGAAGAAACTCTCACGGGCTGCCTGAGCTGACAGCCAAACTTCTAGCCGGGCTCAGTGGCAGAAGCAGCCGGGCACACGCTTCCTTGTCTCTTCCAAACGCGCCCCTCTCTCTCTCGGCAGGGATGGGTGGGAAGAGTGCATGTAAGACACAGCACCAGGGACAAGGAACCTTTTGGCTGCACACTGCACGCAAGAAATCTTTCTCTCTTCCAAACTCCGCCAGAAATGAGTCTTCGTGAGACTCATCGCGCCTGCGCAGCCTCTTGGAGCGAAAGGGGAGAAAGAT
>QLTV01002665.1:829285-840382 GCA_003457575.1 Thermophis baileyi
CCCCACGTGCCCCCCCCCCCCCCCGCACTGAGAGAGAGTTTGGAAGAGACAAGCGCGTGCCCGGCTGCTTCTGCCACTGAGCCTGGCTAGAAGTTTGACTGTGAACTTGGCTTCCTCAGGCAGCCCGTGAGAGTTTCTTCTCCCTCCCGCTTCGCTCGAGAGCCGGAGGCAGGGGAGGGTCAGTGGACACAACACCGAGGAACGCAACGGAGCTACAAGTCCCAGGTAGGATGCACGTCTCGCGGACAGCCCCGCCCGACCTGCCACCCCCAAATTGCACCCCACCGCGAGACGTGCGTCCTACCTGACACTTGTAGCTCCGTCACGTTCCTCGGCATTGTGTCCAGAGAAGCTCATTGTAAAAGAAAACTTCTCGCGAGTTCGAGAAGTTTGATTGAACTCGCTTGAAGTTTTCTTTTACAATGGGCTTCTCTGGACACAATGCTACAAAGGAAGGCGATGGAGCTACAAGTGTCAGGTAGGACGCGTCTCATGGTGGGGCGCAATTTGGGGGTGGCAGGTGAGGCAGGGTGGGGTGGGTCGCGAGAGTACGGGGCAGAGTCCAGTTTCCATTTATGTTTGACATCTGCCTGTCATTGATGGAGCCAGAGCAGACTGCGGGAAGCCACAGATGATGATATTGCCCTGGAGGCAAAGCGAGCTGCGTTTAACGTAGCATCCGCCGAAAATTCTAAGGCAGCCAAGATTTTATTAATGTCTTGATGGGCTCTGCAGTCCTCAGGAGGGATCCTCCCTTGTAATTGTTTCATCCATAAAAGGGAAGTCCGATTAAAGAATGAGGCCGCCATGGAGGCCTTGACTGCACAGGCCTGGTGAGCCCTGACTAATGATTGTTCTAGTCTCTGGAAGGGGAGGAAAGGGCTGCTACAGGAACATCAATTGGGGGTACCCAATTGGATAGCTCCGGTCCCATCTGATAATATCATCTGTCAAGACTATTGGGATTAGGCCCCGCCCCTGGGGAACACCACTGTCTCTGTACGACATCCAGAAAAGTCTGGGAGAGGGAATTACCTCCTTCTCTACAGTGGGTTCAGAAAACAGAGGGTCAGGAGTATCCTGAGCATCTGACCCCTGATCCTGCATAACCTGGGTGGAACCCAGTTTGGTGGCCTTTAAGGTCTTGAACAATAAGGATCTAAACACTGACAGGTGAAACAGGCCCATGAGGCAGGCTGGTAAGGGATCAAGCCCTCATCATCAGACCACTCTTGATCTCTAGTGATGTCCTCCGCTGACACAGAGGAATGAGAAGATGATCCCGTAGGATAAACCCCTTGAGGGTAAATATCCCCCATCTCCTGAGGGACCTGTTGGTAACACCGGGTCTAAGGTTCTCAGAGACCTCTGGGTAGCTTCTGCGTTGTAAGGCTTCCTCTATGCCCTGTCTGATGGCATCAGAAATAAAGGCACCTAGGTTGGCTGGAATGGGGGGATCTGCCTGGTCAGATGACCTAAGGCTGCGGCCACTGTAGTAAAGGTTGCTTCGGCTCTCGCTGACCTGGGTCTAGGGAGGTGCTCTAAGGTAGGCTCAAATTCCCTATGACCTGGCAGGCTTTGAAAAAAATCAGCTACTCCTTGCATAATGGAAGCAGAGGTAGATGGAGGGTCCCCCTTGCCATCTGGTGACCATGCCCGGGCATAGCGGTCATCTGAATCCACAGGCAACAAGGGGGCTGCCACAGCAGTAGCCTGAGAGGGGTCTGGGATAGCTATAGGAAGGGAGCTGCCTTGATCTTTGGACGATTGTCCCCGCTCCTTCCTTTGCTCCTCCCTTTGGGCTTTAGCAATGGCCCTGTCCAGGGCTCGCTGTCGCCTTTCCTCATCTTTTTTAGGGGCTTTAGAAGCCCTCTTCGATTTGCCCCTGTCTTGGGATTCTAAAGAATGCCTCTTCTGTGCAGCCTTCACTCCCGAGGGATCTGCAGCTGCAGGTTGTGAGGCCTGGGCGGTTCGAGTGTTTCCCACCCTTGGGTGAGCCAGATTCAAAATGGCGTCCGCCATTGCAGATACCAGCCAGCGAAGCAGCCACACCCAGCCGGGTTCTGCTGCTATGAAAAACTCTGGGAGAGAGAAATGAGGAATCAGGCTATGGAGGCACTTAGCACCCCTTCGTGGGGATAAGCCTTCTCAATTAGGGTTGAATGGGAAACTCACTCACCACCACGTCATTTGCAGAAGCCTCCGAAGGCGCGCAGTCGCGCAAGCAAGGGCCAGCCGCCACAGAGCAAGTCTAGTGGACGCCGCCCAGCAATAAGCCCCTGCTCCTGGTCCCAGGAAACTCGGCACCACAATAGCCTCTTATAATTTCAAACAGTCAGGGTCAGCGTTCCGGAGCAAGATCACGGCCACTGCCCAGCTCCGCTGCCCCCCGAAGTCGGAGAAACCACCACACGGTCTTCGGCGGACTCGGGCCAGAAGCCCTTCACGCCAGAACAGCCGAATATGCAAATCGCCACCACGCGGCCTTCGGTGGGCTCAGGCTGAACAAGTCATCAGACCACTGCTGCCACGCGGTCTTCGGCGGGCTCGGGCCGAAGCCCTTCACGTGGGACTCGCTAATCTGTATGATCGCCGCCATGCGGCCTTCGGCGGTATTGGGCGCAAGCCCTTCACGCCAGAATAGCGTTGGAAAGAAATCCGCCGTTACGCGGCCTTCAGCGGCTCATGTGCACGCTGGAAGAGAAGAACAACTTCTTTGTTTTTATTTTTGCCAAATCAGTTTAGTGAAGGTAGAAACCAGGACCAGACAATTCACGTCTAGTCCTGAGATCGACCGAGTCTAAAAGTGGGGAGTACGACTGGAGGAGGCGTGTCATTAAGCTTGCAGACTCAGTCCAATGAGAGGATAGACGGAGTTAACCCATTCCTGGATGCTATCTCCACTCACCAAGGAGAATAGTACAGTGTTTGTATATTCTCAGTGTTTACTATTACAATTTCTGTAATAGGGAGACTTGTGTTAAAAATATGTGTGGTATCAGATCCCTAAAATTCCTATATATAAAATAACTAAATAGTACCACTCTCAAATCCAAGGACAATAATGCAATTCTTCTTCTAAGGAAACCAACACTGATTTGCACAAGAGAAGTACACTTTTTAAATACATGCTTATTTCCAATTATTTACATTTTTTATTTCCTCTTATTAGATGCAGAGAGGACTGAATATGGACTACACTTCAGCTGCAATGCTGAAATTGCCAAGAATGCTACGAGTTTTATATAATTTATTTCCCACAACAAAATCATTTTTTCAAAAAGCTGGCTTAGTTTTCATTGCTTTTAACCTTTCAATATCTTATCCTCTTTAGGCAAGCCACAGACTACGTGGAAAAGGTGAACTGTGGGGGAAACTTTAAGGAAGAGAAGAATTAAGATACCCATATATAAGAAAAAAAATGTGAAGTTGTGAAAAATATCTGAGTAGAATCACTGAAAGGATAAAAGTTCAAAGAAACTCTAAATGCAAGTAGGACATCTTTAAACACAACAAAGGAACCTAATGAAATTAATTTGGCAAAATGGAAAACCATTAATTTGGCAAAACGGAAAACCCTGAGCAGTATCCAAACTACTGTGGCATGAGTTTTTACAGCCAACAACAAAATTCAGAGTATATAATAAAACAGGTATTAGAAATACATAGTATTTTGCATAGTATTTTGTTAAATTTTCAAGTGGAAAGTGTACTGTATACAAAAATATCACTGGCAAATGTTACAATTATCAAACATACCATTATCATTTTTATGTTCAATGCTAAACTTGCTTGCACCTCAGTGTTCCATAAACATTCATACACATAACACATGCGGACAGATAGCAATAGCAATAGCACTTAGACTTATATACTGCTTTACAGTGCTTTACAGCCCTCTCTAAGCGGTTCACAGTCAGCATATTGCCCCCAACAATCTGGGTCCTCATTTTACCCACCTCGGAAGGATGGAAGGCTGAGTCAACCTTGAGCCGGTGAGATTTGAACTGCCGAACTGCAGCTAGCAGTCAGCTGAAGTAGCCTGCAGTACTGCACTCTAACCACTGCGCCACCTCGGCTCTTTATACCCATTTGTATCAGCAATAGGTTTAAATGAAGTATATCTAATTATTGCACCAATTCAAGAAAACAGCAGAAGGAAAGCAATTACTCCCACATGCAAACACATATGATAGCATTTGTCAAAGAGAAAAAGAGCATGGAAATATGTAAAGATATATTAATACATACAAAATTGTCTTACATTACATCAGAATGTTTGACCTTACTGCTATGTAACAGGCAACAAACTCTATGGCCAAGAGGTAGTTCCAGTAATGCTTTCAAAGTCCTCCAAATTCAGAAGTATCAGCTGGAACATAGGACTTTATGTAGGTGAAGGATTCACTCTATCAAAGATATAACTGGGGAATATACAGGTAGTCCTCAACTTACAACAATTGAGTCCAAAGTTTCTGTTGCTAAATGAGACATTTGTTAAATGAATTTTGCCCCATTTCATGACATTTCTTGCCAGTTGTTAAGTGAATCATTGCAGCTGTTAAGTTAGTGAAACATTTAAGTGAATCTGGCTTCCCCATTGACTTTGTCAGGTTGCAAAAGATGATCACATGACCTGAGGACACTGCAACCATCATACATGAGTCTGAATTTTGATTACTTGACCATGGGAATGCTGCAACGGTCATGTGAAAAATAAGTCACTTTTTTCAGTGCTCTTGTAACTTTGAACAGTCACTAAATGTCCTGTTGTAAGTCGAGGATTACCTGTACTGGACAAGAAACTAGAAAGATATCACTATAGCTAAGATTATATGTGAGTCCTGTTAAGTTACAAATAACCTCCTAGCAATAGCTGTCAAAGCAGCTTGTTATAATATGCTCTCAAATATCAGATTACATTTTAGATGAACAAGGTGTTATCTTTATCTGGTACATGTGTCTGCCACATAGTATAGAAAAATACTGCAAGTAGTGCAATAAGCAGGCTATCAACTGTAACAATATCTTCATAGAGGCCATTATATTATATATATTATTATATTATGAAAATGATTAAACTGTTATCTCACCCTTTCTCCAAAAATCTAACTCCCCCATTCTTTCAACGGGTAAATTTTTGCCAACATACAGGGATTAGGCCAGGGGTCTGCAACCCATGGCTCTGGAGCTGCATGTGGCTCTTTCATCCCTCTGCTGCAGCTCCATCGCTCAAAATATGCTTCACAACTGCCAATGTGCAACACCCACCGGCACGTGATTTATTGAGCTTTTTGACCCATCTTTTTTTTCAGAGTTCAAAATGTTTTTGTTGCATACAGAAATAAAAATGTGTTTTCTCTGTAGCAGGTCATTGATTTCATAAATGCAACACACTATAGTTTTTTTTATACATAGCATAAAGGTAAAAAATGATATATACAGTGTTATCTTCATTTTAGATGCCAAAAGGGTTTTGTGGCTCCCCATGTTTTCTTTTCTGTGGGAAACGGGTCCAAATAGCTCTTTGAGTATTTAAGGTTGCCGACCCCTGGATTAGGCAAATGAGCCCCCATCTCCCATGCATGGAGATTTTAACCTTTCCAGTCCAATAGATAGCCTGCAAATGCTCTCATGTATATCCAATTATACAATTATGCATCTGAGTGAAGCAAACACTACCCATTTAATGCGATCCTAAGTCTGTTACTGTGTAAAAAGGTCCACATTCTTCTTTGCAACTGCTGTCCTCGTTGCGGTAGATTTATCGTGGTCCCCCTCCATTCCTTGGCAATACCACTTTTTAATCTTACTAGTGTGGCAATACTGTATTTAAATGAAAACGGTTAATCCCAATATCTCCGTTCTACGAGAAGATACGAGATAGATTTACGGTCTATCCTCCACAGTGAGTTGGCGACTGAAAAACTGAAGACCTCTTCCCGGCCGGCCAGCTGGCCGAATGTCCTTCCTAGCGCCTCGGCCTTTCCTTCCTCCACCCGCTTCGCCTTCGCCGCCGGGATTGTTGGGAGGGACACCGCCCAGCCTCACCCCAAGGGGCGTTTCTATGCTTAGCTGCATCTTATTCCCACCCCGCACTCACCCGTCCAGCCGTTACTCATTCAGCCCCGGTTAAGCAGGAGGGAATGGGTTTCTTGGAGCGTTAGATGGGTGCGGTTGTTGGATCCACCCGCTTCATTCACAAAAAAATGCAAATAGACGGCGCTTAAAGCACAAGCTTCCTCGAAGCCGAGAAGGTGGCACCCGCCACTCACAGCAAAGGGAGGGGAGAGGGGGACAAGATGGGACCAGTGTCGATCAAGGCTCTAAGTCCCGCCTTCCATCCTTTGGTAGGCACGGGCTGCTAAAAAAGCCCAACTCCACCCTGGCTTCAACGGCCCCCACGGCCCCCACGGAACCATGTCCGAAGTGGGGACGACTCGAATGATGGCTCAAAACCACCCGCCAGCCTTCGAACGAGGCCCAGATTGGTGGTCTAAAGCGTCAGTCACCCCATGGCCCTGAATATTCTGTTCCCCTCTCCCGGCACCAATCCTCTCCAGATGTCTCCGAGGGGATCCATTCTCAGCCCTAAAGGCGCAGGAGGAGACCCTTCAGCCGCAACCTCTCCCTGTGGTTTAAAGGAAAGGTGCCGTAACGATTGGGCAATAACTGGCATACCGCGATCTTCCAGGAAGCCTCTGCGCCAGATACTGACCTGTGTTTGAAAACAAGAATAAGAAACGAATGACCACACGGAAGTTGCTGTTGGCGAGGAAGAAGACTAGAACAGCCCTCGGCGCTACCGCTACGGTGCGCGCGCCACCAACGGAGTCAGCTCATGACGGAACGCGCCATCTTGGAATTTTCACATAGTAACCCACGTGGTGCAGACCAATTTTTTTTTTCTTGCTCCCTTTAAGCCAATCGGAGAACGAAGCTATTAATAGACGCACTCCGATTTTTCTTCTTCACCGTCCTTCGCGGCTCGCTTCCCTTCCCCCCCCCCCCCCCCCGAGACAAGTTTTGTAGCCTTGGGACTGCACAGTATTTGGAAGATTTCGGAAGTAGGACGTCCTTCTCTGAATCGATATAAATTCTTCGCATTACTGGGGTCTTTTCACACGATTCGGTGGAAGCAGCAGTCTGCCGTCCTACGCATATGCTAAATACGTTAAAACATTTCAAACTTGACTGAATTCCTGTGATGTAACACTGCTCGAACCTTATATTCTCATTGGCTTAAAAAACATTGATTAAAAAAAACTGCTGAAATGACCAGTGCAGTCTTTAAACAGTGTTTGCAAATAAGCCAATTCCACTGGACCCAATGAAACTTATTCCTTCATAAGGGGAAGTCGGTAAAAGAGGAATCATTAAACCAGACATGAATTCTTTTGATATATATTTTTTTACATTGGAACCACTTGAAATCACTATCAGATAATATGACATACCTGTCTGCAGCACATTGCAACTTATTTATGAATTTAACCATTTAGGGCCTGAGTAGCTGAAAGACATAATATCCTGTCTGATTGTGTAGATCAACAGAAGAGGGCCCTTTTGCAGATGCTCTTGCTGTCAGATGCTTGGACATCTGGTAAACAGATGACCACCTCCAATGTAACTCCCAGGGTAAGTAATGTACTCCCAAAGTAAAGTGATGTATTTGGCACCATTGACACAGTACTTGGAAAATAACAAAATAGCAATTTTTTCCTACATTTTAATAGATTATATATATTTATTTTAATTCTGTTGTCAGGCTTTGTATCTTGTATTTTTTATTAATGTGAGCTACTTTGAGTTTTTATGTAATTAGAAATACCAGGTATATATTTAACTACAAATTTAATTTTTAAAAATCCAGGCCATAATCCCTTCGCTTGCTTGAGTTTATCTTGTACCGGTAATTCACCATGTAAAAAACTGACGCTTGTACCAGATCTGGCCGAAGAGCATTTGCAAGACGATGAGATTTGGGGGCAGTGAAATCGCTTTTCTTGAAGCCTCCAATAAGCTTGAAAATGCCTTTCGCACCATTCCAGGCTCAGCATGAAGAGCGTTTGCAAGCTGATGGGAGGTTTCAAGCAAGGCGATTTTGCTACCCCAAAGTCTTGTTGGCTTGCAAACATTCTTCATGCCGAGATTGGGACAGTACAAAAGGCATTTGAAAGCTGATGGGAGGCTTGAAGCAAGGGATTTCGCTACCCCATAGTCTTGTTGGCTTTCAAATGCTTTTCATGCCGTCCCAATCTTCCACCCCGCTCAGGAAGGAACGAGGGCAGGGGGAGAGATTGGCAGTGCTGCCGCTGGCCGTGGCTTTCCCACGCGGGGGCAAGCCAGTCTCAATGAAAGGGGGCTGCCAGGCCAGGCCAGGGAGCAGGGCATGGAGGTACTGGTGTGGGCACGGGGCTGATCTACAACTTGGTGTGGCCATCTGGGCTGGAACATGGTCAGCCTTAGATCCGACCCGCGAGGCTGCCCTGGAGCCAGCAAGAGACCATCCCGTTGCCTCAGCCCCACCCCATGGGCATACACACAGGCGCGAGCGCTGGCATCCTGGGTGAAAGGGAGGTGCTCAGAACGTAGTCAGGCTGCGGGGCAAGACGGTTCCCAGGGACGCCAGGCCCCATGCACGTACGCCATCTCCTATGAGCACACCCAGGGGGCGGGGGGGCTGCCTCTCGAGTCAGATCTAAGGCTGACCGCGTTCCAGCCTGGATGGCTGCCACCAGGTTGTAGATCAGCGCTCAGTTGGTCTGGGCTGGACCAAGGTGCTGCAGCGGTCCTTCGCTGTTTCCAGGGCAGCTCCACGGGCCAGATCTAACCACATTGTGGGCCGGATCTGGCCCCTGGGCCTTGAGTTTGACACCCCTGCATTAGTGGATCAATCATATCCTTGACTTTCTTTTTGTTCCTTATATATTGAAAGAAACTTTTTTGTTGTTATTTTTGGCATTTGTTGCAAGTCTTAGTTCTTTCTAAGCCTTAGCTTCCTGATTCTGTCCTTGCAGATTTGGACTATTTGCTATTTGGGCTATTCTATTCTAGTTATATGCCTCTCCTTCCATTTGTTATACTTGTCCTGTTTGTCCCTCAGTTTGACAGAGTGTTCTTTATGCAGCCATACTGGTTTCGTCTGGTGTCTTTTTTTCTCTGTGTGTATTATTGTGTTTGGAGTTTTATAAACTCATTTTTCAGAATTTCCCAAGCATCTTGAATTGTTTTTCTCTTCAGGATTTTCATCCATGGAATCTTTCCTAATTTTTCTCTTAGTTTGCTGAAGTCAGCACTCTTAAAGTCTAAAACAGAAAGTTTGACTTTGTTCAATTATCTGTGCCTGCATTATATTGAATCCTAGTATGATATGGTCACTCTCCCTCAAAGTTCCTACAATTTCTCCCTTCCTATCATTTCACCCCTATTAGTAAGAATTAAGTCCAGTATATTGGCATGCTAGTTCTCTCCTCTACCTTTTGGTTGACAAAGTTGTCAGCTAAGCAGTCAGGAATCTGTTTGATCTCCTACTCACTGCAATTTGTCTCCCAGTTGATGTCAGGGTAGTTAAAGTCTCCCATTACTACAGGGGTTGTTTCCTGTACACCTCAGCTAAGTGATTTAGCAAAGAGTTCACCTATTTCCTCTGCCTGTTTCCTTACACTTATGGCAATGTCATTTCTTTGTCTTGTAATTTTCATCCAAATGCAGTCAAGTAGGTTTTCATCCTTGGTGCTGTATATTTCTGTAGACGTGAAATAATTCCTTATATTTGGGGGGCATTTTTGGCACAACCATTTTAGCTGTGGTAAGTATTGTCAAAGTGGCCAGAAGTGTATTCAATTTCTTCAACAAATATACATACATAGATATGTTGAGAAATCTTTCTTTGAGACAATGGGCGAGTGACAAGATAACAAAATGTATAGCTGGAGAGTCTCAAGCATTCCTGAAATGTATACAATGTATAAATATAAAATCATGATCATATCACCCAGCTTTGAAAAAGTGGTTAAAAGATTTGTTCAGATGTTCAAAAATGTTTTGCAAGCAATGTCAAGAAAATCTAACACTTGAAAAAAAAATATTTGCATATCACAATACATCTACACATAAAAAAATTAAACACCAGCAATATTCATAGGTTATATGTACAGGAAATAAGAAAATTCAAAAATAAAATAGTATGAAAGTATATAGGTTAGAAATGCATATAAACATTATCTTGCTTTAAGATAGTTGGAGAAAAGACATGCTGAAAGTATACGAATATGTAACATTGTGGTGTTAGAAATAGATATTCTTTTGTTTGAGGACTGTTAGAAAGAGGCGCTGCTAAGGAGACATTCCTTAATGCCAAGGAGATAGAGATAAGAAAAAGCTACGCTGGCAAAATCTTATGGGTAGTTATGGGGAGGTGTTGACGAACATGTAATTAAAGAGATGATGTTGTCTCTAAAGGCGCCTCGGGATTAGCTATGATCGGTCACTGGATCCGATGTAGGAGGGGCATGGGGAGCGCATCATGATAGAAAACTATAAAATGTAATGCTTTTGAAATTTCAAGGTGTGGCTTTTGACTCAAACTTCAATTTGAGGTCAGGCTGAAAGACCCACCACACTTTGCAAATTGCTTTTCTTTCACTTTAAAATAAAATCTCTGTTGGGATATTCATGAGCAGGAAGAGTCATCTGGTAACTCAGTCAGCCAATGTGAGTAGGGTGCTACTAAGTCTGTGCAAAAGGAATTAAGCAAGGAGCTGGACGTGTTTTCCAGTCTCTGGTCTGTCTCTGTATCTCTCTGTGTGAAGACTTCATTATGTTGCTGTAAAGAAGAATATATGGTATTGTAAATATTTTGATATGATTATAAAGAAGTTATTTGATTCAGCAAAATGCAGTCAACTGTGAGAGCTTCTGATTTATTTTCTACAACAGAGAAACAAAATTCTTTTTTTAAAAATAATTTTTATTGAACAATTTTAAAAACAAGATTAAAAACAACCATCTATACAAAAATAACATAACATAACATAGCATAACATCACACTACATAACATCCAACAAAGAAGATATTAATAATAAAAATTCGAT
>QLTV01002665.1:862529-891132 GCA_003457575.1 Thermophis baileyi
ACATTTTTAGTTTTATGTTTTAGTAGATGATACTACACTGTTTATGTATGGGAACATTCTGGAGACATGTTCTTATAAATTTTCTTTCCATTTACATCTCTATATGCTTCCTGTTTCTTACCCATTACTTTTATTCCTATGAGCCTTCTATCAAGCTGCTTCTTCAGCGAGGGTCAGAGACTAAAAAGTACATCTATTTTGGGAAAGTATTGGGAAGATTAACTGTGGAAGTTAAGGTAACATTTAAAACAGCGGTCCCCAACCTTTGTGTCTTGGCAGCCCGGCTGGGTGGGGGAGAGAGGAACCATGCCACATGAACAGTGGGCCGGTGCCAGGGGTGAAATGTGAAAATTTTCCCTACCGGTTCTGTGGGCGTGGCTTATTTTGTGGGCGTGGCTTCAGGTGGGCGTGACTTGGTCAGGTGACCGGATGGGCGTGGCCAACTTGTAAAATGTGGTGAAACTCACTTAACAACGCTCTTGCTTGGCAACCAAAATTTTGGGCTCACTTGTGGTCATAAGCCTTTCTTTTTCTTTCTTTCTTTCTTTCTGTCTTCCTTCCTTTCTACCATCTTTCTTCCTTTCTTTCCTTTATTTCTGTCTGTCTTTCTTCCTTCCTAACATCTTTCTTTCTTTCATGGGAGCGTGTGGGCCTGGCTGGCGCTCGGCTTACCTTCCTGGCAAGGCTCGGAGACCACCCGGCACGCCCATCCGCTGGCTCTCCACTTTCTGCCTGCCCCGTCAAAGCCCCCGCCAGCCCCGGACGGCACATGACAGGGGACGCGATGCTGCTGGAGCGCGGTTGCTGCTGCCCCCGCCCCTCTCGCTGAAGCCGGGAAAGCGAGAGGGGCGGGGGCGGCAGCAACTGCGCTCCGGCAGCGTCGCGTCCATAGGTGCGCGCCCCGACGCTTCCCGGCCCGCAAAGGTCCCAGAGCTGAAGCCAGGAAAGCGAGAGGGGCGGGAAAGTTCATGGGAAGTGGCGGCGGACGGAGCTGGGCAGGGCGGAGCCACTGGTGCAGCAGCGCCCAGCGAGGAAGGCTAGGCGGGGAGGCGCGGTTGAGCGGGGCCGGGGCAGCGCAGCCTATTGTGCCTCCTCTTGCCCTGCTCTCCATCCCAGAGGGCCGCGCATCCCCCCCGCCAATCCTCCGTAAAACCGCCCGCTCCGTTTCTGCAGGGATTGCCCTGCAAAGGGTGGGGGGTCTGCCTTTGCAGAAATGGGGCGGGCGCATGTGCAGCAGCCCCTCTCAGCGTCTGCATTTCCAAGGGCCACCCGCCCACCCACTGGCCGGGCCAGGCTGGGCTGCACGCCGACCTCAGAAGGCAAGTGGGCGTCGGGGACCGCCAGGAAGGCTGCATGGAAGGCCACCAAGCATGGCAGGGCTGCGGGGAAAGGAGTAGGCTGCTACCCCCCTTCCCCGACATGCTTTCCTGCCTTCCACATGGCCTTCTGCTTTCCTGCCTTCTCAAGCTGGCCACGGGAACACCGGGAAGGCCCCATGGAAGGCAGGAAAGCATGTCGGGGCTGCAGGTCACAGGGAATGGAGTATGAAAGGCAGGCTGGGACAGTGGGACCACCCCCCTTGCCCCGCCCGCCCACCCACTGGCCGGGCCGGGCTGGGCTGGACACCGACCTCAGAAGGCAAGCGGGCATGGGGGATTGCCAGGAAGGCTGCGTGGAAAGCCGCCAAGCATGGCAGGGCTGCGGGGAAAGGAGTAGGCTGCTACCCCCCTTCCCCGACATGCTTTCCTGCCTTCCACATGGCCTTCTGCTTTCCTGCCTTCTCAAGCTGGCCACGGGAAAACCAGGAAGGCCCCATGGTAGGCAGGAAAGCATGTCGGGGCTGAAGGCCACAGGGAATGGAGTACGAAAGGCAGGCTGGGACGGTGGGACCACCCCCTTGCCCCTCTTAGCGCCCCCCTGCCGCCCCCCTTGCCTCTTACCGCCCCCCTAAGTCATCCCACCGCCCCCCAGGGGGCGGTACCACCCACTTTGGGAACCACTGGGTTAAAAGATATGATGAAGAGTGGAGGGCAATTACAAGTGACTCCAGAAAGAGTGAAGTGGCTGAGCCAAAGCCAAAAGGATACTCAGCTGTGGATGTGTCTGGTGGTGAAAGTCCAATGCTGTAAAGAACAATATTGCATAGAAACTTGGAATGTAAGATGTATGAATCAAGGTAAGTGTCATGGCTCTGACTAATGAATCCAAGCAAGTCAGTGTCAGCCCTGGAGGCCATCTTTTTCTTTGGATCTTCAGGGCTGCCACATTTAGTGCTGTGGGAAAACAAGAGGGGGGTTGCAAGGAGTTGGTGGAGATATATAGCCATAACAACATTCTTTTCTCTGGGAGTCAAGGACGTTCAGCCTGCACCTGGAGAAGCGTGACTGGGGAACATCTCCAGTTGGGACGGTGGATTGATTGGACGATGTGGTGGGCATGTGGGTTCAGGGGAAGGGACTTTGACTTTCCTTTGGGTGGGGAAACCTCCCCAAAAAACTTTCAGATTCAGGTTTTCCCAGATGTGACAATATGACATCTTTAATAAAATGGAACTTTGAGGAATTGTTGGCTTCAGAGTCTTCCTTAGCTGGGGGTGTTACTTGGAACCCTGACATTAACCCAAATCTCCTTTTCAACCCAGCTCCTCGCTTAGTGGGGTGCTGTACAGGATCCTGAGCCCTGAGCGCCGACCCAATCACTGGGCGGCGTAAAGACTCAGGGAAGATGGAAGAGAAGAAGGCAACTATTGTGGCTCGCCCGAGTCCCGCGCAGCCGCCCATGGATCCAGAGGACCAAGAGCCGACTGTGGCGTGGCACTATCATCCTGTGTACCTGGCACCTGAGTCAGATACCGAGGGGGACTCAGTGCCAGAGGATGACAGCCAACCAGGGCCTTCTGCACCTCCTCAGCATCTGCTTGATGCTAGGGCACGCAGGGCAGCTAGCAGGCAGGAGTGGCTCTGTAGAAGGAGGTCTCCTCGCGTGTAAATCTGCAGGCTGATTGGCCACGCCCTAAGGCTATTTAAGGCTTCAGCACACTGAAGCCGGCGCTGGAAACAACTTGTTGCATTTTCTCTGACCACGTCTTGCTGTTCTTGGGATTTCTACGGCTTTGATTTCTGGACTTTCAGTCCGGGCTTTTTGCCAACGTCAGTGAGTCACTGATAACAGAGGAACTAATTGACTGTTTACTTTGGGGGTGTGAATTCTGGCCAGCTTGATACTGGACTTTTTGGCACGACGGACTTTCTTATGATTTAATGACTTTAACCTCTAGTTACTAAGAAGTTTATTAGTACTAAAGAATCTTATTGACAAACAGTGTGTGTGCGTCATTTTCCATAGGGCTTGCCGTGCTAGGACACAACAACTATAGAGGGAGCCACCGGGACTGGATTGGAGGTCCTCCTTGAGACCCTCTACTCCCCTTCTAAGGCTGTGGTGGTTGCAGCGGAGGCTGCCGAGGCTGAGCACTGCCGGGGTGCCCGGGCCAAAGAGCCGGCACCTTGGCAGGTCGCTCAGCCAGATCTTTCCTTATGCAGCAAAGTTGCGGGAGCCATGCTACCCCAGGAATTGGTGATCGGGACGACGCTGCAGGAACGAGCAGAGTGGAGCATGCCCAGGCCTTCAAATGGAGAGCAACAAGATCTCCTGAGCCCAGCGATTCCCAGGAGTGGGGTCTCCTGCTGCCATCATGCAGCCAGTCGCTAGCGGGTCTCCTGGAGCAGTTCGACTAACTCAGCATGGGAAGCATTGCACAACCTCCACCCACGTTCACCTTCCTGGGCCCAGGAGCCGCAACTGCCCAGAGTGGAGCGTCAGCTTCATTCCACTCAGCGTGAAGCGGATTGCGCCTCAGCCTGCCCTGCCAGGATGACAGCTCCTGCAGGAGTTGGCGCAGCGCTGCAGCAAGGCCCGCTAGGGCAGTCCAGCCCGGGACTGTGGGGAGAAACATTGGGGCTGCTGAGACCCAACACCCCCCTCGCCAACCGGTCCTCAGATTGCCTCCTGCCGACCAGATCCCCCCTGGCTGGGCCTTTTACCCCAGCCAGGGGTGGGTACAGTACCAGTGGATGCTAGCTCCAGCCCCACCACCTGCACTGGCTATTCTGACCTAGGCTTCCTGATAAAATAATACAGCACAAACGGAGTCCCAAAAACCTCTTTTTTATTTTTAACGGCTGTGAATTAACTTCATTCCCAGCCGTAATAAGTCCCAAACAATGATAACAAGTCTGACAGAAGTCTTTCGGAAGAAGGCAGAGAAGCACAAACCTTTATCTTTCTTGACATGCTGCCAAAGACCTAATTGTCAAGGAGTTTTGCAAGGCCAAACAGAAACACGGAGGCAGAACCGAAATGCTGAGAATTGAATAAAGTTGCTTCCTACAACAAGCACATCCATTTTCTCCCCTTTTATAGCCTATGGGAGGGGCCAATTATCTCCAAGCCTTACTCCCAAGTAGTCCTTCTCCTCTGTAACTGTTCTTGCCTTCTGGCAGCTCTGCGCATGCGCGCATTGGGAACAGGCTCCCCCTGTTCCTCTGCCTTGCTCATGTCAGCCTCTGGAGGCTCTGGAGTCAACACAGACCTCCCAGATGGCCCTGGCTGGATCCCTGCCTCTGACACTGAGCCTTCTCCAGACTCCAGGCCTGTCCCATGTTCCTTCCCAGCCTCCTCGCTGTCCGACTCTGCTGCCAGCTCCGCAGGCCACTGGCGGACCACAACACTATCCCTCACCGCAGGGCCCTTCCCCCAGGTCTGGCGATCTGGATGCGATCATGATGGGAAGCGGTCATGGAAGGCTTTCACCAAAACAGGTGCATGTACAGAGGTCGCATCCTCCCAGGTGAAGTCCTCCGGCCCATACCCTTTCCACTCAATGAGGTACTGGAACCGGCCCTTCAGCCACCGAGAGTCCTGAATGCTGGCAACCTCATACTCACGCGGTCCATCTCCATCATGTGGCACTGGCTGGGGACGGTCAGGTTGGCAGAGCGAATAGGCTGGCCGTTCTGGAATGAGGAGGGATCTATGGAAGACTGGATGGACACGCATCGAGCGTGGCAAGGTCAGGCGGTAGGCGACCGGGTTGATGACCGCCTCAACAGGGAATGGGCCAAGGTACTGGTGATCTAGCTTCCTGACAGGCCGGTCTGACGGAAGGTGCCTGGTGGACAACCAAACGCGATCCCCCACAGCCAACAGTGGCGTCGCCCACCGAGAGCGGTCCGCGACTCGTTTGTAGTCCTCCTTGGCCTTCTCAAGATACCGTCGCACCAATTGATGGATGGCCTGCAACTTGGACAGAAAGTCATTCGCTGCCAGAACCGGTGAGTCGAGTTGCATGAGAGGAAAGAACCGAGGATGATATCCCACATTGGCTAAGAAAGGGGTCGTTTGGGTGGAGGTGTGCTTCGAGTTATTAAATGCGAACTCTGCAACTGCCAAATACTCCGACCAATTGTCTTGTTGCTGGTTCACAAAGCAGTGCAGGTATTGCTCCAGGATCCCGATGACTTTCTCAGTCCCGCCGTCAGTTTCCGGATGATGCGCTGACGACAGGCAGATTTTCACATCTAAGGCCGTCATCAGCCCTTTCCAAAACTGGGCTGTAAATTGGGCCCCTCTGTCTGAAATGACCCTATCGGGTAGGCCATGCAGCCGAAAGACATGTTGGATAAACATGCGGGCGATGGCGCGAGCCGTCGGTAACCCACAACATGGAATGAAATGCGCCATCATCGTCAGCATGTCTACCACCACGAACACGGTCGTGAATCCAGAAGACGGAGGCAAATCTATCAAGAAGTCCATGGAAATGGTGCCCCAGGGTCTCTACGGTGTCGGCAAGGGCTGGAGCAGCCCTGGGGGGGCTCCCGTGGCTGACTTGGCCTGTCAGCATCATACACAGGATGTGACGTAGGCCTGGACATCGTGGCAGAGTCGTGGCCAATGTCTTAAAGAGGCAGAAGTGCCCCGCCGCAGGGTTATCATGGCACTGCGACAGGATAAGACCCCGGTGTGGCCCTACTGGTACATAGAGTCTATCTTGGTACCTCAAGAGGTCCTCGGTAAATGTGCAGGGAGAAGCGGGCCCTACCTCTCGCTTCCGTTGCTCCACGTAAGCGTCCTGCTGCTGCGCTTCCCGGATATGAGCCCATAAGTCCACTGGTTCCTGAACCACGGAGAATGACTCGATGGGCAGAAATGTCCAGGGCAGAAGCGGGTCTTCGATGTGGGAATACTCAGATTTCCGCAAGAGCACATAAGCTCTTTGGTTGCGCCCACTGGGGATGTAGGTGACACGGAAATTGAACCTGGCAAAAAAGAAGGACCACCGGATCTGGCGTTGGTTCAATTTCCGAGCGGTCTGCAGAAACTCCAGGTTTTTGTGGTCCATCCGGACTTCAATCTGATGTCGGGCCCCCTCCAGGTGATGTCTCCAGGCCTCAAATGCAGTCTTAATGGCCAGTAGCTCCTTCTCCCAAATGGTATAGTTGCGCTCGGAAGAGTTAAGCTTCCATGAATAATACGTGCAAGGGAAGAAGGTACCGCCAGACGCATGAGCCTGGAGTAACACCGCTCCAACAGCAACATCCAATGCATCCGCTTCCACCACAAACGGATAGTGGGGGTCAGGATGTTTCAAGATGGGATCCTTCATGAAGGCCTGCTTCAAGGCCTGGAATGCCTGCTGCTCGGGGGTACTCCACCGGAATGGGACTTTTTTCTGCAGGAGCCGAGTGATGGGCGCAGTCAAGAACGCGAAGCCAGGGATAAAGGTCCGATAGTAGTTGGTGAACCCGAGGAGTTGCTGGACATCCTTCTCTCGCCGGGGAGGTTGCCAACAACTCGACCTTGCTCCGCTCCATCGCTATGCCCTCGGGAGAGATGCAATGTCCCAGGAACTCGATGGTGGTCTGATAAAACTGGCACTTTTCCAGCTTCGCATAAAGATTGTGCTCCCGAAGCCATTGCAAGACCAGACAGAGGTGATGTTGGTGACTCTCCCGGGAGGCCGAGTAAATCAAAATGTCATCCAAATAGACAACGACAAACTGGTCCAAGAGATCCCGGAAAATGTCATTCATGAAATGTTGGAAGACAGCGGGAGCATTAGTCAACCCAAATGGCATGACCGTGTCCTCAAAATGTCCGTACCTGGTGCCGAATGCCGTCTTCCATTCATCCCCGGCCCGGACCCGAACAAGATTGTAAGCTCTGCGCAGGTCCAACTTGGCGAACACGGTAGCCTCCTGGAGCCATTCTAACAGGGGCAGAGGATACAGGTTGCGCACTGTGATTGCGTTCAATTTCCGGTAATCGCAACAAAGCCGCAAGTCTCCAGTCTTCTTTTTGACGAACAGGACCAGAGCGGACAGGGGCGACGACGAGGGCCCATAAAACCCCGAGCCAGGTTTTTGTCCACAAAGTCCCGTAACGCAGCCAATTCAGGGTCCGACATCGAATACAAACGGCCCACTGGGAGCGGCGCATCCAAAATTAAATCTATGGGGCAGTCATACGGCCGGTGCGGGGGCAATTGGTCCACCTCCTGTTCGCTGAAGACATCCACGAAGTCCTTGAGGTCAGAAGGCAAAGACACCTTGGATGGACCCAGCACCTGGCTGGCGCAGACTTGGTGGGTATAGTCCACACATTGCAGGCTCAGGAACGAGATGAAGTTCTGGGACTAAAGGATGTGTGGATCATGAATCCGGAGCCAAGCCAAGCCCAAGACCACAGGGAAATGCAGGCCAGAAGTAATGTAGAACTGGATGGCCTCCTCATGAGTACCGATGGTCAGGCGCACAGGTTGCATGGCAGCCTTAATAGGCCCAGACAGAAGCACCCGACCATCAATGGTCTCCACAAGCATGGGAGGATCCACCGGACACAGAGGGACGGCAAATTTGGTAGCAAACGCCTCGTTCATAAAGTTTGTGGTGGCTCCGGAGTCCACCAAGACGTGAGCCAGAATCCCCTGTGGGCTACTGCAAAGGAAGACTCGTGCTGCCAGAATCAAGTGACGGGGTGGTCCAGGATCCACATCCGCTGGGCGTCACCCAGTGTTGGTGCGCGCCTGACCCAGGTCTCCCCTAGATCGGGCTCAGGGCATTTCCCGACAGAGTTGTCCGCTGCTGTGGGGCAGGCCCAGGAGCCAACGCCCCTCGTTGCTTCTTGGGGCAAGAGGCGGCCATGTGTCCAGGTTCCCCGCAATACAAACACAACCCCCCTGAGTGCCGTCTATCTTTTTCAGTCACTGACAGGCGGGGTCTGGCTGCGCCTATTTCCATAGGCTCCTCCCATGGAACCGGGGTCTCACGAAAGACTGGTACCACCCGGGTCTCCTGGGAGGCACGGCGACTGGTCCGTCTCTGCAACATCGCATCAATCCTGAGGCACAGATGAACCAGTGCGCTGAGAGTTGGAGGAATATCCACACGGACCAACTCGTCCTGTAACTCCTCCAACAACCCAGCCTGGAACGCGTCCATGAGGGCAGCCTCGTTCCAGGCCGAATCCTGGCTAAGCAGGCGGAATTCACTGATGTATTCCTGCAGGGGTTGCCAGCCCTGCTTCAAGGCCTTCAGACGCCTAATAGCTGTCTGCATTTTAATGGGGTCCTCGTACATGAGTCTGAGGTGTTCCCGAAACCCCCTGAAGTCATCTAACAAAGGACTATCCTGGACCAACAGGGGCGTGGCCCAGCGAGCCGCAGAGCCGGAGAGCGGGCTGATCATAAACCCCACTTTATCCGGTTAGTGGGGAAGTCTTCAGCTCTCAGGCTGATAAAAAGCTGGCATTGTCCCCCAAAAGCCGGGAACATGTCTTGTTTGCCGTCAAACTTATCTGACACAGCTACCGGGCATTTCCTCCGAGGAGATGGAGCAGCGTTGGCTTGGAGCTGAGCCACCTGGCCAGCCAACAGGGCTAGCTGTTGATTAAGCTGCGCGTTCTCGGCACGCAGCTGCTCCATCTTATTAGAGGTTTGTTTGTAGTTTTTGGGCAGGAAGCAAACTGTTCTGACCTAGGCTTCCTGTTAAAATAATACAGCACAAACAGAGTCCCAAAAACCTCTTTTTATTTTTAATGGCTGTGAATTAACTTCATTCCCAGCCGTAATAACACCGGCCTCGCAACCTGCCCAGCCAGAAGCTCCTCCCCCATGGTTCAGAGCAACTGTCAGATCCCAAAGAGTGATCGTGCCATTCAGTTGAGAGAAGGGGGGGCCTTGGGTTTGATTTATTAGCATTGCCTGTGTCAATTGACGGTTTACAACTCATACCCGGGCGCCAAGCATCCTGAGATCTCTTCACTTTTGGAGAAGGTTTATGAGGGGCAATGTGGGATGTTTCACTTCAATGGATAACAGAAGATGGTCAGAGAAATGTATGTTTATCCGGTTCCCAGAGCAGTTGATAAAGAAAACATTTTCACACTTGTGTATTGGCTAGAATCTGCATTCTGGCTAATGGGAGGGGTCTCTACTGCTTTAACTCTACCTGCTTTGCCTAAGGGTATTCAGACGTTGCTTTGAATGGAATGCTTTCACTTCTGCTTAATAAAAGATCCTTTTGAACTACATTGTTTCAGAAGTTCTCGCTTTCTTAAGTTAGACGTAGAGGTGATCCTTACAGCAACATTCGATGGAGCCCCAGGGAACCTGGCTTATTTCCTTAATTGGATTTGGTCCCACATTGACCCTAATGGGGACCAGTATCAGACCGATCGAGATATAGTGTCGGCCATTGCTGACTGCATGAATGAGGGGGACGCGGCAGTTTGGATAGTCCAACTACACAATGAAGGAGCCCCAGAGCTAGAGGATGCTGATGAGTTTGTGCAGCTGCTCTGGGCCCGATTTGAAGACACAGCCCATAGGCAAGTGGCCGAAGCCCAGATCAAAGCCCTGAAGCAAGCGGGCTGACCCCCAAAAGATTTTGTCTGAGATTTCTGAAGGCTGGCCGGAAAACTGAGAGACTGGCCTGAACGCCTCCTCATCCACCACTTCAAAGAGGCCCTAGACCAGGACCTCAGGCAAGCTTGCGGCATCAGGGGAGTTCCGGACTGTATACAGGACTGGTACAATATAGCCATGGCAATGGACTTAGAGATCCATCCGCATCGCAAGCCTACCCAGGAGAAGCCAGCCAAGAGGACCCTGGGTCGCCGAGCCCCTGCAAAGCTGGCTGAAGCACCTCAGCCGGCACCGCCAGGGATGATCAAGTGCTTCCGATGCAGCCAACGTGGGCACAGAGCATCCAAGTGCCTGGACCCCCGCCCCAGTCCCTCAACTCTGGATCCCATCAGCATCCTGGGAAAGGACCCCAAGGAATCTGCCAGACAAGGAGAGAATCGCCCAACAAGCCATTGAGGTTCCTCTCCCCCCAGCCAGGAGTGAGGAAACTCCAGCTTTGTAGACCCCTCCGGGCTCTG
Source organism: Thermophis baileyi (assembly GCA_003457575.1). Taxonomy (NCBI): domain Eukaryota; kingdom Metazoa; phylum Chordata; class Lepidosauria; order Squamata; family Dipsadidae; genus Thermophis; species Thermophis baileyi. Next base: position 872,973 of record QLTV01002665.1, read on the forward strand.
CCAGTGGGAGCAGCGGCGAAGAGGACCCGATGGTAAGTGAAGCCATTCGCCCCTTCACCATCAAGACTAGTAGTGCCAGAAACTGGGGTCCAGGGAGACGTAGAGGCCGTCATAGACACCGGCTGCACCAGGTGCCTGATCAGCCTCCCCATTGTCCAACAGCTAGGAATAAGCATGAAGCCCCTAGTGCATCCCATATGCTTTGAGCAAGTTGATGGGATGCTAATAGGCGGAGTCCCAGCCACTTTAGTTATGGCCCTCGTTAGACTGGAAATGGGGTGCCGCCAGTTCATAGTAGCCCCCAAAATGACTGAATCAATTATACTAGGGCTCGCTTGGTTAGACAAATGGGGCCAAACCATCATGTGGGAAGATGGTTACCGGAAACTAAGAATAGGCATTGGTCCACTGCTGCCAATCCTGCCAGACAATTGCCAACAAGCAACAACCCCTGGCAACCCCAGCCGGCTGGGAAACGCTGCAGCAGCCACAGACAGGCTCCCCGGCTGTCCCCAGGTGCCCCAAAAATATTGGGATTTGGCAGATGCCTTTAGCTAACAAGACTACAACTTCCTCCCCCCCAACTGCCCGACAGACTGCACAATTTAATTCATGCCTGGAGCCAAGCTGCCAAAGCCAAAGATGTACTGCATGACTCCAAAAGAAATGGCCGAATTGAGAAAATACATCAATGCCAATTTGGCCAGGGGTTTCATTCAACCCGCAAATTCCAAAGTGGGAGCCCCCATGCTGTTCAAAGAGAAAAAAGATGGGGGGATGAGGCTTTGCGTTGATTTCTGCGGAATTAATGCCATGTGCATGGAGAACACCTACCCCCTCCCCCTAATGAAGGACATACTAAGCCACCTAGCAAAGGGTAAGGTGTTCACCAAGCTAGACCTAAGAGAAACCTACTATTGAATACAAATTTGAGAGGGAGATTAATGGAAGACCGCATTCAACTGCCCTCTGGGCAGCTTCCAATTTAAGTTCATGCCGTTTGGGCTCCAGGGAGCCCCCGCAGTCTTTATGCAGCTAATTAACGAAGTGCTGCATGAAGTGCTGCACTGTACAAAGGGGTCCTAGTTTACCTGTATGACATTCTCATATTCAGTGAGACGCTGGAAGAACACATTAAGTTAGTGCGGCAGGTACTGAAAAAACTCCTAGCCGCAAAGCTCTATGCGAAGCTTTTTAAGTTTGAATTCCATAAGACCTCCCTAGACTACCTGGGCTACCGAGTGTCAGGCGAGGGGATTGAGATGGATCCAGGGAAAGTGAAAGTGGTGCTAGACTGGCAACCCCCTCGCACACGCAAGCAACTCCAAAGCTTCCTGGGGTTCGCAAACTTCTACAGGCAATTCATTCCAGCATTCACAGAAGTGGCTCTACCCCTAATGGAGCTACTAAAAACAGGGCCCCCTCCACTGAAACCGTGCCCAACTCAGCTGCTGGACTGGACGCTGGACTGTCAAAAAGCATTGGAGAAAATGAAGCGGCTCTTCACTGAGGAGCCAATTCTCCAGCACCCCGACTGTGAGTGACAGTTCATCGTCCAAGCCGATGCCAGCGATGTGGCAGTGGCAGCAGTGCTCCTCCAGAAGGACCCACAGGATCGGCTCTTGCCTTGCGCATATGTGTCCAAAAAACTCACCGACACTGGGAGGGCGATCTGGGAGAAGGAGGCCTACGCAGTCCGCTGGGCTCTCCTCTCCTGGAGACACTTTTTGAAAGGGAGTAAGGTGCCTTTTGAGGTCTGGACTGATCACAAAAACCTCAAAGCCCTAAAGATACCCTGGAAGCTCTCCCCCAAGCAAATCTGATGGGCACAATATTTCCAGCGATTTAACTTTGAGCTAAAGTACATCCCAGGAGGGAAAAATCTGCTAACTGACGCATTGCCAAGAAAACCACAATTTGACAGCTGGAGGGGAGAAGTCCATGCCATCATCCCCACCTCACAACAAGTGGTGCAAGTCACCACCAGGGGCCAGACCAGACGCCAAGCCGACCCCGTGGGGGGAAAACTGACAGCGACACTAAAAATGGTGCTCTCAGCTGACCAGTGGTTTAATGAGAACCAGGACACTCTAACCATGAGGGAGAGGCTGTCTTGGAAGGGATCTAAGTTATATATCCCCACCAGCTTGAGACTACAAGTCTTGTAGCGCAGCCACGACTCACGACTAGCCAGTCACTTCAGCTTTCTAAAAACCCTCCACTTAGCCCGAAGGCAGTTCTGGTAGCTGAAAATGAAAGCCGATGTGGAGGACTTTGTAAAAAGTTGTGCCACTGTGCCACCATGAAGATGAGGCCAGGAAGACTTCTGGTTGATGTTGCGGCGAGAACGGCTTAGAAAATAGCGGGCTCCGCCAAGCCCTACAAAATCCATCCGGCAACCACTGTCGGGAGACCTTACGGGGTCAAAGCCACCTTGTAGGGGCAGTGAAGAAAGGAGAGGTGCTTCGTGGACCATGAGGAACTCACAATTTCCTCGTTAGGTCCAAAGCAAGCTCTCCCGAATGGCAGCAGGGACAACGGCCATTCTTGGCAGTCACAAGCTGGGACAACTGGGACCATAAGATTTGTGCTGGAGCAGTCCGTGGACAGAGCATTGAAACTGGGTGAGATAACTTCCAACTCTTACTCTAAAGATTTAATTTAAGTACAAGAATTTTAAAAGATAATCTCCAAGCGTTAAGGAAGCAGCGATTAGACACACGGAGAAGATTAAAGACTGAAAATTAAGAGGTAAAAGAAATGCCCAAGGGAAGTTTTAAAATACAGAAAGCCTTGAAAAAAGCTTAAACAATTTGAAATGTAATTTTTTGGAGAAACTGTCTTGCTTATTTGTATTTCTAAACCCCCTGGACTTATCGGATAATCAGCTGTTTTTGACATACCGTTTAATGTTGGACTTGGGAGCAGGAGAGCCATCTACTGGAAGAAGAGGAGCACTACAGCGTCAGTATTCTTAGTGAAAGTGAGGTCCAATACACATAAAGTCTAATACACAGAAGAGAAGAAAGTAAATAACACCTGGAAGGCGGCCTGACCTTGACTCTATTCTAGAAGACAATTTGGATATTTTGAAAATACCAATGAGTTTCTTTTCCCTCTTGAAGATTTCTAAGATGAACTAAATTGAAATAACTGAACTTTATTGAAACTGGCTATTGGATTATGGATTTGAAAGATTGGAGGAACCTAGTGGATTAATTTGGATTTGGTTTAGTAATGCTCAAAAACATGCATGAAACTATAAAGAACAATAAGGAGACAAGGGGATTGTCTAAAGATAAAGAAATGAGTGTAGAAGCCACTCAACAATTGGGGGGAAAAGATGAACATGATATTCAGGAAATAGAGGAGAAATTAGAAGAAGCAGTGGAAGGAAAAAATCAAAATGATATGCAAGAAGATAAAGATAATGAAGAGAAAGGATTAAGAAGTAAGAATCAATTAGATAATTCCTTAAAAGATTATAATAGAACAGAGAAAAAAAAGAAAAATCTCTTCAAAAAAAAGAGAAAGGTTTAGAGAAAAAAAGAAAAATCTCTTTAAAAAAAAGAAAGTCTTATTGATGGGTGTTCAAATAATACAGCAGAAAGAGACAAAGGGCAACCTGAAGGGAATGTTCAGTAGGTATAAAAATATCAAAAAGAGTTATAAGACTCCAAGAGAGAGAAATAAAAGGGTGATTAAAAAGTCAATAAATGATGGAACTCCAAAAAGGCTAAAAGATGATGGATAATGATAAAATATATTAATAAAATGAAAAAATAGAAGTAAACTTTGCAATTCAGCCCGTCTCAAAAATATTAGATTAGCATGAACCTGTGCCAATCCATCAATCGTCTGGCTAGGCTGTGGAATTCTTGAACATAGGTGGCTATGGATCTCTTCGCCTGCCTAATCATTTTCATAATCATCGCCTTCCGGTTGGCCAGGGGATCTTCGAATCCCCGTCTCAGGTCCAGCATGAAGTTGTCAAACTGGTATAATTCATCAGTGTCACAATCGTGTCGCACCACCAGCCACTCAGCTGCTTCCCCTCCAAGGCTTAGGCAATGCAGTATACTCGGCCCATATCGCCCGCCAGATACACCCCGTACTCCTCCATGTAGTGCCATACTTGGGCCATTAAAAGTGCCAGTTGTCTTAGGTCTCCCTTATATTTCACTCCCAACTCAGGTATTTGGTGCTCCTCCCGACCTGGGAATGTGAGGGGGGGACAGGGAGAAGGGAGCCCTGATTGAACTGCCAAAGCCACTTCTGGTGCTGGCAGGACAGCCAGGTCCAGAGGAGTATCAGGTGCTGCCAGAGCCACTGGCACCAGTGGGGTCGGAGCAGGCTGAGCAGCTGTGGCCATTGGGCTGGGTGCTGGAATCAAGGGTCAGTTGATTGATATATTGAGCTCACAATAGATACAAACTTAATGTAAACCGCTCCAAACTTGATTGCAAAAAATACGACTTCAGCAACAGAGTGGTCAATGCCTGGAATACATTACCCGACTCTGTAGTTTCTTCCCCAAACCCCCAAATCTTTAACCTTAAACTGACTACCATTGACCTCACCCCATTCCTAAGAGGTCTGTAAGGGGTGTGCATAAGTGCACCAGCGTGCCTACCGTCCCTGTCCTAAAGTCCCCATGTATTCGAAAAATATGTACTCGAAAAATATGTACTCAAACTATGTTTGTACTTATTATATACTCACATTAATATTTATACTTTACCTGTAATCATATACATGCTTGAGTAAATAAATAAATAAATAAAGAGATAAATAAATAAATAAATAAATAAATAAATAAATAAATAAATAAATAAATAAATAAATAAATAAATAAATAAATAAATAAATAAATAAATAAATAAATAAGTTGGTCTGGATGAATGCAATGTCCAGGAACTTCTCCTTGAGGAAGTTGATGACTTGTTTGAGGGTGGAAGCTTGGGGGTCCCACTCAGCCAGCTCAAACAATCTGGCTGAGCAGTGAATTCTGGGTCTGACCTCACATGTCAGTGATTCCTGGAAGGGGAGGGGGTCCTCCATCTCATTCATTCTCCCAATCTCCCACAACCATTGTGGCTTGGCTCCATCTGGAGAGGCTTCCTACCATGCCTCAGGAATCACGGGGTGGTGGCATCAGTCTCCACTCTGTAGCTTTGGGTCAGGTACTGAACTCAAGTTGGCTGCTCCATGTTCCCAGGGTTTTGGGTTTCCCCTTTGCCCCAGAATCCTCCATCTCTTGCTGCCTCTTGGAGATGAACATGGTTGCACAATTTCCTCAGTAGGTTTTCACTCCAGGAAAATTGTTGCTGCAATTCTGGCTTAATGTCAGACCTGGCCCAAACTTGAACCTGTCAACGTTGGCATGTACAGCAAAAGAAACTCCTGGGACCTTTTTTGTTACGAAGAGTAAAACTTTACTGACCGAAGCAGCAAAGACAGTTCTCAGGCTTTGGCGCGAAGTGCAGCATAGTAAAAAACCCTTTTCCCTACCCCGGGCCTCCCAGTGTCCACTGTCCACCAATCCAGGTTAAGCATTTTATTTTGGGAAAACAGTCTGCACCTTTCGAAAGTCTTCACCATCTGACCTTGGGGTTGAGAGATTTTCTCAGGCTGCAAATGGCTCACATAAATTTCTTTCTCCCTCCCAGCTTCCCACACATTCCAGGCATACCCATCTCCCCTCCCTTAGCTTCTTTGTCAAATTGTGAAATTTGGAAATTGGAAAGAAGTGCTGACCCTCTAGAAGAAAGATAAGCCTAGGAAAGAAAACACAAGCTTACATAACATATAATCCCCTAACTCACACTCTATCTGGGTCAGTTTGGGTATTTAGCATGGAACTTGTGGATAAGTCTAGATGCCCTAACGTCTTTTATCATTACCCATTCCACCTCTGCTAGGGGATACCCCTTCCATACAACTAGATATTGCAATTTCCCTTTGTAGTCCAGGATTTCCTGACTTTCAAAATGCTCCTCTCCACTCACTAAGATGGGAGGAGGAGGGGGCTCAGTAGCAGGCCTTAATGCCAAGCTGCTGAAAGGCTTTAACAGATTTCAATGAAAGATGGTATCAGCTGGATCTCCACAGTGCATTTTGCAGCTTGCTTGCCTTGACTGCCATGGAAACGGGGAGTGGGGGTTGGCATTTGGGGTGGGGAAGTGAACTGGTATGAAGTGTTCGCATGAGAATTGGAAGGGAGGCTTGCTACCCATCAACTGAGTGGAGTTGTTTGGACTTTTCCAAGGCCAGCTGTCCTGGGCCTCTGGAGACATACAACATTTGCTGAATAGTTTCCCCCCAACATCATATTGGATACTGATTAGTCTTTCTGGGCTGCACCCTGGGGGGAAGGGTGTGAGGTGACTTTCAATATGTAACTTTTGCATGGATTTTTCCCATATCTTGCCTTGCTTTAGCTGCTATCAGTTCATTCTTAGTAAAAGTACCTCTTCTCTAAATCAATGGAGTCGGGGCGGGGGGCGTCTTTCTTAGGATTTGAACAGAGGCAGAGCTGACATTAGGGAAGATCTGATTTATTAGCAAACCCAGAGATCATAGTCTACTGTGGGGGCTGAGCACTAAGTGTCAATGACTGGGAAGAATCTGGAGCCCTGGGAACTATGCCTCATGCACTCGAGATGAGGCGGAATGGCTGGAGCAGCTGGAGCTTGATGAGGAGCTGATTCAAGCCACATGGTCGCTGGGCATAGGATGACTTGGAGGATCCTGAGGAGCATCTGCCAGGGGTGACTTTTACCAAGGGCCATCGACTATCCCCCAGAGTGGAGGGACGTGGGGGAAACTGTGGCGAGATTCCACTCCAGACCCTGACCACAAGAATTTCATGCTCAGCCATGCATTGTATCTGCTGCAAGAGGCAATTGAAAACTGGGGAGCCAGAGAAATGCTTGCCCAGATGTCCACCCAGCAATCCAGCGGAGAGGCTAGCTAGGCAGCAGGTGGAGTTGCCATCTCCGCAACTGCGGTAGTGGGCCCCCCCCGAACCAGGAAGCAACTACAGAGCTTCCTTGGTTTTGCAAATTGTTGCTGGCAATTCATCCCTTCCTTGTTTTCAGGGTAGGTCTTATTTTCGGGAAAACACGGTACTTACAAACTACCCCAAAATCAAAGAAACTGGGACCTAAATATGTAGGACCATTCCCAAATAATAAACCCAGTTACTGTGCTGTTGGACCTGCCAAAGAATCTTAAATGAATCCACCCTGTGTTTCATTGTAGTCTACTCAAGCCTGAAAAGGTGTCTCCCCTTCGCTGTGCTCAGCCATCCTCTCTGGTGCCCTTTCTTATAGAGAGGGAACAGCATTTTGAAGTCAAGGAAATTTTGGACTCCAGAAAGCATAACGGTAAAATTCAATACTTAATGGCCTGGAAGCATTTCCTCCTTCATAATCAGAATGGATGGGTCCTCGAAATGTTTCGGCCCCTAAATTCCTTCAGGTGTTTCACAGGAAATATCCTAATAAATATCCTGGGTTAAGCAGTGTTCCTTAATTGACTTATTTCATTTTTTTGGCTCCTACTTTAGTTTTGTATTATGCTTTTTATTCTTTTTTAGGGCTAACACCTCTGTCGAAGGGGGGCCAAATGTCAGCTGTATCTCTAGAGTGCAGTTCACAGCTTGCTTGCCCTTGGCTGCCATGGAAATGGAGAGGGAGGTTTTGGCAACTGTCCTGGGCCTCTAGAGGCATATAACATCTGCTGAAGAGTTTTCCCACAACATCATATTGGACACTGATTGGTCTTTCTGGGCTGGACCCTGGAGGGAGGGATATGAGGTGACTTTCAATGTGTAACTTTTGCATGGATTTTTCTAAGATCTTGCATTGCTTTTGCTGCTATCAGTTCATTCTTAGTAAAAGTACCTGTCTAAATTAATGGAGTTGTGGATTTTCTTTCTTAGGATTTGAACGGAGGCAGACTTGACACACGGGATGAATGCGTCTGAAGCTTTTTGGCAACTTCAGCTCCACTGTCACCAGATTTATAATCTAGATAATTGGGAAAGGTCCTATATATTTGGGGCTCAGTTTTTTACATGACTGCTTGAGGTTAAAGAACTTGGTAGACAGGTTTACCCTGTGCCCTACCCTGAACTCCCTCTGGGGTGTCCTTGCACCAGGTCTGGGACTGGGTGCAGGAAGGGTGCTCTCTGCAGCCTCATAACTACAGGTGCCTTGAAATGGTTGGATGGGATGATGGAGTTGACAATTTCCTCTCAGGCACTGTTGTACTGTGGCATGTGGGTAAGAGCATCCATCCAAAAGTTCTTTCCCCTGGTAGGTATCAGAGGGTGAAGTTGTAGTGGTTGAAATATTGAGCCCATCAGACCTGTTTAGGAGACAGCTTCTGTGGGGTCTTCAACATTTCTAGGTTTTTGTGATCTCTCCACACTTCAAAGGGGATTTTACTGCCTTCCAAGAACTCTCTCCAGGTTAGGAGAGCCCACCAGACTGTGTAGGCTTCCGTCTTCCAGATGGCCCAGTATCTCTCAGTCTCAGAAAGTTTGCGGGACATATAGGCGCAAGGTTTCAGCTCTCCCTTGCAACATTTTATTTTGGGAAAATGGTCTGCACCTTTCTAAAATCTTCAGCGTCTGAACTCAGGCTGCAAATGGCTCATGTAAATTCCTTTCTCCCTCCCAGCTTCCCACATTCCAATCATACCCATCCCTCCTCCCTTAGCTTCTTTGTCAAGTTGCAAATGTCAACTCGCAAAGCATTTCTAGTCTGCTCTTGAGTTGTCATGGGCAGAAAGGGGGGAGATCTTTCGGAAAAGTTCAGCAGCCACATTTACAAGCACATTCCACACATACCTTCCTCCAAGGTCATATCTTGGATTACCAGAGGCAGTTTGTGAGGTGTAGTTTCTACAGGCCGCAGAAGTGCCTCTTTGGAGAATGTGATTTATGACACAGCCTGGGAGGAGGAGGGGAACAGGGTCATAGGTGAGACATAAATTACATGCAGTAGAGTTGACTACACTTGGCAAGCTGCCGACATGGATTTCTTTTGAAACTTGGCTCGAGGCTCATGAGTTAATTAGGGCATTCGTCACAGCCCTGACAGATAGTCAACTCTCCTTTTAAAATCAAGATTGCTGGGCTTCCTGAATCCCAGACTCTCCAATCGCTCCCCGATATCTGGGGTGCTTGGAGAGAAACTCAGGCAACCATGACAGAGGGCAGGCTATCTGAAGACAGCCTGCTACAAGCGACCCAAAAGGAAGCAGAGATAACCTCCAATCAGGCAATCTCAGGACCCAGCAGCCTGATTGCAGCTGGAGTGTAGCCTCTCCCAGACATCAAAGCTGAGAAGCCCGCTCCAGCGACCAAGGCAAGAAAGGATGAATATTGGTGGAAGATAACCCCTAAAGCAGCTGAGGTTGAGTTCCCTCACCCCAATGCCCAGAAAAAGGGAAAGCCCCTGAGCGAGCTGGGAAGAGTGGATTGGATGTGGGACTGGGCACAATCCAGGCTCCCAAATCCCCTGATGGAGCCCCTGGGGAGTTCCATAGAGCAACTGAGGGAGGAATTTGACTGAGCCACTATTCATGAGGAGGGGCTGTCATGCCGGCCAAAAGAGAGGGGAGGGGCAGCGGATCCTTTTGTAGTGAGGAGACACAGACTGAAACGCAGCCCCCCCTTCTCCACCTGTCAGAAGGAGAAGGAGCCCAAGACTGCAACCAGTGCCCCTCCCATGCAGCAGGCAGGCAATCCAGGGCAGACAACCCCCTCCCTCTCTCCAAACTAGAGCTGAGGAAGAAGGCCAGCCGCATCAAGCGCAGGCTTACAGGGGCTGACAGGAGGAGGGAGGAGCAGTGCTGAATGAACTGCCCCGCTCAGGGGAAAATTTGATGGGGACTCAGACCAGCTAGTTCTATTCCTTGACTCGGCTGAGATCCACCTAGAATGCTATGGACACCTCTACCCATCCCCCAGAGCCATGGAGAATACCATCGCAGAGGGGCTAGAGGGAGAAGCAAGGGAATGGCTAGCAGCCCTCCACAAGAGGAGAGCCCCCCAACTGCAAGACGTAGATGACTTCCTACGACTGCTAGAGGCCAGATTTGAGGAGGCGGAGGAGAACCCGTACTCAGAAGATGAGCACAGAAACCTAAGGCAAAGGGGGCGACCCATCAAGGAACACATCCGTGAATTCAGGGGAATCATTGGGAAGCTACCCCCTATACCAGAGTGACTGTTAGTGTACTTTTTCAGAACAAGCCTGGACAAGCAAATCGGCCAGGTAACCGTCTACCGGGACATCCTGAACCGACTCTCTGAGTGGTTCCAAGTAACCATAAAAATCGATGGCGGGCTGCACGCCAATGACATGAGAAAGCAAACAGACACCAAAGAGAGAGGTCAACCAGACCAGAGACCACCCACCCGAAGGGGGGGGAACCCCAGGCAATGATGACCAGTGGCTGGAATCCTACGACAGCGAGGACGAGGGTGAAAATGACCCAATGGTGAGTGAACCAGTTCACCCTTTTGTTTTCCCAATATGCCTAACAGCCCCAAAAACAGGAATTCAGGGGACTTTTCAGGCCCTAATAGACTCAGGCTGCACTAGATGCTTGATCAACCTAACCACGGTCCTGAAACTGGAGATCAGAGCGAAAAGGCTGGCCCACCCGATCCAGTTCGAACAGGTTGATGGGTCCCTATTGGGGGGAGCCTATGCCACCCACCTGACCAAACCAGTGAGGTTAGAGCTAGCGAATCACTGGGAAGTAATTTGATTTGTAATAGCCCCCAAAATGACAGACGCAGTCATACTGGGACTCTCCTGGCTAGACAAGTGGGGACCTACCATCTGGTGGCAAGGGGGCAGCCGCAGATTGAGGATAGCAAGGGGACCCCAATCCCCTCCACACCAGCAAGCAGAAACACCGCCCATGCAGGGAACCCTCCAAAAGAGCCCACCAGAACAACTGGCAGCCACATCTGACAAAACCCCAGAGGCCGAACAGATCCCAAGGGAATATCAGGACCTCGCAGAAGTATTCAGTGAGGCCAAGTGCGACATCCTGCCTCCCCACCGTGAGGCAGACTGTGCCATCGAAATCATCCCCAGGGCAAAACTACCCAAGTCCAAACTGTACACCATGACGCACCGGGAAATGCAAGAAATGCGCAAATACATAGACAAAAACCTAGCAAGGGGGTTCATCGAGCCAGCCAAGCCACGGGTCGCAGTGCCAGTCCTCTTCAAAGAAAAAAAAGATGGAACTATGAGATTGTGCGTGGACTTTAGAGGAATAAATCCCATGTGCGTACACAACCTATACCCCCTCCCCCTCATGAAAGACATGCTATCTCACCTAGCCAAGGGAAAAGTTTTTACCAAATTAGACCTCAGAGAAGCATATTACCGAGTACACATCAGGGAGGGAGATGAATGGAAAACAGTGTTCAACTGCCCCCTAGGGAGCTTCCAATTCAAAGTGATGCCTTTTGGACTGCAGGGAGCCCCAGCGGTGTTCATGCAGTTAATAAACGAGGTCCTGCATGAGCATCTCTACAAGGGGGTCCTTGTCTACCTGGACAACATCCTCATCTACACTGAGACCATGAACGACCACATACCCTTTGTTCACCGGGTACTGGAAAAACTTCTGGCAGGCAACCTGTACGTCAAGCTATCAAAATGCGAATTTCACCATGCACGGCTAGACTACCTGGGCTACCGAGTGTCAAATGAGGGTATAGAGATGGACCCAGCCAAAGTACAATCCGTCCTAGGCTGGCAACCCCCTCGCACCCACAGACAGCTACAAAGCTTCCTAGGGTTTGCAAACTTCTACAGACAATTCATCCCCTCCTTCGCAATGATCGCCAAACCCATGATGGACCTCTTAAAGACAGGGGGTCCAGGGACGAAACCCCACCCGGGACATCCTCTACAGTGGGACCTAACCTGCCAAGAGGCATTTGAGACACTAAAAGAAATGTTTGCAAAGGAACTGGTGCTGAAGTATCCTGACCCCGAACAACCCTTCGTTATCCAAGCAGACGCCAGCGATGTGGCAATGGGAGCAGTGCTACTCAAAAGAAATAGCCAAGGAAACCTACAGCCCTGTGCCTACACCTCCCGCAAGCTCACTGACACAGAGAGACGATGGGCCGTATGGGAAAAAGAGGCTTTCGCGGTGAGATGGGCACTGCTAACCTGGTGCCAACTGCTGGAAGGGGGCCACAGACCGTTCAAAGTCTGGACTGACCACAAAAATCTGAAGGCCCTCAGGACCCCGCCAAAACTATCACCCAAACTAGTCCGCTGGGCTCAATACTTCAACCCTTTTGACTTCGTGCTAAAGCACATCCCGGGGGGAGGAACTTTCTAGCTGATGCCCTCTCCCACATGCCCCAATACAAATGCGAACGGGAGGAGGTAGTGGATACCATCATTCCCCCTACTCAAATAGCTGCCCAAGTGACCACCAGACGACAACGCCGCGACTGGCAAGACCAACCAGCGAGCGACCTAACCATAAAGCTCAAAATCGAACTGCTAGCAGACCCCTGGTTCCGAGACAATCAACACATCTTGACAAAAAGAGATGACCTAGCATGGAAAGGGACGAAACTCTACATCCCAGAATCCCTACACACCCAAATCCTCCAGAGGAGCCACGACATTAAACCCGCAGGCCACTTCTGGTTCCTAAAGACTTTACAGTTAGCACGGAGGCAGTTCTGGTGGCCAGGCATAAAGAAAGACGTGGACAGTTATGTGAAAAGTTGCACCATCTGCGCCACAATGAAGAAACGACCAGGAAAAACCCCCAGACTGCTGCAACCAGTAGCAGAGCCAACGAGACCATGGGAGGAGATCACAATGGATTTTATAGTGGAGTTGCCGAAAAGTGGGGGGAACAAGGTGATCTGGACTGTAATAGACCTATTCTCCAAACAGGCACACTTCATACACTGCAGCGGACTACCCACAGCTCACCAGTTGGCCAAACTGTTCCTGAAGCACATCTACCGCCTGCATGGAGTATCACAAAGAATTATCTCAGACAGAGGGGTCCAGTTCACGGCGAAGTTCTGGAGGGAGTTCCTACAGTCCATTGGGTCATCCCAGGGCCTTAGCTTGGCCTTTCATCCGAGCACCAATGGGGGGGCAGAGAGACTGAATGCCATGGTAGAACAGTACCTGAGGTGCTACAGTATGTGAACTATCAGCAGTCCAATTGGGCAGACCTCCTGCCTTTCGCTGAGGTCACGTACAATAATGCTGTTCACAGTAGCACGGGACTAACCCCGTTCAAAGTAGTGAGTGGCATGGACTGACATGTACGCACATGGCATTTATTCCTCTGAAGTCCACGCACAATCTCATAGTTCCATCTTTTTTTCCTTGAAGAGGACTGGCGCTGCGACCCGTGGCTTGGCTGGCTCGATGAACCCCCTTGCTAGGTTTTTGTCCCAATGCCTGAGTACCCAAGGGATCCCCCCTCCTCAGTCAGCTTGACCGATTGGATGGCAATGCTGAAAGCAACCTGGGAGAATGTCAAGAAAGCGCTAGCTAAAGCGGCGCAAACCTATAAGAAACAGGCAGACAAACACCAAGCTCTGCAACGGCCATTCCAGTTGGGGGAGAAGGTCTACCTCTCCACAAAATATTTGAGGTTAAAACTCCCTAGCAAGAAACTGGGGCCAAAGTTCATGGGACCATTCCCCATAGTAAAGATCATCAACCCAGTCACGGTGCAATTGAAATTGCCCAACTGCTAGGGAAGATACACCCGGTATTCCATAGTAGCCTCTTAAAACCCATGGTCAGATCGACCCTGAGGCCACTACCCCATGAGCACCCAGATCCCGTGGTCATATGGGGCCAAACCCATTATGAGGTGCAGTGAATCCTTGATTCAAGGTGGCACAGGAGACAACTCCAATATTTAATCAAGCGGAAGGGTTACCCCTTATCAGAGGCCTCTTGGGTAAAGAGTAGGAACATCCAGGCTGATCGCCTTATAGCAAAATTCCACGCAGAAAATCCAAACAAGCCTGGGCGGGGGGTCGCATCCCTAAATCCTATATCTGTACTCAAATTGTTTTGTTTTGCACAGGTCGCCTTCAGGAAGTGAGGGGAGTCAAATGTCAACTCGCAAAGCATTTCTAGTCTGCTCTTGAGTTGTCATGGGCAGAAAGGGGGGAGATCTTTCGGAGAAGTTCAGCAGCCACGTTTACAAGCACATTCCATGCATACCTTTCTCCAAGGTCGGATCTCAGATTACTGGAGGCAGTTTGTGAGGCGTGGTTTCTACAGGCCGCAGAAGTGCCTCGTTGGAGAATGTGATTTATGACACAGCCTGGGAGGAGGGGGAAACAGGGTCATAGGTGAGATGTAAATTACGTGCAGTAGAGTTGACTATACTTGGCAAGCTGCCGACATGGTGCTCCTAATAAATAACTGGATTTCTTTTGAAACTTGGCTCAAGGCTCATGAGTTAATTAGGGCATTCGTCGCAGCCCTGACAGCAAGTGGAAAGAAGCGCATTGCAAGTCAATCTTGACAGAACCACTTTTGACTCCATTTGAAGCGAAAAGGTTACTTTTATTAAAGCCAAGTGGTTACAGTAGTGCAAAGTCAGAATTAAAAGTTTGAGTGCGAAAATCCCTAGGTTAACTTCCCCTTCCTCAAGCTACACATCCCTTGTTATCTCCCCATTGTCCAGTCACATTTAGAGATGTTTTGATAATGGTCCCTGTCATAGTTGGTAAATGGATAGGTGCTGCATTCCATTCCCAGGACCATGGCCTTGAGATGTCTCAGGATGGCATGACTTTTGGTTTCCCATGTCTTGCTTGCAGGTTCCCCCATTAATCTCCCCCCCCAGCTCCCCTCCCCCTTAATGTATGGCATCTAAATAAAACATAGAAGTGAGTGAAGGATGGCAGTTCTGACAGTATTTTCAAAGCATATCTAAAAATGGCTGAATTCAATATCATTCTGGAAGGGGCAAAAGAGAAGACCTTGCCTGCTAATCCCACCTAGATGAGTAGGCAGTCAACAGCATGGTTAGTAAAGTAAGTCAAAATATCAAATCAAATCCTTGTGGAACACTCTATCACCGGAGGTGAGAACTGCTCCCACCCTTTTGGAAGGATATTAAAACTTGGCTTTCTTGTGGGAGATCAAACAGACTCCAAACCAACTTAGCTGACAACTTTGTCATCCAAAAGATAGATAAGGGAACTAGAGGAAAAGCTATACTGGACCTAATTCTTACTAATAGAGAAGAAGTGATAGAGGGAGTTGAAGTTGCCGGAACCTTGGGTGAGAGTGACCACGTCATATTGGAATTCAATATAATGCAAATACAAGCAATAGAATATAATCCAACCAGTGTCTAAAAGTATAAAACCTAATTTTAAGAAACTCAGAGTGAGCCTAAGCAAAATTTCATGGATAAAAATCCTAAAGGGGAAAACAACTCAAGAAGCATGGGAAACACTGGAAAATATGATCATAAAAGCCCAGTCCAACACAATACCACTGACAAAGAAAAACAACAAATCCAAGAAGAAACCAGCATGGTTGCACAAAGATCTCTCTGATAAACTGAAAGACAAAAAGGATAAGTACAAAAAATTGAAAGAGGGACATCTAATTAAGGCAGAATCTGCAAAGATGAAGTCAGAAAAGCAAAGGCCCAGAATGAACAAAGACTTGCAACAAAAGTCAAAGATAGTAAAAAAAAAACAAGTTTCTTTCAATATATAAATAACAAGAAAAAAGTCAAGGAAACAGTTGGTCCACTAAAGCAGGGATCCCCAAACTTGAGTTTCCCCCACCGCTTCAAACGCAAATTCTCCAGCCCGGACAGAGTTTCCCCCACCGCTTCAAACGCAAATTCTCCAGCCCGGACAGAGTTTCCCCCACCGCTTCAAACGCAAATTCTCCAGCCCGGACAGAGTTTCCCCCACCGCTTCAAACGCAAATTCTCCAGCCCGGACAGAGTTTCCCCCACCGCTTCAAACGCAAATTCTCCAGCCCGGACAGAGTTTCCCCCACCGCTTCAAACGCAAATTCTCCAGCCCGGACAGAGTTTCCCCCACCGCTTCAAACGCAAATTCTCCAGCCCGGACAGAGTTTCCCCCACCGCTTCAAACGCAAATTCTCCAGCCCGGACAGAGTTTCCCCCACCGCTTCAAACGCAAATTCTCCAGCCCGGACAGAGTTTCCCCCACCGCTTCAAACGCAAATTCTCCAGCCCGGACAGAGTTTCCCCCACCGCTTCAAACGCAAATTCTCCAGCCCGGACAGAGTTTCCCCCACCGCTTCAAATGCAAATTCTCCAGCCCGGACAGAGTTTCCCCCCACCGCTTCAAACACAAATTCTCCACCCGGACAGAGTTTCTCCCACCGCTTCAAACGCAAATACTCCAGCCCGGACAAAGTTTCTCCCACCGCTTCAAACGCAAATTCTCCAGCCCAGACAAAGTTTCCCCCACCGCTTCAAACGCAAATTCTCCAGCCTGGACAGAGTTTCCCCCACCACTTCAAACGCTGGTGCCGCACTACAGCTGAGAGAAGCAACCAGAGTTTGCTGTCCATTGCAGATGCTAGCTCGGCCCCTGCAAACTCATCTCTCGAGGAGCGCTCGCTGAAGCGGCGTGGGAAACTTCGGCTGGGCTCCTAGAGATGAGAATTTGCAGGCAGCCAATCTAGCAGGCTCAGGTGTCTCACATGGAGGCCTAGCAGAAGGAGAGATGTAGGCAGCTGAGCCTCCCCCCCCCTGGTAGCCGTTCGGCTGGGCACGGCGAGTTCTTGGTCTTACCTTCCTGTTGCAGCTTGTGTGGCTCGCACTGCTATACTCAAGGTGAGGTTTGCGCTCGGCCTTAAGAGTGTGGGCAGGGTGATGTTGGGCGGTGCAGCCTTGTGTTCCCGTGCAGTAATTGGTCTCGGTCATATCCGGCCCAGGGGCCAAGATTTCTCCACGGACCACCAAAAGTTTCTCGTGGACCACTAGTGGTCCGCGGACCACCGGTTGGTGACCTGTTGGAGAGAAGATGGCAAGGAAGTAACAGGCAGTAGAGAGAAAGCAGAGCTGCTTAACTCATTCTTTGCATCAGTCTTCATGCAAAAAGAAACTAAAGCCCAACTTACCAAAAATGTAACTGTAAAAGACAGACTAGAAATAAAAATTAAAATAAGCAAAAAAATGGTAAGAGAACATCTGTTTGATCTTGATGAATACAAAACACTGGGACCTGATGGATTACATCCCAGAGTTCTGAAGGAGCTGGCAGCTGTTATCTCAGAACCATTCTACCATATGTTTAAAAAAAATTGTGGAGCACTGGGAAACTACCAGAGGTTTGGAAAAGAGCTGATGTGGTTCCCATCTTCAAAACAGGGGGGGGAGAAGACCCAGGAAGCTACAGATCAATCAGCCTAACATCAATACCTGGGAATATACTGGAAAAAATAATCAAAAACAAATCTGTGAACATCTAGAAACAAAGATGGCGAACCTTTTTTTCCTTAGATGCCGAAAGCATGCGCGTGCACGCTATCACACTCGCACGTGTGCCCACACCCATAATTCAATGCCCCCCCTGCATCCCACCCCATGCACATGCGCATGTGACCCCCCCACGAACCAGTAGCAACACAGGTTTGTTAAAAATTTTGTTGTTGTTGTTAGTTGCGAAGTTGTGTCTGACCCATCGCGACCCCATGGACAACATTCCTCCAGGCCTTCCTGTCCTCTACCATCCTCTGGAGTCCATTTAAGCTGACGCCTACTGCTTCAGTGACTCCATCCAGCCACCTCATTCTCTGTCGTCCCTTTCTTCTTTTGCCCTCAGTCTTTCCCAGCATTAGGCTCTTCTCCAGTGAGTCCTTCCTTCTCATTAGGTGGCCACAGTATTTGAGTTTCATCTTCAGGATTTAGCCTTCTAAAGAGCAGTCAGGGTTGATCTCCTAGGACTGACCGGTTTGATCACCTTGCAGTCCAAGGGACTCGCAGGAGTCTTCTCCAGCACCATAGTTCAAAGCCCTCAATTCTTTGGCGCTCAGCCTTTCTTATGGTCCAACTTTCACAGCCATACATTGCAACTGGGAAAACCATAGCCTTGACTACATGCACTTTT
>QLTV01002665.1:925705-951660 GCA_003457575.1 Thermophis baileyi
TCCAAAAAAAAAACATTTCCTAAAAACAACGAAACGCCCTGAAAAAAATCAACAAAAAAATAACCTTTTAAAAAAACCATTAAAAACATAAAGAAAAACAAACCCGCCACTTAGTAGCAGGCAGAATCAACCACTCTCCAACCACAGTTGCTGTGGCCTAGAGGTAGCACTTTTGCCTCACAATCAGGAGGTTGTGAGTTCGATCCTAGGTAGAGGTGCCGCTGGGATTCAATTTGAAAAATAAAAATAAAAAAAAAATTTAAAAAAAAGATGGCGACCGCATGCAAAGTGCTGGAAGTCACCTTCTGAGCATGCTCAGAAAAAAAACAAAAAAAAAAATTCGCGAAATTTTTTTTTAAAAAAGATGGCAGCCCCCACGGACCAGCAACCACCGATCCGGTTCGGATGACGTCACTAGCAGGTCATTACCGGTTCAGGCGAACCGGTAGGAACCCACCCCTGCTGTCACTTCAAAAACTAAAAAGTTCTATTATCGGTCCACTTTCTGTTATCACCAATCTCCTTCACTCTGTTCGTTCCATTCGTTCTATAGGAGTCCTTTCTTCCACATTTTCCAATGCCTCCTTCACCTCACTCGTCTCCTCCTCCCAATCCTTCGATCTCTCTCCTTCTTTCCTCTTTCTTCTTGCCAACACCAACACACCATCCCTTTTATCCGCAATTCCACGTTTTATTTAAATCCCGTCACATGTAAATCTCTCCT
This sequence comes from Thermophis baileyi, assembly GCA_003457575.1. Lineage (NCBI taxonomy): Eukaryota > Metazoa > Chordata > Lepidosauria > Squamata > Dipsadidae > Thermophis > Thermophis baileyi. The sequence goes on from QLTV01002665.1 coordinate 926,430, forward strand.
CTCTCAGCAAGTACAATCTCCACTCCTACCGCTTGTTTGCCGCTTTCACATCCACGTTGGAGATCCCATTTACTGCTATGCCATCCTTAAGCACTCCACTGTCTCCGAGAGCATTTTCCTTTCTGCCTCTTGTTTTTTCTCTTTTCGATGGCTCGAGCTGTTTGTCACTCTTTTCTTCCAAGTCTAACGTTTCAGGTGGCACAGTGGTTAGAGTGCAGTACTGCAGGCTACTTCAGCTGACTGTTCAGCAGTTCAGCGGTTCAAATCTCACCGGCTCAAGGTTGACTCAGCCTTCCATCCTTCCGAGGTGGGTAAAATGAGGACCCAGATTGTTGGGGGCAATATGCTGACTCTGTGAACCGCTTAGAGAGTGCTGTAAAGCACTGTAAAGCGGTATATAAGTCTAAGTGCTATTGCTATTGCTATTGCTATTCAGGACCTCACGCTTCCAGAACGGCCATACAGGCTGAGTTTTTCCGTGTAGTTTTCGAGAGTTCCTCAGGTCCCATGGGAGCCGCACCTCTCCACATGCAACCTCCGAGTGAACCCCTCTTTTCTCTCGCTCCCTCCAGGATCCGATCTGCCCCCTAAAGGCTCCAAAAATACGAAAAAATCAGCTGTGGCGAGCGGAGCCCCGCTCGTTCCAGCCACCACAGCGTGATGTCACCGCCGGAAGTCCCAACGACTAGTTCTTAATGGTACTATGTCTACATGGAGGGAAGTAAGCAGTGGGGTACCACAAGGTTCCATCTTAAGGTCAGTACTCTTTAATATCTTCATAAATGACTTAGATGAGGTACGCCAATTCTCCATTTACATACATCTCCAATTCTTTTTCTATTTTAATAGTTACACATATTTCATCATTAACATATATTTGTCTAATAACTCTTTTATTTCCCCCCCTTCCCCCTTTTCATTTACCACTGTGTCATCTGAGTTTCTATTCCCTTTTTGTCTTTTCTATCATTTACTCTTTATCCTATCCAATTTATTAATCTCTGTTCTTTTATTCATATTCCTTTTCTAACCAATCATAAAATCATTCCCATGTCTTGAAATACACCGATTCCTCCTTATCTTTTATTTGTAATGTTAATCTATTCATTTCTGCACATTCTAAAATTTTCTTTATTATCTCTCCTTCTACAGGGATTTTCTCTGCTTTCCAGTTTTGTGCAAATACTAGTCTTGCCGCCATTATTATATGTATAATCAAATATGTATCTTCTTTACCATATTTCTCTGGTAAAATACCCAATAAAAATGTCTCTGGTCTCAATTCTATTCACTGGCGTAGCATCTCCTCTAACCATGTTCGTATTTTAACCCAATAATTCCTTGCCTCCTTGCACGTCCACCACATATGATAATATGATCCCAGTGATTGATGATATTTCCAACATTTAGCTGATTTATCTTTAAACATTTTTGCTAATCTTTCTGGTGGTATGTGCCATCTATAAAACATTTTATACAAATTTTCTTTATATGCCATTGCCATTTTTAATTTATAGTTTCTTTCCCAAAATTGTTGCCATTTTTCTAATTCAATCGTATAACCAAATTTTTTTACCCATGCTATCATTGTTTCTTTTACCACTTCTTCCTCTAATCTAACTTGCAATAATTATATAATTTCTTGTTAGATTGGGTGAATGGAAGAGGCAGTGACTTCAAAACAACAGCTGTTATAGGGAGCTGTCAGACAGGCTAACCAATCAGCAGGCAGTATTTTCCCTCCAGAATGGAGGACCTGACTGAAGCCTATGTGCTTCAGTCTGAGAATGTAACACCCCTCCCCTCCTAGTTGGGCTAACCCAACGTGTGACGTAGTCACGCAGATAGGCGGGGCGTTTAGTTGGTCTTTCTGACCTGCACAGCTCAGTCGGAGCTGGGTAAGCGGTTGGGTCGGTCGAGCTTCTGTTGCTCCCGGTCTCAGCCAATGGAAGATTCTGGATTTCGGGCCGGGCCGGGGCGTGGCTGGAGCTTCGAGGACCGGTTCTCTCGGAGCTCGCCCCCTGGCATGAGCATCACCAGGTAAGTCTTCCGGACTTGGTCGGATTGAGATTTCTCTGTTAGGAGTGAGCGGTGGCTCTTTTTGGTTAGGAGTTTGCGCAGAAGCTAGTTCTGGTAGCATAAGAGTGGACTGGCTGAGTCGGCCTCGGAGTTGGTCAATGTGCCGCCTCCAGCTTCTACCGTCCTCGAGCTCTAATCGGTAAGAGCGAGGGCCGGTGATCTCTGTAACCGTGGCAGGAACCCAGAGACGACCCCCAGCGTAGTTGTGGGCGTATACTTGATTCCCTACGCTAAAGTGTCGGAGCTGACTATGGGAGTCTACTGGGGCCTCGGCAGAGTAGTTAGGGTGCAACCGATCTAGGTGAGGCCGTAGTCGGCGACCCATCAGAAGTTCGGATGGACTTCTGCCAGTGGTGGCGCTAGGCGTGATATGCTGCACTAATAAAAATTTATCGATCCGTGTTTGCCAATCGCCTGGGCCCATGCGTGAAAGGGCTTCTTTTGCAGATCTCACCATTCTCTCTGCCTGGCCATTGCTCGATGGATGGAAGGGTGAGCAGAGGGCATGCCTGATTCCCTGCTCTGCTAAGTAGGTTTCAAAATGTAAGGCCATGAATTGGGGCCCGTTGTCCGAAACCAGGACATCGGGCAGGCCGTGCTAATATCCCGGTCCATGTTAGGCCACCAAACATAGCTTCTGGCCAAGGCCTTCATCCGGACAATCTCCGGATGGCCTAGATGCAATGCTTCCAATACTGCAACATGCAGTTTCTGTGGAACAACCACTCGATCCCCCCAGAGAAGGCAACCCCGCAATACTGACAGTTCATTTTGCTTCATCAAAAACATTTTAAACTCAGTCCCAACAGACCCCTTCGGCCACCCCCTCAACACCCAGTTTAAGACCTGGGAAATAATTTTGTCCTTGGTGGAGTGGCGCGCAACCTCACGTGAGGTTATCGGCCCAGAGTCCAGGCAGTCAATCAGGAGAACCGGGGTCTCTGGTGTGGGGTCTTCCAGAAGCGTCGGCAAAGGGCAGCGGCTGAGGGCATCAGCATGCCCCAAAGATCGTCCCGGCCGGTGGAGAAGCCGGTAGCTGTAAGCGGCCAGGAAAATGGCCCAGCGAGACATTCTGGGCGAGAGGGACCCAGGCGTGGGGCGGTCACCAGCAAGGAGGCCCAACAACGACTTGTGGTCAGTGATTAAGTCAAATTGCTGCCCATACAAATAGTCATGAAAACGTTTGACTCCGGCCACCGCAGCCAGTGCTTCTCTGTCCAGCTGACTGTAATTGCGCTCCGCGGTGGACAGAGTCCTGGAATAGAAGGCGATGGGAGCCTCAGTGCCATTGGGAAGGTGATGGCTGAGGACAGCCCCCACGCCAAAGGGTGATGCGTCGCAAATCAGTACAAGCGGCAATGTCTGATTATATTGGATCAGGCTGTCCGCAGAGAGTATGTGTTTGACAGCTGCGAAGGAGGCAACCTCAGGTCGACCCCAGGTCCATTTTGCCTTTTTTGCGAGCAGTCTATGGAGCGGCTCGGCCACCGTAGCCTTCTGTTTAAGGAAAATGCTATAGAAGTTAAGGAGCCCGAGGAACGCTTGTAGTTTAGACTGGTTCCGAGGGGTAGGGGCATCCTGAATGGCTTTAACTTTTGAGTCTGTGGGGTGGATCCCAGAGCCGTCAATCATGTACCCTAGGAACTCTACCCTGTCCACTCCAATTTGGCATTTCCCCCTTTTAAGCTGCAGACCCTTGTCTCGAATTCGGGTCAGCACTGTCCTCAATCTTTGAAATAGTTATTTTTTGTCTTTGGCCAAAATTAGAATATCGTCGAAATATGGCACGACCCCTGGAATTCCTTCTAAGAGGCGTTCCATGAGACTTTGGAACAGTCCGGGGGCTACGCTAACTCCAAACTGGAGCCGCGTACATTTAAACGCACCCCTGTGCGTTACAATGGTCTGGGCCTCCGCAGTGGCACCATCTACAGGCAGCTGCTGGTAGGCCTGCGCAAGATCAAGTTTCGCGAAAATCTTTCCTGGGCCCAGGGAGTGCAGCAGATACTGGACCACAGGAACTGAATAGGCGCTCTGCTGAAGTGCCTTATTAAGTGTGCACTTATAGTCAGCGCAGAGGCGAATTGACCCGTCCGGTTTGACCGGGGTCACTATAGGGGTTTCCCAGGGTGCATGGTTGACGGGCTCTAGGATCCCCTGGCCAATTAGCTTGTCCAATTCCTTATCTATTTTTGGTTGGAGGGCGAGAGGAGGCCTCCGGGGTTTAAACCGAATTGGTGCTACATTTGGGTCCAAATTGAACAAAATTGGGGTCCCCTTATACGTACCCAGGCTGCCACTAAAAACGTCCTCGTCTTCCATGTCGGTATCAGTGACGAAGTTGATTCTGGTCACCCCCATGCCGAGGGCCTCGAACCACTCCAAGCCGAGCAGGCTTGGAAGGGTGCCGCTGACCACAGTCAGGGTGAGAGGGCCGTTGAACGCCTTGAATTGCACCCGAAAGGTGCCGCAGCCGATGACTGGAATGCGGTTGCCCTGGTAGTTGGTCAATCTCAGCTCCTGGTGCCTCAGCTGCTGTCTCCGGATTCCCGGAATCGCTCGTTGAAGTGTGGCCCAGGAAACGATGGTGAGAGATGACCCAGTATCAATCTCCATGGGGTATGGTGAGCCTTCGAGCAGGACGGTGACCCGTAGCTTCTTCCGATGTGGTGTGGATGCCTGCCGGATAGTTGTTTGACAGGCATCGGCGGCATCGGCCCAGTCGGTCCTCCGTCGTGGCGGCCAACCCCCTCGTTGAGGTTGCTTTGGGTAGCTGGGCTTGCTAGGTGCTCACCGCGATGTCTGCGGAGAGGACAGCTTGGCACGGCAGACTCTGGCTAAGTGACCACGACGGTCACATCGTTGACAGATGGCCTCGCGGTATCGGCAATCGGTGCAGAGATGGTGTCCTCCGCAGCTGGCACAAGGTGGACAGCGGTCGTCAGGTACGTTTGCTGCTTCCCACCATTTGAATCGGAGGCGGCAAACTTCCTCATCGCTGTCAGGTGAGTAGTCTCGCGCTGAAGTCTCGCGATGCATGCTGACATTCTTTCACGTGTTTCTTGGGCTGCTTGGTTGTTGTAGCGCCTCACTCGACCTCGTGGATGCTTCGGACGCCCAGGCCTCGTCTAGGGCGATCTGGAGCATGAGAGTTGTCCGCGAAAGCAGCCTCCACTGTAGAGTAATGTCCCGAATTCCTGAGCTACTGTGGGACAGATCACTCGGTCGAGCAGCAGCTCGTCCAGATCTCGGAACTCGCAGTGGGCTTTCCGGAGCGCGGCAACATATTCGTTGATGGTCTCTCCCTCCTTTTGATTTCGTAAATTAAAGGTCTCTCCCTCCTTTTGATTTCTTAAATTAAATTCGTGCCGCCGCACATATTTGGAGGGTTTAGGAGCGTAATGCATTTTCAGCATGCTCTGAAGAGCGGACCAGGTGACCGTCTGGACTGGTGTTGGTTCCACTAGTGCCTGGGCAGCTAGTGCTTTTCCATTAATTCCATCATTGATATTCTCTCTTCTAGTGCTTTCTTAAATCTTTCTGGAATCTTTGGTATTTCAGTTTTTTCATAATATTGTTCTATCTTTTCCTCTGCAACTGTCTCTTGCTGGTATAGTCTTTGGTAATATTTCTCAACTATTTTTTTCTCCTCCTCATTTTGATAGCATATATTCCCATCTTGATCTAATATACTATACTGAGTTGAAAACAAGCAAACACAACAACGAAAGGAGGAAATGGAGAGTGGAGTAGAAGGAAGGGAGAGGAGGGGAGAAGAGAGGAAAGGAGAGAGAGGGGAAAGAAGAAGGGGAAAAGGAGAGGAAGAAAGAGAAGGGAAATAAGAGCAGGAGAGAGGGGGGAAAGAGGGGAGAGAAGGAGGGGAAGGGTTGTTGTGGAATATATGGAATGGTAAAAGAGCAACATCGATCATATATTTTATGTATCAATTTTAGGAAAGATAAGGTAAATGTTTATTAATGGTTAAGAGATTGTATATTTGTGTATTTGTATGAGACATAAAAAATAAAAAACTTTTTATAAAAAAATGACTTAGATGAGGTAATAGAAGGGGAACTCATCAAATTTGCAGATGACACTAAGCTGGCAGGAATAGCCAATACCCCAGAATACAAGCTCAGGATCCAAAAAAATCTTGACAGACTTGAAGAATGGGCCCTATCCAACAACATGAAATTTAATGTGGAGAAAAGCAAAGTTTTACACTTAGGCAGGAGAAACCAAAGGCAGAAGTACAGAGCAGGTGAAACCTGGCTAAAAAACAGTAACTGTGAGAGGGAAATTGGAGTCCTAGTGGATGATCACTTAAACATGAGCCAGCAGTGTGCAATAGCAGCCCAAAAAAACAACAACAACTAATACAATCTTTGGTTGTATAAACAGAGGCATAGAATCAAAATCACATGAAGTATTTGTACCGCTTTATAAAGCCTTAGTAAGGCCACACCTGGAATACTACATCTAGTTTTGGTCACCACATTACAAAAGGTGTTGAGACTTTGGGGAAAAGTGTAAAGAAAAGCAACTGAGATTATTAAAGGCCTGGAGACAAAAATATATAAAGAACGGTTGCAGGAATTGGGTGTGGCCAGTCTATAGAAAAGAAGGACTAGGGATGAAATGATACCAATATTCCAGTATTTGCTGCCACAAAGAAGAGCGGGTCAACTTGTTTTCCAAAGCACCAGAAGGCAAGAGAAGAAACAATGGATGGAAACTAATCAAGGAGAGAAGCAATCTGGAATTAAGGAGAAACTTCCTAACAGTGAGGACAATTAACCAGTGGAACAGCTTGCCTTCAGAAGTTGTAGGTGCTCCATCGCTGGAGGTTTTTAAGAAAAGACTGGCAGCCACCTATCTAAAATGGTATAGGATCTCCTGTTTGAACAGGGAGTTGGACTAGAAGACCTCCAAGGTCTCTTCCAGCTCTATTTTGATTGATTGATTGGCCTGGCACCCTGAGGGGGCGTTCACCATTGAAGGTGGCTGACAGGATAAGAAGACCTCATCCCTATTCCATCTATCAACTTCTGGTTTTAGTATAGTTTTTATAATCTTAATCTGTATAGCTTTAATATTTTAATGTTTTAATTATTTTTCTACTTCTTTTATAACTTGCAAGCTGCCCAGAGTCACCTGATTGGGGAAATGGGTGGCATAAAAATTTAATAAATAAATAAATGAGATCCACAGCAAAAGCTTTACCAAGATCAGCAGGAAAGCATTATTTTAGTGCAGTAAGTGCCACTCCAGAAAGTTGTCAGGCATGTTTGTGTCACATTTAGATCCACTGAGGGAAGGCTTATAAACTCTTCTTACCCCCAAACAATTGAAGGATCAGTATAGTGCAGTGATGGCTAACCTTTTTTCCCTCGGGTGCCGAAAGCGTGTGCGTGTGTGCTGTCGCACATGCGCGCGTGCCCACACTCATAATGCAATGCCCCTCCCGTGCGCCCCGCCCCTGCACATGTGCATGCAACCCCCCCTGCGCATGCACCCGCGACCCCCCATTTTGCCTCACATCCCAAAACGGTGCTGGGAGGGGGGGAAAGCCTCCCATCCCCAAACAGTGCTGGGAGGGGGGGAAAGCCTCCAATCCCCAAACAGTGCTTGGAGGGGGGGAAAGCCTCCTGTCCCCAAACGGTGCTGGGAGGGGGGAAAAGCCTCCTGTCCCCAAACGGCGCTGGGGGGGAATCTCCGGAGATCTGGGAAGGCACAGGCGGCAGAAAGTGAGAAGAAAGGTAGCTCTCCCACCCCCTGCGCATGCGCGCGCGTCTCCCGCAAGCAGGACAGACCCGAAAATCAGCTGGCCGGTGGGAGCTGAGCTGGGTGATGGCTCGCGTGCCCGCAGAGAGGGCTCCGCGTGCCACGTGTGGCACGCGTGCCATGGGTTCTCCATCACAGCCTTAAAGTATAGAATGACTTAAGAAATGACTTAGGAGATTAAAGGGGTGTGGGGAGGGCCTCTTAGACGTGGCGTGCATTGTGTGGAGGGTATAAAATGTATAGCTCATATATTGTACTTTGCTCTCCTTGTACTCAATCCACTTGGGAAGAGACTTGGAGGCCGCCTTTGCAAACGCTTTTTGAAATAAACCTTTGACTTGTGAACCAGACTTGTCTTCTGTATTGTGAGTATTAAAATAATTGGATCTCATATCTCACAGGCTTCTCTCTCTCTTAATTTCTCCAATCTTCCTCTCCTTTTTCTTTCTCTTGTCTTTTTTCTTTTTCTATGACTTCCACCTCTCCTCCTACAGTTTTCTCTTAGTTTAATAGCAACTGTTCTCCCTGTGATATAACAATGCTTCCTCCGTTGCCGCCATCTTGGAACTTGGAATTTTCACCTCTATTTTCTTCAGCAGCACAGTCTTGAAATTTAGAGTGGAATTCTAAAATAGAATTTTCAATTACTGCTGCAATTATTTTTATATTAATAAAATGTTACTGAAATACATCTGTTAAAAAGTGATTAAGTAAGGAAGCTGAAAGAATATCAGATTTCTGACACCAGTTCAAATTAAAAAGCATCTCACTAGAGATTGAGATAAAACGTAAAGCTGAAATCTATGTGGTTTAGAATGCTATGAGCTTCATAATGCTTTTTTTTTATTCAACAAACAAGACATTGCAACATAAAAATGAAATAGTTCAAGAAGGAAACACAGAGCGGAGAGTTGGACTCAATGGACAGTAGATCAGTCCAACTCAGTTTATACATGTTAAGCAATATAGATACTAAAACTGTGCAAAATTCATTGCAAAAATGTGTTGGTGATTGTTCTCATGTCTTCAAAAATTATTTGAAGTGGGATTAAAAAAAACTATTCATATTTTGTGTTCATTGCTTGTACTTATATTGTGATATGTTTTGATTTAGTTGCTGCTATGAATCTTTTTGCATTTTCACTGGAAACAGTATAATATACAGGCTGGAAATATAAGGAATATGATAAACAAAGAGAAATGGGGAAAAGTGCAATCAAATCGTTAAAGGACAGTTGCAGCCTCCTTTTCCCTGTCGTCAGCCTTTTACCATGGAAGAAAGAAACAGTGGAAGTTTAATGGCACAAGTGACAATTGAATTAAAGCCTTCAGAGAATGTCAAATTCCCCAAATAGTTGTATGGTTTCCAACTCATCAGTTCTCAGATTTCCTGAAAGAAGGCTAAGCAATTAGTGAGCAATATAATGATTTGGTGATTTATAATTTATTTAATAGGAAATGGAAAATGGAAAAGAAGTTAGAGAAATCATTCTGAAAAGTAAACATTTGTATAGACACAAGACAAAACTACATATTACATTGCATTTGTGGCATGTAGTTGACCAGGATATTGTAGTCAATGTCTTCCTCCTTCCATTTTCCTTTCATCTTTTCTTTACTAGGAATTAAGTGTTTAAAAGTGTGCTTCTCATAACTGAAATGCTTCTTTGGATGGAGACTTGCTCACAGGACAATATGCATTTAGAACACAATACCTGTTTACAAGCTTGTCATTAATACACTATGATATTGGAAATATGCCAAAGTTTCAATATCATCTGCTAAATGTCTTTAGCTTAGCTCTGGTTTTATTGAACTCTTAACAAAATAACAGAACATAATAACAGAGTTGGAAGGGACCTTGGAGGACTTCTGGTCCAATCCCTTGCTCAAGCAGAAAACATTATACCATTTCAGACAAATGGTTGCCCAATCTCTTCTTTAAAACCCCCAGTGTTGTAACACCAACAACTTCTGGAGGCAGGTCCTTCCACTGATTAATTGCTTTAACTGTCAGGAAACTTTCACTTAGTTCTAGGTTGTTTCTCTCCTTGATTAGTTTCCATCCATTGCTTCTTGTTCTGCCTTCAGGTGCTTTGGAGAATAGGCTGACCCCTCTTCTTTGGGGTAACCCCTTAGAACACTGCTATCATGTCATCCCTTAGTCCTTCTTTTTATTAAAAAAATAATTTTAATTTTAATTTTTAAATTTTTATTTTGGCAAGAAGTCAACCAGCCTCGAGGCATATGCATAAAAAACATGTATATCTCTTTGAATGGTTGATCAAATCTTAGGAAAACTTACAAGGCAGTGCAATAGAGGTTGTTTTAATGATAACAGAAAATAATTCTTAAGTTAAGCAAAATGTTTAGCAGTATTTCCCTCCTATTTACCAAACATCTTTTAAATATGCACCTGTTAACAATTTTTGGAACAGGAATAGCACTGACTCTTTCATTTGAAACAAAATACACAGTGTAAGATGTAACTTTAAGAGGTTTGGGAACAACCTCTTTTATTCAAAATTTTATGCACCCTGACAGCAGTGCCCATAGCAACGTTCACTGCACAAGTAAGACTTCAACACTAGCAGCTGTTCCTCTCTTAAGGAACTGGAGAAGCCAACTAAATCAATAGTGCATAGCTGTGTAAGCTGCACATCCTCTCCAAAGAAGCCACATGCATATCTATGGCAAATATACAGTCCAGCTGAAATCTGAGACTTTTTGTCCAACCCTATTTATAGATCGCAGATCTGTAAAACCTTTGTTGGAAGCATTCCTATGCAAGTAAATTAGTGGCGGTGAAGGTTGAATAAATAGAAGTGAATGCTTTTTTCCCCTTCTGCTAAAAAGAAATAACATTGTGAATTAGAAATAATATCCATTATGGTTTACAAATATTATTCAAATTGTTTTAAAATATATGCACACAGTCAAACATAAAGCGATCAAGAAGTCCAAATGCAGTAGAACCTGAATAGTATGTGGCTGACAGAGCCTGCTATGCCGCCAGTGGTGACTGCTGCAACACAGGGCAAGGGAATAAATAGTAATTGGCATCAGGGATAACAACAAATGAAGCTAACAATAGATCAAGTAACTTAAGATGAAGGCAGGATATGTTCTCTGTTGACTCAAAGTGCAAGAAAGCAAATAAGAGGTTTCTATCACAAGAAGGCAGAGATTGAATGAATGTTGGAGGGAAAAAATTCATAATGATGAAAAGGAGTTTTACCCAAAGAGATGGCGTTTAAGATAAGACCGCCATTTGGACTACTGCATTCAAGGCAAACTCCAGCAGGCAATGGAATGGAGTGAGGGATGACTCCAGGCTAACATTGTTTTCCTATTTGTCTTTTTCACAAACTACCAGCAGGAAAATCTATAACAGAATAACAGAGTTGGAAGGACCCTTCTAGTCCAACCCTCTGCTGAAGCAGGAGACTCTATATCACTCTAGAGACAAACGGTTGTCCAATCTCTTCTTAAAAACCATCAGTGATGGAGCACCCACAACTTCTGGAGGCAATCTGTTCCACTGTTCTCACTGTCAGGAATTTTCTCCTTAGTTCTAGGTTGGATCTCCCTTTGATTAGTTTAGTTTCCATCCATTACTGCTTTGGAGAATAATTGATCCCCTCTTCTTTGTGACAGCCCTTTAAATATTGGGTGTCACCCCTAATTCTTCTCTTCATTACACTAGACATACCCAGTTCCTGCAATCATTCATGTTTTATCGTCCAATATCCTGAACATCTTTGTTGCTCTTCTCTGCACTTTCTAGAGTCTCAACATCTTTTTTGTATCTTAGTGATCAAAGCTGGACATACTATTCCAAGTGTGGTCTTACCAAAGGTAGTGTAAAGCAGTACTAGCACTTCATGTAGTTTTGATATTATCCCTCTGTTGATGCAGTCTAAGACTGTGTTGGATTTTTTGACATCTGCTGCACATTGCTGACTCATATTTAAGTGATTATCTACCAGGAGTCCTAGATCCCACTCACAGTTACTATTATTGAGCAAAATACCACTATTCTATACGTATGTGTTTGGTTTTACATGCATATCTTATTTTTCTCACCACTGAATTGCATTTTGTTAAATAGGGGCCCAATGTTCAAGTCTGTCAAGATTGTTCTGGATCTTAAACCTATCTTTGAAGTGTTGGTTATTCCCCCAAGCTTGGTGTCATCTGGAAATTTGATGAGTTTTCCTTCTATCCCCTAATTTAAATCATTTATGAAGATGCTGAAGACTACTGGGCCTAAGGTAGAACTTTGGAGTATCCCACTGTATGCTTCCCTCCATGTAGATGTAGTTCCATTAAGGGCTACATGTTGAAAGTGGTTGGTCAGCCAGTTATGAATCCAACTGGTGGTGATGCTGTCTAACCCACATTTTTATATCTTGCCAAGTAGGTTGTAGTCTACTTTGTCGAATGCCTTACTGATGTCCAAATGTATTGTCCAAGCATTTTGCTGGTCCACTAATTTAGTCACTTTGTCAAAGAATGCAATGGTATTTGTCTGCCATGATCTGTTTTTGAAATATCTCAATATAAATAAGCCAAGACAAAGAATTGAAATCCAAGATCTGTATCATGGCCCTGTACCAGTATTGAGAAAAAGCTCCCACTTCACAACAAAGATTATTATTGCAATGGGTCAGAGTTTGATTGGAACCATTGTGAGAGAAAAGAGATGAAGACCCCATTCCCATTCTAGAAATAAATGAAAGGAAGCCTTTATTCTTTGAAGATATCTGCATTGTGTATTAGATACTTTACAGAAAGATAGAATATATCTTTTGACTACACCAGTAAAGGTAAGAAAGAAAATGCAATTTTTGTAGCACTCTGAGTCTATATGATACATATTACTGCACATTTATTTTTAATTAAAAATATTTTAAAATACTAATTGGAAACCTGCCTTCAAAAGCAGAGGGTTAAGAAAAGCAGTATTCTTCATACTGGGGTGTGTGGATCTAATCTAGATTTAACACACACACACTCACACACACACACACTCACACACACTGCATTGACAATTTGTTAGAAGAAGCCTGGCACTAATGGGGATATTATGTGGTAAATGTGATAGCTTTGTGTCTCAAGCAAGATGCTAAAACAGAGACAATGAAAAAATGGAAAGATGAAGAGAATATGAAAGAACACATTGACATAAAAAAATAATTAGAATTTGGAATACTTTATTACACGTCACATCTGCAAAAATTATAAATTTAGCATCATGCACCAGTGCATAAGACTATGGATAATTATGGAATCTAGTGATTTTTACAACCAATCAAAAATCAGTCACCTCTGTACTAATATTTTTATGTAATAATTTGTTAGTTCAGTGATGTAATTATTATTTTGCTGGCATTCCACATAGCTATAATGTAAGGCATTTTTGTATTTTGGAACTGAATTCTCCATCTTTTTGTGACTATGCAGAACCAGGAACATAACTTTGAAACCAGAAAAGTTGCTGAAAGGATACTTGGAAAAAATATGAAATTTCGTGCAATACCATTTTTGCAACGCTACCTCTTTACAGAAAGATTTGCACTATTTCTGTATTCAGTGATATTGAGAAGTTCTATCCAAGAGCTCCCTGCCTCCTATTGCCATGTTTCTGTTAGTATCTCCCCTCAAAAGATCAGATAACAGTAAATCATTTTTCCTGATATTTTGAAAGGAATAATATGCTATTGTAATGGGAAGAAGGAATAACTTTGAGGAACAGGAGGAAGAACCACAATCAAGAAAATGGTCAGATAAAAGAAATCTGAACGTCCAGGGCAAAATATAATTTGAAAAAGCATCTCAGATAAGACCCTCCTTAGTTCTCATGAAGATAAAGGGAGGGGAGAAGTGCATTCAAGATTTGCTAGTTTCTGTTAGTATAACCTTATAATAAAAGTATTAACTTGTGTATCTTTGGCTTCCAAGTTTTAGTCTACCTTGGAAGGCTGATAGTTACATTACTCCAGAGGTGGGTTTCTCCCGGTTCAGACCGGTTCGCCTGAACCGGTAGCGACCCGCTGGTGATGTCACAGTGACGTTACGGATCCGGTTCGGTTGGATCTTTTTTTTTTTTTGAATTTTTTTTTAATATATTTTTTTGAATTTTTTTCTGGTTTTTTTCTTCTTCTGCGCATGCGCAGAAGCCGAGTTTCCGGCACTGCGCATGCATCACCATCTTGTTTTCAGCTTTTTTTTAGGGGAATTTTTTCAGATTTTTTGGCAGTGCGCTTGTGCGCCCGCGCAAAGCATGCACGCGCCCACGAGGCACAGCCATGTTGCACGAGAGGAAGTAAACTGGCAGCGAGGTAAGTTAGAACCCACCCCTGCATTACTCATATAAATCTATCTATAGAGAATATGTACTCTTTCTCTTCTCAGTCCTTAAGAACATTAACCTTTCTGCTGTCTTCCATTTATCCTCTTTTTTTGGAATTGTTAGCAATTGTGCTTTCGGTGTTTTCTTCTTTAGGAACATTTCCCCATACTTACCAATCTTTTGAATTTGTAGAACCTGCTTTCTTGACATCTAAGGTACAGATTCTCAATTTATAATCAGAATTGCACCCAAAATTTCTGTAGCTAAGCAAAAGTTGTTAAGTCAGTTTTGTCCCATTTTACAACCTTTCTTGCAGTAGTTGTTAAGTGAATCACTGCAGTTAAGTCAGGGGTGGGTTCTAACTTACCTCGCTGCTGGTTTGCTTCCTTCGCGCATGTGCAAAAAAATAATTTTTTTTTAAAAAAGTTGAAAACAAGATGGCGACGCATGTGCAGTGCCGGAAACTCGGCTTCTGCACATGCACAAAAGAAAAAAATTTTTTTAAAAAAATATGGCGGCACCCACAGACCGGCACTGACCGAACCGGATCTGTGACATCATCATGATGTCACCAGCGGGTCGCTACCGGTTCGGGAGAACCGGTCTGAACCGGTTCTGGGTTAAGTTAGTAACTTGGTTGTTAAGTGAATCTGGCTTCCTCATTGACTTTGCTTGTCAGAAGATCACAAAAGGTGATCACATTTCTCTGGGACACTGCAAACTTCTCAGGATGACTCTTTCCTTAATCAGGTTCTTTAGGTCTTCCAAAAGTGCAGCAATTGCCACTTAACTGGATCAATCCACTTTGTTGCTAGCCATCTTCTTCTCTTTCCCTCCATCTTTTCCAACATTAGAGCCTTCTCCATAGATTAAGGTCTTCACATAATGTGTCCAAAGTAGTATAATTATATTTTCCTTTCCTTTTATTTCTCTTATAGGCTAGATGTTCCATAACAATGCTCCATTTGTTATTATGCTGTGTATTGCCATAACATCCAATGGGAGATTGGATGCACAAATGGAGCTGCACACATGTGCACCTGCCAGCCGCTTGCACAAATATAGCTGTACGCATGCGCGCTGGCTGTGATGGGCTGTCTGCTAAAATAAAGCCAGGTCATGACACACACTTGAAAGTAAATCAGGAAGCCTGTAATTGTGAAGTCTGTCTGACAAGAACAAAGACTGCTTATTCACAAGAAATATGCACGTGTAAAGCTTGTAACAATTTTGGGTAGTTAGAAAGCTGATAAAAGTAACAAAGAGTTAGGCAACTTGCAGACCTCAGCTAAAAGTTAGGAATAGAGATGGCCTGCAGCAAATAAAATGTGTATTAGATAACTCCTGGGGCATTCATTAGCCAAGGCTTAGGAATAGGGACAGCTAGAGACCAATAGAACAAATTGTAGAATTATTACTAAAATGATTATTAGATGATATTTCTTATTATCCTGCCTTGTCCCACCTTCTTCTTTAGTGAAAATGTATAAAGCTTTCTTAATCCTTTGTTATTGGCTTTCTTGGCATTTTGGCCAGGAGCCCTTTTCCTTGGAGTACTAAAAAGCAATAAAAAAAACCTGCACCTTATGTCTGGCGTCCTTCATTGGCCTTGGCACCAGGCTCAGGCCCGAATTGGAGACAACAATCTGGAGGCTCGTTCTGGGATTCCATGCCTGGATTCAATTGGAAGACATCAACGACTACCAGAGGAGGGCCCCTGGACAGGTAAGACTTAGTGGCTGAAAGGTGTGTGATTGCTCTGAAATAAAACTCCCGGTCGGTGACCAAGGCTGTGTGTTTCTGCACTGCCAGCCACCCTCAGGGCTCATGAGTCTTTTGACAGTGATTGAGTACTCTGAAAAGCAAGGGGTGATGCAGAGTTCCGTGTTTCTCACTGATGCGTAGAGTGGATTGATTGAATGCAATGAGCCACTGTCTAAATCGGGTGTCGGCAACCCGTGGCTCTGGAGCCACATGCGGCTCTTTTGTCTCCCTGCTATGGCTCCCTGTTGGCTGGCGGAGGAGGAGGGGACGCTGTCTCCCCCATTGTGAAGCGCGCTAAATTTAAGTGTGCTGTGCAAGGCGCTGCAAGAGCAGCAAGCAGGCCATGGAGGCGGCGAGAGCAGCGGCGTCAGACGGAGCCGGGCTGGGCCAGTGCTCTTGACTTGCAACTTGCTCTCTGCCCCAAGACACTGGCCTGGCCTGGCTCTGGCTGATGCCGCTGCTCTCGCCGCCTCCATGGCCTGCTCGCTGCTCTTGCAGCACCTTGCGCAGCACACTTAAATTTAGCACAATGGGGGAGACTGCATCTCCTCTTCCTCCTGGAGCCCATTATGATGTGGAGCATCGGCTGCAGCCGGGCCGGACCAGTGTCTCGGGGTGGAGAGAAAGTCGCGCATCTCCCCGAGTGACCGAGGTGTGCGCAGCACTAAGAAGTGCCGGAAGAAGCACCCACGAAATGAGAGGCAAGTACAGGGGCACTTCCCTCCCACTCTAGAATATGGAGCGAGTCTCCATCCCCGCCGTTGCCCTTACCTTTTCAGGCCATGCGAGGAGTGACTGGGAGGGGAGGGTAAGGAGCGGGGCCAGCCATCCAGCCAACAGGGAGCCACAGCAGGGGGACAAAAGAGCTTCATTTATCTGGGAACCTGAAATGACTCTTGATTTAAATCATATGTAAAAAACATCCAAAGAAGAAGAAAGAACATCAGCAAAAAACCCACACCAACCCTTGCCTGTTTTTGGAAATGGTTCAAGAGGGAACACACACACACATGAGAGGGGGGGAGAGAAAGGGAGGGAAAGAGAGATGAGAGAGAGAAAAGAGAGAGAAATGAGAAAATGATGGAGGGAGAAAATGAGAGAGGAAAAAGAGAGAGAAATGAGAGAGAGAAGGGGAGAGAAAGAAAAAGAAAAAAGAAAGAGAGAGGGAGGGAGGGAGATGACGGTATAGTCACAACGGGACAGAGGAGGGTGAGCGGAGCTCCGCTCCCTAAATCTGGTTTCTGAGGGCACATTGATCCCGGAGGGGTTAATGGATTAATGGAGAAACTTGAGGAGCATCGAGGTGGAAGGCAACCACCCGATGCAACAAAGAGGAACTTCACAAACCCAGGGTGAAAAGAACGTGGTCATCGGCATGATGGCTGACTTGTAGTCATGACAGCCAGGCCAAGCAGAGGAAGGAAGAAATTGAACTTATAGACTGAGACATCGACAGGCTGGAGAAATCCTGTGCCATAAAAGGAAAATACAGGTGGAGGAGGAGATGTTGTGGTCCGCCAGCGGCCTGTGGAGCTGGCAGCAGAGTCGGACAGCAAGGAGGCTGGGGAGGAACCTGGGCCAGGCCTGGAGTCTGGAGAAGACTTGATGCCAGAGACAGGGAGCCAGCCAGGGCCATTGGGGAGGTCTGTCCCGCCTTCAGAACCTCCAGAGACTGACATGAGCGAGGCAGAGGAACAGGAGGAGCGTAGAGCTGCCAGAAGGCAAGAACCCTAATAGAGGAGAAGGACTACTCGGGAGTAAGGCTTGGGGATAATTGGCCCCTCCCATAGGCTATATAAGTGGAGAACATAAAGGATTCGTTGCAGGAAGCAACTCAGTTCATCTCTCGTTCTCGTCATTGCAACTCGGATTCAGTTTTTCTTCCTGTTTCAACTTGCCAAGTTTTCCTGCAAATTGGTCTTTGGCAGTTGGCCAAAGAAGAGCAAGGTTTGTGTGTATCTGCCTTTCCCTGAAAGACTTTAGTCAGACTTGTTTTCCTTTGTTAGGACTTTTACCTGCCTTTCCTTGAAAAACTTTAGTCGGACTTGCTTTACTTTGTTTAGACATGATGACTGCTAATGAAAAATAATTAGCAGCTGTTACAAATAAAAGACTTGCTTTACTTTATTTGGACATGACGACTGCTAATTAAGATAATTAGCAGTCGTTACAAATAAAAGAGGTTTGTGAGACGCCGTTTGTGCCATGTTATTTAATCAGGAAGCCTAGGTCAGAACAGGAGAATCCGGAGAAACCAAAGGTGGAAACAGTGAGTCTCGGAGGAGAGGGGGAGGAAACCCTGGAGATAGTGGCGACCCGGCGGTGAGAGCGTGATTAGAGAGGAAAGAGGACACCTAAGAGGACGAATGGAGGACTGGAGGAACTGAGGAAGGGGAAGAAGACAGAGAACAGTGAGAGAAGAAGTGCATAAGTTAAAGGAGGAGAAACGGGTGAAAACGGCGAAAAGAAGAGAAGTAAAGCAATTTTTGGATAGACTTTTTAATGTTGGACATGAACTTTTGATATTGGATCCAGACTCTTGATGATGGACTTAGAATCGGGCAGTTGAAAATCAATACGAGGGAAACTAATTAAAGAAGGGAAAGGGAAAGGACGCTGTTATAAGAAGACAAAGTGCATCAGAAAACAGAGACTGAAAGATTGAAAAGAAAGGACAGAAACAAACCCTTGTGGCTGATACAGAGAGAGTGGTGGACGGTAGTAGTGATAACGTATAGTAATCGTTATGAATATAATGATGGTGATTAATATACATATGTTATAAGAGTAATAACAGTTTAATTGTGGAGATTATACAATATAAAGAGTAGAGATTGATTGTTTAAATGAAATATAATAATTAAGTTTTAGTGATATCGAATTGAATACTTGAAGAAGACTTTAAAGGACTGAGTAACTTTTTGGACTTTCAAAAAGGGGGGGACTTTCATAGAACATTATTGCAGTATAGTATTTAAATATATGTTATATATTAGGGATTTATTAATATTTATAATCAGTTATTCATTTAAATTGGACTAAAAAATACTAGAATCTATTTGAGATTGAATTATTGAATTGTTATTGTGATATGTATTGTATATATTATTTAGTTACTATTTATTTATAATTAGCTATTTATATGCATTAGATTGAATTAATTTAGAGATAGTTTGATAAACCTTGGTAAATAGACAAATTGATTGACTGATTAATTGAAATTAATATCATCTTAATATCAAGTCTTAGTATCAAGATTAACCCCGAAGAGAGATTAGAATATCAAAACATAATAAATAACTGGCGGATGGTAGAGTGGAAAAACCTTTATAAAATATTAAAAATGTCAACTACAACATCCATCCAAAAAATTGGGGGGGAAACTACATCTAACCTGACACTGACAACAGTGTCCCCCTCAGGCCAAAGATCTATAGAAGGCATGCTCAGTGCTGAAAAAACAAGCAATCCGTCAAACATGCAGATGATGCAGGCAACCCTGCTTGCGATACAAGAGACTATGATGAGAATGCAGGAGAAGATGGATAAGAACCATGAAGAGATGAAAGAAGATATACACAAAATTGATAATAGAATAGGCACAATACAGCAAACAATAGAAAAAAATGAACAAAAAATAAAAATAGTAGAAACTAGAACGGATAGACAGAAAAGAAGCTTGAAATAGTAGATCAAAAACTAATGACGATAAATAAAGAGTTAGAAGAATCAATTATCCACTTGGAAATGGATCGGGCTGCCTTTTTAACCTACGATTTCAAAATGTAACGGAGAATAGAGAAGAGGACTTGGGAGTGATAATGTCAGAATTAATAGCAGGAGCACTACAAAGAGATAGGCAGGAAGTACAGAATGGAATGCATGAAATATATAGGGTACATACAAACTACGCCAGACGCCACAAATTGCCAAGAAAAGTACATATTCGATTTACGAAGAAAGAAATATGAAATGAAATATATAAAGCAGCAAGAGAGGAACAATGACATATAAGGGTAAAGTTATCCAGACATTGAAGCAAGTGCCGAGACAGGTAAGAGAACAGAGGAGAGACTATCATTTTTTGGCAACACAACTTAACAAAAAGAACATATTATTTAGATGGCTTGTACCGGAAGGAATGCTCATAACGTGGCAGGGGAAGAAGATTAAAATAGGTAATTTAGACAAGGCACAAGAATTTTATGACCAATTTATAGGAATAGAAGAAGAACTGGAAAGCAGAAGCCAAGAGGAGCAGCAATTGGAGGAAAAAGAAGAGAAAAGTAAAGAGGAAATAGAACAACATGAATTGGAGGGGATAAGAACAAGAGCACAGAGAGAGAATAGAATAAATAGAAGACAAACGCATAGACAATAAAATGGAAGAAACAGGTTACTAACAATGAATATAAATGGACTAAACTCCCCTATTAAAAGAAAACGAATATGACGATTGTGGCAGAAAGAATGAAAAAAAAAATATAGACCAAAATGGATTCTTACCCCATAGGCAAATTAGAAACACTACTAGGATAGTATTAAACGCATTAGAATACTATGAGGCACACAGGGAGAAACAAGTGGCGCTGATCTTTTTAGATGTGCAGAAGGCTTTTGATAATTTGAATTGGGAATTTTTTATATAACAAACACGAACTATGAAATTTGGTTCAAATTTTGAGGAAATGATAGCAGCAATATATACAACACAAAATGCTAGCATGATGGTGAATGGAGATTTTAGGGAAAAGTTTAACATCTCTAAGGGAGTAAGACAGGGATGTCCATTGTCACCTTTAATCTTCATCCTTTCAATAGAGGTATTATTAAAACAGGTTAGACAAAAAAAGGATATAAAGGGAATTAAGATAAGAAAGGAGGAATACAAAACCCAGGCATTTGCGGATGATTTGGTATTTTTCATAGAAGACCCGATAGATACATTCATTATTGAATGAAATAGAAGAATTCGGTAAAGTGGCGGGTCTCAAAATTAATAAGGACAAGACTAAAATACTAGCCAAAAATCCCACGAAAAATCAGGAAAAAGAATTGGCAAAGAAAACTGAACTGCAAATTGTAAAAAATGTTAAATATTTAGGAATTTGGTTGACAGCAAGATGTTCAACAATAAAGGAGGATAATTATAAAAAAACTATTGCAAAAAACAAAACAAGATCTGGAACACTGGGGGAAGCTACAATTATCACTGATGGGGAAATTGCCTCAATTAAAATGAATATACTTCCAAAATGGTTATACCTATTTCAAACAATTCCCATAAAGTTAGACCAAACTTTTTTCGGTGAATTGAATAAAATAATAACTAAATTTGTATGGGTAGGGAAAAAAACCTAGAATAAAACTTAAATTACTACAGGATAGTTGAATTAGAGGAGGCTTTGGACTCCCGGACTGGGAGTTATATTACCAATCAGCAATACTAATGTGGATAAAAGAATGGATATGTTTAGACCAGGGGTCTGCAACCTTAAACACTCAAAGAGCCACTTGGGCCCGTTTCCCACAGAAAACAAAACAACGGGAGCCACAAAACCTGGGTGGGCGTGGCCAACTCGACGTCACTCACTCCCAACGAGTCACGACCCCCCCAGCCACCGGGAGGGAGGGAGGGAGGGAGAGAGAGGGAGATACCCAGGTTTTGTGGCTCCCCGTGTTTTGTTTTCTATGGGAAATAGGTATCTCCCTCTCTCTCTCTCTCTCCCTCCCTCCCGGTGGGAAATGGCGGGTGGCTACTTCTGGGTTTGCTCTCCAGAGAGAGAGAGAGAGAGCGAGTGGGGCGGGGAAGGGGCGCCAGGAGGGGAGCCGGACCCCACTCAATCCTACTTTGGGACAGAGAAGCGTGTGCTGGAAACGCATGTTGGGGCGACGTCGGAACGCATCTTCTGACCCTCTGGTGCTCACCTGCAACTCTCTGCGCTCCTCCAGGCCTGGCTTGCTGGGGGGGGGGAGCAGCCCTGACGCCTCTGCTTTCCCCCCCCCCTACGGCCCCAGCCATTGCTGCCCGGGGAAGGAACAGGAAACAGAAAGTGGCACGTTTCAAATGCGGTGAACAGCGTTCCACTGCGAGGGCCGGGCCAGGCCTCTCTGCCATCCACCTCGTCAATGGGGCTGCTTCTGCTGGGCCATCTCTCCCCCCCCCCGCTGGGCTGTTGTGCTCGGTGCTCAGCGGGGGGAGGGAAGCGCTTCCCCATGCTGCCCCCTTCTTTCTCTTGGCCCTGGCGACAAGGGAGGAGGAAGGCCAGGCTTGGGGGATGGCCCCCACCTCGCAAGATCCGCCCCGCCTTTCTCTCCCAGCCCTCTTTGCTGGCGGCAACAGCAAATGTACCACAATGAAGGCGGAATGCTGTTGCCGCGTAAAGGCAAGTAGAGGGGTGCTTCGCTCCCGCACTAAGGCTCCGGCCATGCCACTGCCGTGACAGGATAATGGCTCTTTCATCCCTCTGCCACGACAGGGTGACAGGGAGCTGCAGCAGAGGGCCCAAAGAGCCGCATGCGGCTCCGGAGCCGCAGGTTGCAGACCCCTGGTTTAGACAATAATACTCACATTAGAAGGACATGATTTGCATACAGGGTGGCACACATATTTGTGGGAGAAAAAGAATATAAAACACACACACTTCCAAAACCACTTAATTAGAGGCGCACTACTGCAAGTCTGGAAGAAAATCAGGAAAAAACATTATAATAAGATACCAGGGTGGCTATCCACAATGGAGGCAATGATTTATCCAAATACTCTAGAAGTAAATAAAATGAGAAGGTATAATCAACTGTTGGATAACCAAGGCAATTTGAAGACAAATCAAGAACTGAGAGAACAGGGAATAATTATTGATTGGTGGCTGTACTTACAATTGCAGGAAAGATATAAAAAGGATATAGAAGAATTTGGTATTGATAGGGAACAACAACCCATAGATAAAATCCTCCTAGGAATGGAGGAGAAATTTATATCTAAAATGTACAATTATTTATTAAGGATTGATAGGGGGTAGTAAAAGGAAATATGATAGCTTGGGCAAGGAATTTTGGCTATAATATTCAATTGGAAGATTGGGAAAACTGTGGACAAAAAGTTACAAATTAACAATGTCGGCCTCATACAAAGAAAACCTGTATAAAATGTTTTATCGCTGGCATCTAGCACCGGCAAGATTGGCAAAAATTTACCCAAATTTAAATCCCAAATGCTGGAAATGTAAGCATGAACAAGGCTCTTATTTTCATATGTGGTGGTCTTGCCCTGAAGCAAGAAAATATTGGAGTAAAATAAGGAGTTGGTGGCAAGTAATAACAGGCTCCCAAATTGAATTTAAACCGGAGACGTTTCTATTAGGAATACTTAGAGGAACCTGGGCAAAAGAAACGCAATATATTATAATGCACATACTGACAGCAGCAAGAATAGCCTACGCACAGAATTGGAAATTAGAATGTGGCCCCTCAGAAGAAATGATAATTAAGAAAGTAATGGATTGTGCAGAGATGGTTAAATTGACTTTAGAACTGCAGGACAGAGAAGATAAGGAATACTACCAGTATATGGTATGGGAAAAATTGTATTATTGGTTGGATAGTAGAAATAACAAGTAAGTTTATACTATATATATGTAATACCAACTTATGGGAAATATAAATGTAAATATAAATGTTATATATAATGTAAATGAGATGGAAATACGTATGAAGACAACCAGATAGATGTCGATGTCTCAGGATTGAGAAAATTGGATATGAAATGGGTTTTTTTAATGTAAAAAAGCTTAATAAACAATTTTTTAAAAAAAGAAAGAGAGAAAGAGAGAGAGAGAGGGAGGGAGGGAGATGGAGAGGAAAAAAGAGAAAAACAGAAGATAGGGAGGGAGGGAGGTACGGAGAGAGAGAGATGCATTTCCTACATCCACAAAACCCGGGTACGCATGGCCGGGGGTGGTGGTCATGTGACTGGGTGGGAGTGATGTTGAGTTGGCCACGCCCACCCAGGTTTCGTGGCTCCCAGTGTTTTATTTTCTGTGGGAAACGAGTCCAAATGGCTCTTTGAGTGTTTAAGGTTGCAGACCCCTGGTCTAAATGAACGTCCAGCCTCGGTGAGATCCTTGGTGACTTCTTAATTGAACTCAAAGGCTGAAAACCTGAAGAAAGCGAGGAGCAGGAACAAGCACCGGTGGAGGAAAAAGCCCTAAGTAAAAGGCAAATAAAGGCAAAGACCAGACAGGAGACGTCTCAGGGGATAAGAGGAAGCCACCTGAGATCCGGCTTTGAAATGGGAAACTGGTAGCAAAAAGGCATCCAGTCGAGGGGTGACAGAGTTGCCAAAAGAGAAGCTGCCCAAAGATATGCTGGTGGGTTGTATTTTGGCTACCGTATTTTTCGGAGTATAAGACGCACCTTTTTACTCCCAAAAAGAGGGTGAAAACTTGGGTGCGTCTTATACACCGAATGTAGCCCCACCCAGCCACCCCCACCCTTTGGCCTCTGCCTCCCAGCAATTTACCTCCTTGCAGCAAACAGTGCAGAGCCTGATTTAGCACAAGCAACTGATTATCGGCCTCCCGACCATCAGCTGAGAGGCTGCAGGCAGGCCCACTTGCTAAAATGAAAGTGAAACTAGAACTGCAAGGAGGCAACTTGCTGGGAAGCAGAGGCAGCATTTTATTTTCTTGTGCAAATCAGACTGCTGAAACTGGATGCAAGGAGGTAAATCAATAACTATAAATGTCTATAGAATGTTCAAATTATTAGACTTATTTCTTACCGACCATCAGCTGCAGGCAGGCCCACTTGCTAAAATGAAAGTGAAACTAGAACTGCAAGGAGGCAACTTGCTGGGAAGCAGAGGCAGTATTTTATTTTCTTGTGCAAATCAGACTGCTGAAACTGGATGCCTGGATGCAAGTCAATAACTATAAATTTCTATAGAATGTTCAAATTATTAGACTTATTTTTTAAAGACTGCTTTATTATTGTTCTAGACAACTGAACAAAATGAAGCAGCTTTTTAAAATAAATGCTTGATCTGAAGAGGCCCAGTGCTATTGTATCTTCTTTTAAATAGCAGAGAACTTTCTGGCATTAATATACTGCCATAATGTACATTTCTCCAATTCTTTGCTATTTCTAGGGGTCAGGCACACATGCACCAGAAATACACAGCAAACAGTGTATATCATCTGTACTGGTTGCTGTTTGCTGGGAGGCAAAGGCAGATTTTTTTTTCGTGTT